>PVHP010000164.1:49186-114043 GCA_004024765.1 Zapus hudsonius
TCTGGATCAGTCCTTGTGACAGGGAACCATGGATAGCCTAGTATTCAGCCAAGTTCTCCTGGCCATGCCTCTGGATAATCTCCCCCACCATGGCTCTCACAATCTTTCCACCCCCTCTTCTGCTCAGTTCCCTGAGTCATGGTGGATGAGTATTAAGGCTGCTTTAAGGTTGTGAGTTTAGGGGTCTTTGTGTCAAAAATCATTGGTTTCTGTCTCACTGGCTTATTGTGTTGATTGAATGGCTGTGGCTGTGGGTCCCTTGTTCATCCCATCATTCTCTGTGGGGTTCCATATGGATCCTCCACGATATGACAGTGGTGGCTCCTCTCTTGCCAGAATCTCAGCTTTCGGCCTACGGTCAGTTGGTAGGGTTAGATGGGCCCCAGCTCTCTCACTGCATCCTAAAAAATACAAACACAATCTCCATAGGAGAGTGTGATCAGTGTAGGTTAACAAATATACAGAATTCTGGATTACCTAGATTCTATTTTTAGTAGCCTCCCCATCAATCGCTCCCATAGTACATCTTGTCTTGGGAGCCCAAGAGTACGGGATCCGGTGCCTATCGTCCTGAATCCCAAGTTCCAGACAAGGGATGCCCCTCACTAAGTGGAAAATTGACCAAATTTGAAAGCTGTTGATTGTCTCCCCCAGGCCTAAGCTCCTCCATTGCACAAGTGCTCCTTTCTTGGTTTGCTGTTCTCTCCAAATAGGGGATGTGGTCAGCCTACTCATGGCCACAGATTGTGTTTCACGTCAGTGGTCTCTGTTTACTCCAGCTGTTGTTGATCAGTTTCCCCTGGTAGCCTGTGCAGTACCTTCCAGCACTACACTAACTGCCTTCTGGGAGCTGGATACTGTTCCGGACATTGAAGGGTCTCTCAATGCTGGTCAATGGCATTCTGTGGTTTCTTCAGCAACAGGGTTTTGCCTCAGGCCTGGAGAGGGCACTCAAGAGCTTTGACAGAATTCTGTCTTGTTGGAATCTCATGAGTCGCTTTGGTCAACAGCTCAGTGAGGGAAGGAACCAGTGGTTGGAATCAGGGGTTGTCAGGCTGATCTAGTTATTCACAGGCTTAGACTCTCTCCCCTACCACTCATGGCCCCTCTTGCCAGACAACGCTCACTACTTTTTCAATAGGTTACAATATGCTTGTGAGGATTTTATGTTTTTGAAGCTAATATGGTTTAACCTCATGCTTAAGCCATTCTTCCCCCCCAGCCCTTACCCCTCATTCATAACCTCTCACTTCTTTCTACTAGTGTGCATAAAGAAAACAGTTATCCTGGTTAAGGACCACATATGAGGCAGAATTTGCGGCATTCGATTCTCTGTTCTTTTGAGTGTTTGCTTAGTAAGACCTGCTCAAAGTCAGACCATTTTTTCCTAAATTTCGATATGTCATTTTTTCCTTTCAGCTGAGTAAAATTCCATCGTGTAAATATACCACAGTTTCGCTGTCCATTCCTCCATGGATGGGCATTTGGGTTGATTCCAATACTTGTCTATTATGGATAGAGCTGCTATATATATAGAGGTACAAATGTTTCTGCATCGAGATGTGACATCTTGTGAATAGATGCCGAGTAAAGAGATAACTAGGTCCATTGGTAGTTCTATGTCTATTGTGTTCAGGAGTCTCCACATTGCTTTCTATAGCAGTTGAACAAGTTTGCAATCCCACCAGCAGTGAATGACGGTTCCTTTTTCCCCACATACTTGCCAGCAATGATTGTTGTTGGGTTTTCTTTATTATTGCCATTCTGACCGGAGTAAGGTGGTATCTCATTGTGGTTTTGATTTGCATTTCCCTGATGCTGAGCACTTTCTCAGGTGAGAAAAGGCCATTTGTGTTTCCTCCTCTGTGAATTCTCTGTTGAATTCAGTGCTCCATATTGTGATGGGGCAATTTGGGTTTTTGCTATTAATTTTTTTGAGTTCTCTGTAGGTTCTGGAAATTAGGCCTCTGTCTGTATTGTAGCTGGCGAAAATCATCTCCCAATTTGAAGATGGTCTATTGACTTTGAGAACGGTGTTTTTGTCTGTACAGAAGCTTTTGAGCCTGATCAGGTCCCATTGATTAAGTGACTGTTGCACTTCCTGGGCTACTGGAGATTTGCTCAGGAAGTTGTTCCCTACTCCTATCTCATGTAGGGTCCTCCACCTTTTTCTTCCAGGGTGTTCAGGGTTACAGGATTGATATTGAGGTCTTTGATCCATGTGGAGTTGTTCTGTGTGCATGGTGAAAGGAGTGGGTCTATTTTTATTTTTTTACACGTGTTTATCCAATTTGTCCAGCACCATTTTTTGAAGATGCTATCTTTGGCCCAGCATACATTGTTGGCTCCCTTGTCGAAGACTAAGAAGCTGAAGTTACTTGCATTAAAGGTTGGGTCTTCTATTCCACTGGTCAGACTGTTTTTCTGCCAATACCATGATGTTTTAGTTACTATGGCTTTGTAGTATGTTTTAAAGTCAGGTACATGGATACCTCCTGCATAATTTTTTTGCTCAGAATAGTTTTAGCTATTTGAGGTCTCTTACCCTTCCAAATAAATTTTGAGATTATTTTTTCTATGTCTGTGAAGAAGGAGGTTGGGATTTTTATTGGCACTGTGTTGAATCTGTAGATTGCTTTTGGCAGGATTGCCATTTTTACTATATTGATTCTCCCTATCCATGAGCATGGAATTTCTTTCCATCTCCTCACATCCTCCTCTATTTCCCTCTTGAGTGTTTCAATATTTTCCTTATATAAGTCTCTCACTACCTTGGTTAGTGATATTCCCAGGTATTTAATTTTATTTGAGGATATAGAGAATGGGAAAGTTTCTCTGATGTCTTTTTCCGAATGTTTGTCT
The DNA here is from genome assembly GCA_004024765.1 of Zapus hudsonius. Lineage (NCBI taxonomy): Eukaryota > Metazoa > Chordata > Mammalia > Rodentia > Dipodidae > Zapus > Zapus hudsonius. The sequence continues at coordinate 52,049 of PVHP010000164.1, forward strand.
TCTGTATATAGAAAGGCTACTGAATATTTGTGTGTTAATTTTGTATCCTGCCACTCTGCTGAAGGCATTAATCACCTTCAGGAGTTTGCTGATGCTGTTCTTTGGATCTGATATGTATAAGATCATGTCATCTGCAAAGAGGGATAGTTTGACTTCTTCCTCTCCAATTTGAATCCCTTTTATGCTATTCTCCTGTCTTATTGCTTGGGCTAGAACTTCAAGCACTATGTTAAATAGCAGTGGTGAGAGTGGACATCCCTGTCTTGTTCCTGAGTTGAGGGAGAACTCCTTGAGTCGTTCCCCATTGAGGATGATTTGTGCTTTAGGAGATCTGTATATTGACTTTATCATGTTGAGGTATAGGCCATCTATGCCTATTCTTTCCAGGGTTTTGAACATGAAGTGGTGTTGAATTTTGTCAAAAGCCTTCTCAGCATCAATTGAGATGACCATGTGGTTTTTGCGGGTGAGTTAGTTAATATGGTGAATTATATTCATCGACTTTCATATGTTGAACCATCCCTGCATCCCTGGGATGAAGCCAACTTGGTCAGGGTGAAATATAGACTTGATGTTGGTTTGTATTCGGTCTGCTAAGACTTTGTTTAGGATTTTTGCATCCAAATTCATCAGGGATATGGGTCTGTAGTTTTCTTTTTTTGTTACATCCTTGCCTGGTTTGGGAATAAGGGCAATGGTGGCTTCATAGAAGGAGTTTGGGAGCCTACCCTCTTTTTCTATGTTCCTGACAAGCTTCAAAAAGAGAGGTTTCAGTTCTATGATGGTTTGGTAGAATTCATCTGGGAAACCATCTGGACCTGGGCTTTTCCGTTTGGGGAGGTTCTTGATTACCGATTCAATCTCTGTGATTGTTATCGGATTGTTTAGGGTCTTTATCTGTTCTGGTCTGAGCTTTGGAAGTTGGTAGGTGTCCAGGAATTTATCCATTTCTTCCAGGTTCTCTAATTTTGTGGAGTAGAGGTTTTGGAAGTATGACCTGATGATTCTTCCAATCTCATCAGGATCTGTTGTGATCTCCCCCTTGTCACTTTTTATTTTGTTAATTTGGGCCTTCTCAGTTTTTCGTTTGATTAAATTGGCCAGGGGTTTGTCGATCCTATTGACTTTTTCAAAGAACCAACTCTTTGATTTGTCTATTTTTTCAATTGTTTTCTTTGTTTCCAAATCATTAATCTCAGGTCTGATCTTAATTATTTCCTCGTGTCTCGAGTTCCTAGGGTTGGATTTTTCCATCTGTTCTAAAGACCTTAGGTGTGAGGATAGTTGGTTGATTTGAGACCTCTCTGTCTTTGTTATGAAGGCATTTTGTCCAATGAATTTCCCCCTTAGAACTGCCTTCATTGTGTCCCACAAGTTCTGAAAGGTTGTGTCCTCATTATCATTTGTTTCTAGGAAGTTCTGGATTTCCTGTCTGATTTCTTGTTTGACCCATTCATTGTTCAGGAGTGAGTTGTTCAGTCGCCAATATCTTTTGAAATTTTTGGAACTTCTCTCTTGGATATCTATTTGTACGTAAAAATGTCCACTGCTCTTCAAAAATTACTCTAAAGAATATTCATTAGTGAAAGAGAGATGGAGACAGAATGGTGGCCTAGGGTCTCTTGCAAAAGAACTACAGACATGTTCACCACTTTGTGCACCTAGCTTTAAATGGTTCTATGAAATTGAACCTCAGGCCAGCAGGCTTTGCAAGCAAGGGTCTTTAACCACTGAGCAATCTCCCTAGCTCCTTCAAACTTTCCTGTGGTCCCAGTATCTCTGAGAAAATTTATTACAATACAGACTCCTAAGGCATTTGTCTTGCCTACTGATTCCTTGATTCCTTCTTGACTGGGAGATTTTGATGCAGGCAGTTAGCAAATTATATTATGAAAAGCACTGGATATATAGTTTATATCTGATACTTCTCATTAAAGCATATTCATTGGCAATTAACAATAACCCCAGCTTTAAATGGGAACATATACTCCCTCACATTTCTGATATATACAAGTTGATTTTTAAATGTATAGTACTGTATAAATCATTGAATGCTTTTATTAGGAGCTATATGTTATTTAAACTAAAAATAACGTTAACTAACTATAAAATATGTTTTTATTCCTTAGTATAAATGAGGTGGGATTAGAATCCTGAGGGAATTAGATCTTCTTAAAGACTCAAGAGACCCATAAACCCCTTCTTTGGGTCCTTGTTCAAATTATCAAAAGATTGAAAACATGTAATTTATGAATGCTGAGGCTTATTTTAGGGAGAGTTAGGATTAAGAGTAAAGGCACAGCAGGTAAGTCAAAGCCAAAAGAAATTCTGCCCCTTCTGATGCTGGGAACAGGAAAGAAGATTGAGAAGCCCCACAACAGTAGAGAAGGAGTAAAGAGGGTAAGGGGTCACACACATGGAAATCAAGCACGCCAAACAAAGCAATAAATCACTCAGGCAAAATATCAGAAGGATCTGGTCTTTCCTTATCACCTGAGAATGGGGGGATGGGCAAGAAAATCTCCCTCACAGAGGTGCTAAAAGAGCCAAGGAGAGGAGTCAAGGGGCCAAGAAGCTTGGGCTGGAGAGATGGCTCAGCAGTTAAGGCACTTGCCTCCAGTGCCTAAGGCCCTGGGTTCAATTCCCCAGGACCCACATAAGCCAGGCCCACAAGGTGGTGGCCCTGGTGCTTGCTCTCTCTCTCTCTCTCTCTCTCTCTCTCTCTCTCTCTCTCTCTCTCTCTCTCTCTCTCTCTCTCATCTCTGCTTGAAAATGAATAAATAAAATATTAAAAAAAAAAAAAAAGGGGCCAAGAAGCTTCACACTTGTGTCTCAGACCCATTTATATGAATCAAAAATATAATTAGTATCAGCTCCATCACCACGCTCAGGTGTTTAAGGGAGGGACCTGATTGGTTGGTGGGCTCAAGAGGCTGACACAGGTAGGCCCAGCCCACAGGTGCTAAACCCAGGAAAGGTTGAGAAGAAGCAGGAAGCTGTTGAGCTTGTTGCTCACAGCTATTTTGGATGAAAATATATCAGATATGAGCTCTAGTGTTGCCAGGACAGGCGACATGACATCCATACATCTGTGAGCCAGTGTCTAGCAGATTAAAAAGCTACCTTAGTCCTAATCTGTATCATTTGCTACTCTAAAAGATTTTTTTTCTATTTTTATTTTTCATAACTAAGCAAGACAAACATACTCAAACTCTGAGTGCCTGGAGCAAACTCATCAACTAAAATATGACATGCAAAGAGTATATTTGAATAAGAGACTATAAACAGTGTTTACAAAAGATCCTAATGAGTCCAATTACTAAATTCAATTTAGGCTGAAAGTCCTTAAACATGCATTTTATGATAATGCACAATTTAAGATGTCCCCATATAAATATTAGCCTTACTATTAGACTATTATGGCTAATAATTCAGTAAATTACTAATATACACTTTTACTTTTTTTACTATTACTAAGTAGAAACTCTGAACAAGTCTTGGATTGGTACCCCATTTCCTTTCTCCCTGCCCCTATTCCACTAAGGACCCTCAGTGGATTGCCAGAGTGCTCCATGGGATGGAGGGCTATGAGTTGTGCAGGCAGCAAACTGCTTATTGGGGGGGGGGGGTAATGTCTCTGGATATTCCCCCATCATGGCTCTCACCATCTCTCCACCCCCTCTTTAGTTTTCTGAGCCATGGTAGGTGAGTTTTACTTTTGAGCTCTGAAGAGTCTCTGGTTTCAGCTTTGGACAGTTTTGAGCATCCTCGGGGAGTCTGTCTCCATACCCTTGCAGGTTGCTTTGTTAGCTGTGGAAGCAGCATTCTTGCTCTTGACACTTCCTCTGTGGTTTAACCTGGGTCCTAGATGATGTGTTAGGGGTGATTCATCACCTGCCTGTGAGTCAGCCATCATCTCAGGTCTGGTGGTAGAATTGGGTTGCCCACTGCTCTCACTGCCTTGGGTTTTTTGACTTTGCGAGGCTGGCGTGGAACTCTTCCCTGCCAAACACCGGAGGTTTGGCTTTGGTGATTCTCCCCAGAGCCCTGGCTGGGGGGATGTTTCACAGGTGCAGCAGCTGGAGGCCTGAAGCCCAGGCAAGCCTGAGCAGTGCTGGAGGCATGGTGGCTGGTGGTGTGGTTGCTCTAATCTCTGGGACTTTCCTATTTTTCTTCTCAGGTTGAAGTTTTCTTGCACCCCATCACTTTTCAGAAGAAAGGTGTATTTCATGATTTTCTGATGCCCCCAGGCTGTTTCAATGTGCCACCATCTTAACTGGAAGTCCTAATATGATCCAAACCTTCAAAAGTTCTCAGGAGAGATTTTGTTTAGTGAAGTTTTGAAATAAAGAAATTTCTACAATTATGTGGACAAATGAAAAGTTTAAAGAATTTTTGGCAGTATTTCAGGGATGATGAAGGAAATTTAGATTACAAGATTCGAAGTATCTGTAGCTCTACTCAGCTATTCTTAACCATTTGTATTTTGTCTTTGTCTTGCCGTAATTCTAATTTCCACTCTCATTGTTTTTAAGTACCCTTAATGATTCTGATTAAGCTATTTAGCTGGGGGGTTATTAAGACGTCTCTGCTGTTCTCTTATTCCTTAAATTGGAGCTGAAGTAGCCCCTGAACCACACAGCTCTGGGCAGTAGGAACGACTATTCTGCCACTTGTTTTTCATCATTTTCCATTGGTACTAGCAGGCCATCTTCCTCTGCAAGTCTCAGCTGGCTACCTAAACAGTTCCACAGTACAAAGCTTAGTAACTTTCAACCTTGTAATATCAAAATCCATAGTCATGGATCAATACCTTCCCCTAAAAGGCTTATTTTAATGTGGCTTTTTCTTTTAACTTCAGCTACAAGCAGGTAAGGATGCTTTTTGTACTTATCCAAATCAGGACTCGGACAATCTTTTCTCCCCAAATGCTCTTAAATACAGATGTTATGTCATATATTTATTATACTTGCATTAATTCTTTCTTTAAGGTTCAGATAAGTATTGGTAGCCTATGGAAAAATTTCAGGGTGGCCTTTCTCAGAAAAATATGTAGCAATAGAATTCTTGATGACAGTAGATGAATCATTAATATGCCTCCAAGGGAACACATAATGTACCAAGAGCTGTAAAATCTATTAAATTGCCATGAAAATATGAGGTCAAAGCAAATTTTAGGGGGATTCAACATGCCCTGAATATATATATATATATATATATATATATATATATATATATATATATATATGTCATGAAATTTGGGGGATATAACTACCATAAAACAAACATCAGCTGCCCACAGAGTAATAGAGAAACTGTAGGCAAAAGACCAAAAATGAACACAGGTTCCATTTTACCATGAGAATAAAAAGAAAATTCAGGAGTTGTTGTAAAAGGGATAATAATACTGAGAAACATTGAAATTATACAGCTCATAACATTTAGAAAGGGAATGGGGGGAAAGATGGCTGTAATATGAGTGTAATGAATCCTTTATCTTCTATAAAATAGGTGGATTACCCTTAAATATCTTCCATCCAGCTCTTTTTCTTTTTTTCTATATGTTCATTTCTGTTCTCAATGAACTGTTCTTGTTTCTGTCATTAGCCTTCCATTGCCATTATCATTGTGGTATGACATATGATTGTCATTAATGTTGTCAAGAGTCTAGTTTGGTTTCATTTGTGGATTCTTGTAGAAGTTACGAAGGTGCTTTTCCTATCATCAGCCATTTCTTTCATGCTACTTTTGTAATTTAAAAAATCATTGAAATTTAGATCAGAGGTAGAATAATTAGCAATTAAATGCAAGGCCTTGGGTTTGAATCCACAATACCTCACACACAGACAAACACATATGTGTACGCATACACACATTCACACATACACACAAATATCTTTTTTTATTTTTAAAATATTTTATTTATTCATTTTCAAGCAGAGAGAGAGAGAGAGAGAGAGAGAGAGAGAGAGAGAGAGAGAGAGAGAGAGAGAGAACGCACCAGGGCCACCACCTTGTGGGTCTGGCTTATGTGGGTCCTGGGGAATTGAACCCGGGGCCTTAGGCACTGGAGGCAAGTGCCTTAACCGCTGAGCCATCTCTCCAGCCCAAATATCTTAAGGACACATATAATTTGATATTAAATGCATAAGATATATATAAGTATATATGTATATATAATGACAGTGCAGATTTTAAAATGTTTCTCATTGAATATTTGAAAATGACCAAGAATACCTATAAGTTGTAAATCTATGAATATATATTATATTCTATGTATTTAGACATTGTTGTAAATAAAAAACTTAAAAAAGTTAAAATTCATAAATTTGCCATATTTAAAACAATATAAATATTTGTATAGTGGGTATATGCTTTGAAATATAACAGTAAGTAATACTCATCTGGTTTTAATTTATTTTTTGTTTTGGTAGTACTACTGGTCAGACTCAGGTCCCCGTGTGTAGCTGGAAGCCCTCAACCACTAAACGACATCACCAGTACTGTTTAAAATTTATAGTTAACAACTCTGCTTATCAGATTTTATAAACTATTTATGTCCATCCAATATTTTCAATTAAACTCATGTAATCATAATGGCACAATATACATTCTTACCTTTTTAAACAATTGGCCAATATTGATGTTCACCTGCCTATATCCTGGCTTTTTTATTATCTTATTCAATGTTGCCTTCTGTAAATTAATTTGGATTGCTTGTAGAGAACTAATTTATTTTCTTAAATGGTTCCATAATAATCTATGATACAGATATATAATAATTTATTCAAGTATTTCCTGTTAATATCATTCAGTATTTTGTTTCCACCACTACAAATAATACTGCAATAAGCACTCCCACATTCCACTTCAGTAAGCTACTTTTTTATCCCTAATAAATAGTATTTATGTTATGACATTTGTGTGCCAATTTTGTAAAGCCACTGTTCTAGAAACTCAGTTAATGGCTGTATTTAATTGAGTCTCTTAGAAGTGATATTAAAGCTTTATACTATTTAAAAATATTTTATTTACTTATTTGTACGTAGAGATACAGAGAGAAAGACAGAGAAAGTGAGTATGGGCACACCAAGGCCTCCAGCCACTGCAATCAAACTCCAGATGTATGTGCCTCTTTGTGCATCTGGCTTACGTAGGTACTGGGGAACTGAACCTCAGTCCTTAGGCTCTGGAAGCAAGTGCCTTAACCACTGAGCAATCTTTTCAGCTCCTTTATACTATTTTTAAAAATAAATACTATCACACACCTGTGACATACTTCAGAATCTTAAGACGTATTTTTCATTTCTGAATGGATGCTGCAAGTCTGCTTTCCAAGAGACACTACTAGTGCGGCACACACCTCAGCAATGTATAGAAATGCCTTTGTCATTGAACCCATCCAGCAACAGGTACCATGTTGCTGGGGTTAATTCATGCTTCCTAATTGCTTTCAATTACATCTATATCACTTGCTGCTAGTAATCAGAACTGTATGCTCAACAGTAAACTATGTGTCAAATTTTCAGTTTGCTTTCTAGTGAACTGCTTATTCATACATTTTTCAATTTAAAAGTTGAATCAATAAACTTTTCTCATCAAATTTTAAAATTGCTGTGATAAAAGCAAACTGGTTATTGACTATAATTTTATCATATGATTCTGGTTACGGTCCTGTATCATGGAAGTGTTCAGTTTTTATGTGTGCAGTACATCTATCTTCATAGTCCTTGCACTTTAAAATTTGCCTAGATATATCCTTGTCATTAAACTTCATAAATGCAAAAATGATTTGCTTTGATTCTCGTAGAGGCTTCTCATGTACATGGAATTTTTTGGTAAGTGTAAGGTATAGTCACATGGGTAGATTTTATAGTGCCAGCATATCTATGGAATATCAATCCCTTCCCCACTAAATTGATATGCAAAATTTATTCAGGTTATGTAAATTCAAAGATCAACTTCTGAACTCTGGGGATGGATTGCATGATCTTTATGCTACATGATATATATATATATATATATATATATATATATATATATATGGTTATGCTGTTATTGTATTCTATGATGGCATGTTTCCCAGTTGTACACTGAGATTAAGTGAAGAATATTATGAAGCCTATGAAACCATTCATTTCTATTCTTCCTCAAAATATTTTAAATATGTTCAGGTATTTATCTGTAGTAAGTTTTGGAGAGATTATCCAACTTGAAAACAAAATTGAAAATATTTTGGATATTACATTGGATATTGTGAGAGCCGTGGTGGGGGAGCCTATCCAGAGGCATGGCACCCCTCGGTAACAACACACTTGGGCCAGGAGAACCAGGCTGAGTACTCGGCTATCCATGGTCCCCTGCCACAAAGACTGATCCAGACGACCCACGGAGGAGGATATCCAGCTGATTGGGGAGGGGGAAGGGGCGGGGGAGCATTGGGGAATTGGGGATAACAACTCGTTGTTTGCCCACTAAATAATGTAATTCATTAAGGACAATAAATATATATTTAAAAAAGAAAATATTTTGGATATTTAATACAATAATCTATTGTATTAAATTTATTCCTTTATTTGTTGTAATAAATCAAATTGTAAATAAATTGAATTTATTTGTATTATATTAATTTTGAGTAAATAAGCTATTTATTGTCATTTTAAGAAATTTGTATCAATTTATATTCCTGTCGATCCTATTTTATGCTCTTAAATTTTGTTCATATATATTCTGCCTGTTCTTTGTTAATATTTTACAAAATTTAATAGATTATTTCTTTTTCACTTCTAGAAGTTCTTGGCTATAAAGAATAATCTATTAAATTTTAATATATTTGATATTAATAAGTCAAATTCTCCCATAAATTAAAAATATTTTAACAAGTTCTCTTAATTTTCTACCTATACAGTCTATTCCTTTATAGTAAGATGTTAATATCTTTTTCCAATACTACGAATATTATATAATTTTTTTTACAAAGTAGAAACTTTGTACGGATTCATCGTGTGTGGTACCATCATTTACTTCCTCCCTGCCCCAACTCCACTGACCGCCCTCACTACTGGGAATGCTCAGCATGGAGTTGTTATAACAGCAGTCATGAGGAGGGGCAATGCCTCTGGGAAGTCATTCCCACCATAGGGTCTTCATTCTTTCTGCTCCCTCTTCAGCAAAATTTCCTGAGCCTTGGTAAATTTAGTACTTAAGACCTTATTTTGTTTACTTTCAAATCTAGTTTTGACCTTTAAAAGAGTGGTTCTATGACATGTTAGTGGTAATAGCTTCATTTGTTCTTATCACCTGAAGATTTAAAAGGAGTGGATTTCAAAGCTTTTCTTCTATCAATATGATCACTCCATTTAGATCTTTATTGATTAATGAATCTTGATGTGTAATTTCTTGACTTTAATATCCCTTCTTATCCTAATATTTTCCTACTTGACCTTTTGCTGAGTGGATGGAATCTATTTGCTAGTATCTTATTTATATTTGTATCAATAGCTACAAAAAATATGATTGAAATTTATTTTTATTTTTTTATTGTTTGGTATTAAAATTATGCCAACTTCTTAGAAACTGTCCATCTTTTCTTTGGCCTAGAACAGGCTAAATAACATTTGCTACATAAAGCTGTACTCAGAAAGCCAATTTGTTCTGGGACTTTATTTACTAGTAAGTCTTGAGTCACCTCTCTAATTTCTTCCAGGATTTCCAGTAATTCTTGGTTTTCACATTTTTGTATTTATCTCTAGGTTATCAAGTTTATTTCTTCAGAATAATACTATTTCTAAGAATTCATTTGGTCTATCTGTGATCATATCTTCTGTTCCTAATTGACTTCTTTTTCCTAATGTTGGTATCTTTATTTGAATTTTATTTGTTTTACTGGTCATTTATTAAGCCAGTTTTCCCCTTTCTACATTAAAAGTTTCTATTTTATCAATTTTAATAATCACATACTCCATTTTAATATTTTATTTTGAGGGTCTTTTGTTATTATATAAGCTAAAACTAATTTTCTTTATGTTTGTACTTGATCAATTAAAATGAATAATTTTTGCAGTTTAGTCCTCATAGTTTGTGTCATGCTCCATATGTTTGAGTATGTTTTCCTGAGTATCAATTCTATGAACCAAATGGAAACATTTGGTCTTTACTTCAAGGATGACTTAGGTGTACTGACTTCACTTACTTGTTTGCTATTATCTATATCCAGGGGTTTGTTTGGAAAAATGTCTACTTTTGTGGGTTCTATGCTGTAATGGTAAGCACTCTAGGCTCTGAAAAAAAAGTATACTTTTGAATTTTTTTTTGTTCAAGGTGTCATAAGTTTTTCTGTGTTCTGTGTTAACAAAAATACATAATAGATAAAATGTATAGTATTTTACTCTCTCCTCTTCCCACTAGCTTCCTCTTGCTCCTCTTTCTCCCTCGTTCTTGGTGAAGACATAGCAAAAGCTTAGGTCACCAGCTCAAATCATACCTGAAATTTCTTATTTTTGAAGAGCTACAGGGAAATAGCAAGTCCTACTCTTGACATACATGCTAAGTGGTGCACAGAGATAACACATAGAATCCATGAAGATTCTTTGACCATAAGAGGAGAAAGATCATAGGGAAAGACTAGACACGTAACCAGTAATTTGCTGGACTTTTAGTATTTTTATTTTTATTTTTTAAAATATATTTGAGAGAGAGAAACAGAAAGCGGCAGGCATAGACAGTGAGCATGGGCATACCAGGGCTTCCTGCCACTGCAAATGAACTCCAGACACATGCATGCATCACTTTGTTTATCTGATTTTACCTGGGTACACAAGAATCAAACGCAGGCTGTCAGGCTTTGCAAGCAAGCACCTTTAACTGCTGACCCATCTCTCCAGCCCTATTTTTCACTTTTTTGTACAATTCCCAGAGCTGGTTGTTAGCAGGTAAAGCCAGGTCCTCACATTTCACTTGAAGTTCACAAAAGTGAATTCTGTTTGACACATAAAAGAGGCAACTATGTTTTACATGCTGTTTTTAGTCTCTTTACTCAAAGAGAAAAAAAAAAAGATTTGGATTAAGTTGTTTTAGTACCTTAACTAGCAGAATAAATTCAGATTAGAGGCCAAATCTTTGTTCTACATTGATAAAACATTCAGTATTTATGAATTTCTAGGATAAATAGGGAGCATTAGAAATTCCTGGGAAATGCCAAGCTAAAGACTACACACAGTCCTACTTAGTAAGCCTGAGGTTTTCAAAGGGATTTTGGCCTTTAATGTTTTATCTGGAAGCTTCAGGTGTGTCTTCTCATGAGGGGATTCTCCCAGAAACATATGGGTTCTTCAGCAAATTAGTCTGTTTGGTATCAGGTGATACCTGTGCCGGAGGAGAGTGAGCTAAATATGTCAGCAACTGAATGCTGTGAGGTCCTCTGATGTCATTTCCTAGTGTGTTTCCTCTTGGACATGCGGCCTGAGGGTGTACTAAATACCTTTTATTTCAAAGTTGTTTTTTCCCATTTTGACACACAATGAGCTCTTTCAGGTGCCCTAAACTTCCTGCACTTTGTCCCACTCTGTGCCTATGTGTGTTTGAATGTTTCACTTGCTCTAAGAACTCTTACCTATACTTCAAAGCTCATATGAAATGTGACCCAAACTCACCTCATCTCCCAGGCAAGGTATGCTCTCTTCTCTTCCCTCCCACAGCATCATACACAAAGCACCATCAAACACTTCACACATGTCCTTTGACAGCAAGCTCTGTCTCTTTCCTTTCTGTTCCCTAGTGCTGAACACACTATCCAGTACAACGTAGGTCCTAAATGATCAAATAAAGGGATGACTTAACAAACATGTTCTAAAAATCAGGATGTGTTTTGAAGGAATTCAGTCTCCTATTGAGTTTCACTGACATTAAACATGCTTGAAATGAACTGAAGGCCTTTTAATTTACTGAGAGTAGCTCCCTACCTTTGAGACCAGGAACGATATTAAGATCGGAGAGGATAGCTTGGCTAGATTAAGGACAGATGACTAAGGGGTCGTGGAAATTAACCACTGACATGAATCTCTGAGAATCTTGAAGAAAGTAATGTTAGACACATGGGTTTTCTTCATTTAACAACATATATATAAGTAACAGGTATTTTTGTATTGATACTTGGAAGAGTTGTGTATTGTTCAGATAATTGGTTCAAAGCTACTCATAAGGAATGATGTAATGGGAAAGTTTGGGTTGCCAACTAGTTTCAATGTACTTTAAAACTTAAGAGTACCTGGATTATTGTCATATAAAATTAAAGAACTAAAATTATAGACCACCAAAGGATAATGTATAGTGGGAAGCTTTATTTAAGTGGAAAGGTGAAGCTACAGAGATCTCCAGTCACTAGTGAGGAGAGAGCACATGGGGGAGGTTTTAGCCACATGGTTAAAAAATCTTTGCTGTCCAGCCAAACAATCAAAAGAAGGGAAAATATAAGAGGGCTTCTATCATGAGGAAAAAAGGTTCATGTGGGAAAGAAGTCCCAACCCCCTCACCACAGCCTCCAGGGCTGTGGTAAGGGGATCTTACCTAGGCCTGGAGATTCAGATGTCTCTCCACTGGGCAGCCATAAGGGAAAAGAGAGCAATCCTTCTTTCTCTAGGTGACTGTATCTCTGGCCCAGATGAGCCAGAGAGACAGCTTGTTGGCTATGTTTGACCAATCAGTTTCAGGATTAGGTTTGAGCTCTAGTAAAGAGACACCTCCCACTCAAGTGGAGGGGTCAGGTAAGGCAAGAGATGGTGGAGCCTGCCTGCAAGCACAAGTTCAGACACTCCTGGTTACCTTTGGGGCCCCAGTCATCCTAACCTGTCCCAATGAGATGATTATTGAAAAGGAATACCATGTCAAAAAAACAAAACTCCTGTGTTATGACTTAAGTTTATTTAATTGAGTATAACATTTTATAAAGAATGTCCTAGATAGGTGTGGGTCAAAAGTCAGTGAAATAAGTGAAAACACTCATTTTAGTTTACTATATGTTTCTCTATCACCTAGAAAGAGTGTTCAGTGGCATGCCTCAGTGCTGGGCTCTAGGCCTTTTCTCACTCAGTATTTACATTAGTGAAGCAGTGAACCAGAATGCATTTATTCAAAATGTATAGTCATTACAAGACTGAAAAAGAAAGAGTACTATAAGAAAATTGAGAGTTAAATGTTTACTATTAGGAATACCAGACTAAATGTTTAAAAATAAAAGTTATCACTAAACAAGTCCAAAAAAGTTATCACTCAAAAAATGGAAACAATTATATTTTAATTAAAAACAACTGACAGTAGTTTAGACACTACTTATTTTAGGAGTCATTCTAGATCTAAACATTGGAGCTTCTAGAGATGATAGATAACCTCACCCTCTATTTTTCAGGTGAAAGATTTGAAACAGCCACTAAATTAGCTGGAGCTGGAGCCAGCTCAGGACTCAGCTTGGCTAAATCCCAATTCCTTTATTACATTGCTTTGATTATTAACTGCTCAAATAAAACAGATTAATTATATGCTTCTGGACAATATGCATCCAAAACCTGGTAAGTTATGGTACTGTAAGACAAAGACCATGAAAAAGGTGAGAGATCTATAAACTGTGATCCATAAAGCACAGTGAAATACTTACATTCACGGAAGACTTCAGGAGAATGCATCAGGCTGCCTTAAACTCTCCAAAAGGTTGTAATAGAACTTGGCTAGATTCACCAATATATTAAGAAATACATTTTGGCTTAAAATAGAGAATTTAAAATTGTCCACTCTTAACATTAGTGAGAAGAAGCTGTTGGGCTGTCAAAACTAGAATAAATAATGAGAGTCAATGTAGATGACCATCTAAGTTCCCACTAACTTAAGGAAGAACTCTTGATTCAACCCACACTTACCAGTGCTGTACTCCTACCCTGTGGTTATCACTAAGATGTTAATTCCATGAATCATCTGTCCCTGTAAGTAAACCTTACGTGGAAGGCAAGATCCCTATCAATGACACCTGGAATCTAGCCAGTAAAAGCCATATGTACTAGCATACTCCCTAGGGCTGGACAAGTGCAGGTTCTTAAAATAACATTCCACAAAATGTTTGCCCAAAGCATCAATACTGTATAATTTTGTATTTCTATCTGATCATATAGTACCATCAGCAGTAGAAAAGTATTGAGAAAAATGTCGGAGAGTAAAAGCAAATTTTAATGGTTTTCCAGATCTTGTTTCATGTGTCCTCCATTGCTGTTACAGCAGATCATTATTGGGTTACTTAAGTGGTTTAAAGGGGATAGATGGGATTAACAAGGAAAAGTAAAAATGAAAGACAGTTTCTTGAAGATACTGCTAAAAAATGACAGGGCGTTCGGGAGCCTGGATGGTCACTGCTCACACAGGCAGTTTCTACTCACCATCCAAATGGAGCAGCAGCTGTACCAACACTTCTATCTACCGTGTGCTGGAATCCCGCTATTTTGGTCTGTTGGGACACACTTGTTCAGCAGTTCCTATACAGTGAATTGCTTTTACATCCATTGTGAAAGAAGGTCTTATGACAGTGGCTTCTAAATAAAAAATAACGCACCTGTCAAATAATATTTGTGACACTGCATGAACATTTATATTTATGAACGGAGATTTAATAAAATGGTTAGAAATTATGAACCTTTGATGATTATGTCAAGCAGAAACAGTTATGAGACTAATTTATAAATTCATCATCCCACTTAAAAATTTTAACTTCATACACAGAAAAATTACATTTAATGTGAAGGTTGCCTTTACCTTAGATTTAATTTAAAACCAGTCTCATTTAGAAATGTTTAGGAGTAAAGGCTAAGTGATAGAGGGCTTTCTTAACATGTTCAAGAAATCTGGATTTGATCTTCAGGATTGAAAACAATGTCCAGGGGTAGAAGTGGTGGGGAATACATACTAGATCTTTTCCCTTGAATGCAAGTTACTCTCAAGTCATTTGCCCACCAATTCATATACTGATACTAAGAATAACCTCTTCTTAGAGTTGTCAGAAAAGGAAAATGAAGGAAAACTCAGATGAGAAGGGCGGAGGTCAGGAGGTGGATGAGAGTCGGGGAGGACAGGCAGGAGAACAAGGAGGAAGCAGAGCAGGCAGCACAGGCAGATCCTAAGCAAGGAGAAAGGAGAAGCCTTCAAGCACAAGAGCAGAGAGCTCAGGCAGCTCAAGTCAGATGGAGAAATGAAGGTCAAAATGATAGCAACATTTAGGGAAATTGTAAAATCACTTTTTAATACTCTTTCACTGATTAACAAAAACCTGTCAAGCCCAAGTTGCCCTAAGCATATGAGGATCATTCTTTTCTACTAATCCCCATCATATGCCCCCAAATTTCCATATTTAGTTGTCCTTAAATTACATAAAATATTTAATGAATAAATTTCCTTAAAAAAGGAAAAGTCATTACAGGTAATATCCCCAATGTTTATTATTAATTACAACTAAAAACTGTGACACAAGAATAAGTAGATGAATTTCAATGCTACCACTAACAATGAAAGGCATGTCACATCTAGCATTAAAGGAAATATTTCAGTTTTTTTTTTAAACAGGAAAAGAGTTGAGTAGTACCTGGTAGAGGCAATGTAATTCACAATAATAAATTGAAGTATTTTATCCAATTTATTCTGTGCATATTTTCTCATAGTATTAAACATGTTCATGTTTTGTCTGTTATATTTAAAGCACAATTTGAATTGGTATATATATAAAATTAGTTGCGTAAGTGTATGTAAATATACAATAAGTTTTCTGTGCATGTAACTATATACCTCACAACTTCAATAGCAGGAGTTTGAACAACTAGAACTGATATTTAATGCATCAAAATAAAACAATTAGCTACTTTATGAGACTGACAAGAAATTCTCTTGAATCTTGTCCACAGTACCCTCTTATGGGAATGAATAAATTGAGTTCTTCTATGAGCTAGGCATTATGTTAAGCATTAAAGAGTAAAGCCACAGAATTATGGACCCTTCTTTCATGGAGCTTCTACTCAAATAAGGGAAACAAAAACTGAATCCCAGGAGATTTTTAATTATAAACTGTGATAAATATTTAAAGTTAAATTGCAGTGTTAATGGTATGAGAAACTATGATATAAAGAATGAATTTGTCTTTATGAATTATGAACTCTCTAAGAAATGACTATGAAGTTATAAGAAATGAAGTAAATCAAGTGAAGGGGAACAATGTTTTTTAAATTTATAAAATAAAAACCTTTATTAAAATTTTATATGATTTCTTCCCACTACCCTCTTTTGTCCCCCCCCCACACACACACACTCCCTCTTCACTGAGGGGAACAATATTTTAAGCAATATTGACAAGTGGACAAGAAAGTTTGGTGAAATCAAGCTGATTTGACAGGCTGCAGAAGAAGCAGAGAAGTGGGGTGTGTGAAGAGATGGATTCCAGGAGGAAAGAACAGGTCAGACTGAGATACTTGCATCTCAACTTAATGTGAGAAAGCAAGAATATTTTAAAAATAGGGGCCATGTTATCACTTTTATAAAGATCCATCTGGCTACAAGTTGGAGGATGGATGAAAGAACAAGAGTAAACGTAAGGCAAAGAATGAGGGTGTGATTAATAAACAGTCAGGGATTGGCAGTGTTTGAGCAGATGAAGAGAGAGACTAATTTTTAAGTTATATTATAATTTAGAAATGAAATTAATATTGCCAGAAATTCCAGAATATTGTTAAGTAATATTTGGGATAGCTCTGACTTAGGTTTGATTTTGTAGGAATTTTTTACATAGGTTATAATCACTGGCTTTGGTTTGGCAATCTTTAGGAAATATACAGCATCTACAATTCTCTGTGTGTAGCTTGGTCCATAATTTCTTTTGATTTATATCTTGATTTGGATGTTAGTACCTTAGTAAATTTTCTTTTTCAATAATCTGCTTTCCTTCCAGATACAACCCTTCTGTTGTTGTCCATATCATAGCTACGTTTGAAGAAGGTTTCCTGCATGATGGCCTTAGTCTGACACCTATGTAACAATTACTCTTCACTAAACTCTAACCTGATTTCTAATCTCATCCCTACACCAATATTACTTAACCAGAGTCATCAAAAACACTTATGAGAAAGAATTACATTTCTGACGCCAAACGAATGATTAAATAAAATTTTATATGTTCAGAGCTAGAGAGATGGCTCAGTGCTTAAGATGCTTAACTGCAAAGCCTAATGACCCAAGTTTGATTCCCCAGTACCACATAAAGTCAGATGCATAAAGTAGCATAAACATCTGGAGTCTGTTTGCAGTGGTTTAGAGGCCCTGGTGCACCCATTCTCCCCCTCTCATCTCTGCTTGCAAATAAATAAATAAAAATATTTATGAAGAAAGTTTAAAAAATTTACATGTTCTAAAATTATATACAGCCATTAAAAAGAAAATATTAAAAGATTGTTTATGGACTATTATGGTCCGTGATAATTATTCTCTTATTTGTATATATGTCATTCTCCTATTTTTTCTATAGAAACTAATGTTACTTCATATTAGCTATAAATTCACGGGCACTGTAAATAATCAAGGAAGTAATACATATTCTGTAAAGACAATGCTAATCCTCTGGCTTGGTATTGCTATCCCCATTCTCAAATGCCTACTGTAATGGATAATGGAGAGTTGGCATGGTTACTTCCACACCAATTTCCAATGTCCATACATAAATTGCTCTGATTTGTGAAATTATAGTTATTGTACTCCATCTGTTCTCTTCACACTTAAGTCAGCTGTCAAGGCAAACATGTTAAGTCCTTTCTGAAACTGGTAGAAGTTTTACACATGCTATCGGGGTGAGTGAAATAATTGAATAGCAGGCTAAGGTTCAAGAAAATTTCACGAAGTACACCTACAGCAAATTCACAGGAAGTAAGGGGAGAAGTTGACGTGGCTTTTGAGTGGGGGTGGAAAGCGCTGTCTGTAATAGCATTCTTGCATTAGCTGTGAAGATTTAATAGGGGACAAATTGCCAAGAAGCTTTGATTGTGAAATCCAGAAAATATGTTTCAATTAGGACCAGCTTTATCCATTTATTCTCAGCTTCATTTGAGCTAAATTAAGAAGCAAATGATAGTAGATAAAAGTCCAAAATAATTCTTTGGTCTCTGTTTGATATGTTTTATTTCTATCTTGTAACTGCAGTGAGAGTTTTGTTTTTATATGGTATGTCTCTCATTCAAATTTGGAAATATTTTTGATACCATCTCTAAATCCTACTATGTATCATAAATAAAAATTATACATCTTAGTTAACAGAAAAAGAGAATAGTTTTCTATTCTACATAGTTTAACTCCCTAGTTAAAAATAAGAAAATTTTATCTCATTTGAGTTACATTTTCATAAAATATCTCCATTTCCCACTCCTTCATCTGTCCATACCACATACTGTCAGCCAGAATGTAGGGTCTGGTGTTCTGCCTATGGAACATGAGCTGACTTGGGGAGTGGCTTTAGCCAAAAGAATATAATAGATATAAAGGCCTGCTAGTTCTACTTTAGGGACGTCACAGTGCTATACATGCTTCTGCTTGCTGCCTTTCAACTCAGCCTTGAGAATAAACCTAGCATAACTCTTGAGAGAAGAGAGAGCAACTGGAGCAACCAGCTCATCCACCCTCAGCCAAGCCATTAGCTGAGAAGGAATTCTGAGAGAACTTAGACAGGATCAGTGAGATTGAGGAATCACTGAACTAAACTCAGAAAGACTCGCAAAGCCACAGAATAGCAAGCTAAATGAGTTAATTCTTTTTTATGCCAATGCTGTACTACAGGGATTTGTTATATACAGGTAGTTTATGACTATATTCTCTTATTTTGCTTACTAATTCAGAAGGAAAGAAAGTATTAACATTCTGCAAAATTAAGTATAATAATTATGTTAATTATTTCTCTAAACAATAATTTGTATTATTTTTCATATTTTTCTTTTGATGTATAAACAATTACAGAGCAACTTTTATTCATTAGACATTTATTTAATTCTCACTATCCTATCCAATAACAACTATTTTAAAAGGAAGAAAAACATAATTAAAAAAGAAAGGAACTTGAGCAGACTCACATGCTAGCATTGAAAAGCTGGGTTGGAGCACACAACACAGGAACTTGGGACTTCGCTGACCTAACATAGACCATCAACAGTTCCACACTAACTGTCAAACTAGGCACCCTTCATAGTGTCATTCTACCAAATGAAAGCATATGTCCCTGATTTGTTACGTCAAATGTGGTTGATTTTGGATCATTAAAGAGTCACATATACCATGGGCATATATAGTAACAAATTCTTACAGCATGTAAGAAAGATTCTCAGATAAAGGTTTTTAATATTTACTTGAGATAAAGAGAAAAATGAATATGAATAGAGGGCTTCTTGCCAGTACACAAGAACTCCAGATGCATGGAATACTTTGTGCATCTGGTCTTATGTGGACACTGGGGAATTGATCTCAAGCTGCAGACTTTACAAGCAAGTGCCTTTAACCACTAAGTCAACTCTCTATTCCTGATTTGGTCTTTTCAAGAGACTCATTGAATGACTTTATTGCTGCTCTAGAATACCCTGAAGAAAAATTTATGAATGTTATACAGACTTTCTTATTTGGATAATTTCTCATTCAGTTTTAAATAGTCAAAGATGACAACTACTCTTCCACATTCTAAAATTCTGATATTACCATAGCACCTGAATGAGAAACTGACTAAAAAGAAAATATTTTCCAGTTTAATGTTATGATCTATTTGAAGTAAATATTAGTTACTTATAGCAAACATTTAATATTAATTATCTGATTAAATGTAATCTCATGATATATAACACTAAAAGTCAGTATTTTAGTTCCTCATTTATTGATGTATGTATTTGTACTACTAATGCAAAAGGAAAGTTTATTTTTAGGTTTAGTTATAAATTAAATATGAAAATTTAATACTATTTATTTATTTCAGAGAGACAGAGTGAGGAAGAAAGAGAAAGAGGGAGAGAATGTATTATGGGTGTGTCAAGACATCTTGCTACTACATACAAACTCCAAGTGTATGTGCCACTTTGTGCATCTGGCTCTACATGTGTTCTGGGGGAAATGAACATGGGCTGACAGGCTTTGCAAACAAGCACTTTCTACCACTGAGACATCATTCCAGATCTAAATATAAATAGTTATATTTGTCAGAAATATATGAATAAAATCCTACCAAGTAAATTACCCATCATGTTAATCAGCTAAACATTATATAGCAATACTATATGTGACATACCACAGGTACAAGTGTTGATACACAGAATCTCTGTAATAGATTCAATACTGCTTATCATTTACTTGGTTACCAACAAATATGAATGATTAAGGTACATAAATGGGTGAAGACCTCTTCTTGATAGCATTTTCCATTGTTCATATTACAACTTCAGAGGCAGTCACTAAAAGTAAAAGTCACTAAAGGTAAAAGGCTGCAAATATGCTCAAAATTAATAAAATTAATATTAATCTCAATTATTATCTTATATATTATAAAACATAAATCATACATTATCTATTACATATATTATTATATATATGTACATTTTATAGTATTTTAGGCTGACATAGTATGAAATTTAAACTTATAACATCTAAATAGTACATGTGGACTGCTGATAAAAGAAATACACATTTTTGGATGTGTGGCTTAATTATAAATAACATTGGAGAGTTTTATAGTAGTAAAATATATATGTGCTTGATTTTAGTTTATAAAACATATTTTGTACTCATCTAAACATCACATTTTTAGAGAATTAAATGCATGTTGAAATAAATTAACTAGAAAAAGGAATTAGTAAAATATTTCTCCAGTGGATTCTGTCCAGCAAAAATATGTACAACTGTTATAAAACCAGAGTTATAGATAGCTAAACATCATTTCCTGGTTTACATACATATTTCACATGGCATTTCAGGATGTAGACATCCCTCTGGTAATGACAAAATAAAAATCACATCACTAGAAATTTACAAGGGCTAGTTTTTTAGCAATAGTTTTAAGAGATGAGCTGAAGTGGGAAACATATGCACTGATTCATTTTGTTGCTGCTTTACTGTTATTAGCCTAGAGTGAGAGAAAAAAATCAATAAACAAGATAGTCAAAATAGACCATGCCCTTAATTTAAAAATGAGTAACCCAGAACCAGTTGAACTGTGGTCACTCATGGCTAGACTATTTCTGTGCTGTCCACACCTTCCTGAGTCATATGGTTCAGGAAAACCAGTCCATTCTTTTTCTTTTTACTAAGCTTAAAATACCTCAAAAACCTGATTTTTTTTAAAAAAAATTGATTGTGTGTTTGTGTGTATGCAGAGTATGTGTATGGTATGTTGTATGTGTGGTTAGTGTAATGGGTACTGTTTGCACATGTGTGTGGAGATGTGTAATCTCCATGCACATGCAGTAGAGAACATTTGGTGTCTTCTTATGGCTCCTTCACATATTTTCTTGACACAAGGTCATTTGAGGGGCTGGTCATTGTTGCACCCCAGTGAGTCTCAAATTTTCAACACACTGTGGGCTGGAGTTACATTTTGTGTGGCCATGCCAAGTTTTTGCATGGTTGAGGAGTCCAAGTCAGTCCTCTTGTTTGATTGAGAGCAGACACATGATTTTAACTGCTGAGTCATCTCCCCTTCTAAACTTGGCCTTTTTAATTCCCCAAATGTTGTCCATGGAAGCTGAAGCAATTTATATACCAATAAGAACTTGTCTGTGGTAAATCCATTCACAAATAAACAAAATCAACTAGATTTTAGGTAATCAACCAGGAAGATGTGCCTTAAGTATCAATTGCAACCAGATATTACTTTCTGAAATTATATTGGACAACAGGTATGGCAGGGTCAACTTTAACTTTGAAAATTAGTTCCTAAGCTTTAAGTTAGACCTTGAATGATGACATGAAGGAATTATCATCTTAAAAGCAAACGAACACAATGTGAAACAATTCTTTAGAAACATTAGAAGTTATAATGAAGGTGATATATCCACTTTTGTCTCTACTCCCATCTTCTTTTCCTAAGTATAGTATTGTGTTTTCACAAGGACAAGAAGTAAAACTCTAGGCTCAGAGCTTAAGAAAGAAAACCATTTCAATGAACTCCAGAATGCCCTTTTTCTAATATGATGTTGAGAGCTCAGTCCATGTGCTCACATCTGGTTATATAAGAAGTGTTTGAGAAGATGGCCCAAAACTAGCAGCCACGCCCGGACCCTCCTGGTAAAGATTTGAGATTCCAGCTGGGATCCAGACCCTGGATCCACCCCAGACTCTTCCCAAGGCACAGCCCCTCCCCAGCTCCTGCACCAGCTTAAACTGGGCTCCTCTACAGCTCTCTGCTTCTGCAGAGGACTGGAGAGTCAACCAACCTGACCAGACCCGCAAGCTCCCATCTAGCCCAGTGTCTCCTGCCTGCTTCCTCTTGATCTGAGCCCTTGCTGGCTCAGCCCCCTTCCCTCCTGTGCAGTGCCCAGTCTGTGGGCACAATGGGCCCACAGCCACACACCCACACATGCTGGCTGGCCACAACACAGATTAGCAGGATTGATCAAAAAAGTGGACCCTCCATCTTCTGTCTAAGAAATGCACCTCACTTCTAAAGACAGAAATCTCAGGGTGAAAGGATGGAAAAATTTTCAAGTGAATGTAAATAAAAATCAAGTGGCTTAAGAAACTACAGAAAACCAGCATCGAGAGATCCTGCAAGATCCAGAATGGTAACCAGCCCCCAAATGGTAGTGTAGTGCTGGAAGGCTCTGCATAAGCTGCCAAGGGAAGCTGATCAATGACAGCTGGAGTAAACAGAGAACACTGGAAAGAAACACTGTCTGCTGCCATGAATAAGCTGACCATTCTTCTTTCTAGGAGAAATCAACGAACCAAGAAAGGAGCACTTGTGCAATGGAGAAGCCAAAGCCAAAATCAACAGCTTTTAAATTTGGCCAAATAATCCATTTAGTGAGGGAGAGCCCTTAACTGGAACTGGGGACTTAGGGCAATATGCACTGGGAGCCAGTCTCTTGGGCCCCCAAGGAGAGATGCACCATGCCAGTGATTGACAGACAGGATACTAAAAATAGAATCTAGCTAATTCAGAAAAGTGGATCTCAGTTAACCTATACTGATCTCATTCTCCGATGGAGATTATTTTTGTATCTTTTAGAATTCAGCGAGAGAGCTGTGGCTCATCCAACCCTACCAACCAACCACAGACCAATAGCTGACATCCTGACAAGAGATGAGCCACCCCAGACATACTGTGGAGGATCCATATGGAACCCCGCAGAGAATGATGGGATGGACAAGTGACCCATAGCCACAACCCATCAGTCAACACAGGATAAGCCAGTCAGACAGACACCAATGATTTTTGACAACCTAAAGCAGAAGTACAGAGACCCCTAAGTTCTTAACAATAAAGCAGCTTTAATACTCACCCACCACGACTCAGGGAAGAGTGGAAGAGGGGTGGAAAGATTGTGAGTGCCGTGGTGGGGGAGAATATCCAGAGACATGGCTCCCCTCAGTAACAACATACTAGGGCTGACGGAACCAGGCTGACTCCTAGGCTATTCGTGGTCCATTGTGCCAAGGACTGATCCAGACAACCCATGGAGGAGGATATCCAGCTGATTGGGGATGGGGAAGAGGGACATTGGGGAACCGGGGACAACAACTCATTGTTTGCCCATTAAATAATGTAACTCATAAAACAAAGCAAGTGGGAGTGACTGCATTAATAGACAAAATAGACTTTAAACCAAAATCAATTAAAAAGGACAATGAAGGTCACTCCTTACTAATCAAGGGAATGATCCAATAAGAGGATATCACTATCATAAATATGTATGACTCAAATTCAGGTGCACCACAGTTCATAAAGCAAACTTTACTCAGAAACAAAACAGAAATAGACTATAATAGCTTCAATCATACTAGGGGACTTTAATACACCACTATCATCTCTGAAAAGATCATCCAAACAGAAGGTCAACAGGGAAATAACAGAGCTTAACAACACCACAGATCAGTTACATATGACAGATCTTTACAGATCATTCCATCCCAAGGACACAGAATTTACATTCTTCTCAGCAGCTCATGGAACCTTCTCCAAAATTGACCACATACTAGGTCATAAAAATATCCCTCAATAAATTCAGGAGGATCGGTGTAGCCCTGCTTCATATCAGATCACAATGGATTAAAGTTAGAAATTAACAATGGGAGCAGCAGCAGAAATTTCTCCAACTATTGGCGTCTGGCCAATATGCTTTTAAACAATGAATGGGTCATTCAGGAAATCAAAAAGGAAATTGAAAATTTTATAGAAATAAATGATAATGAAAACACATCATACCAAAACCTGTGGGACACAATGAAGGCAGTCGTAAGGGAGAAATTCATAGCGTTAAATGCCTTCATGACAAATACAGAGAGATCTCAAATTAATCACCTGACCACCCACCTAAAGGCACTGGAAAAACTAGAACAATACAACCCTAGAAGCTCAAGGCAAAAAGAAATTAAGATCAAAGTCAAGATTAATGAACTTGAAATGAAGAAAAATATTTTTTAAAAATAGGAAAATCAAGAGTTGGTTCTTGGAAAAAAACAAATAAGACTGGCAAACCCTTGGCCAATCTAATTAAATGAAAAACAGAGAAGGCCCAAATCAACAAAATCAGAAATGAAATTGCAGAGATCACAATAGACCCCAACAAAATTGGAAGAATCATCAGGTCATACTTCCAAAACCTTTCCTCCACAAAATTGGAGAACCTGGAGAAATGGATGAATTCCTGGATACCTACCAACTACCAAAGCTTAGCCTAGAACAGGCAAAGCTTCTAAATAAACCTCTCACATCCACAGAGATTGAATATGTAATCAAGAACCTCCCCAAATAGAAAAGTCCAGGACCAGATGGATTTTTAGCCGAATCCTTCCAAATCATCATAGAACTGAAACCACTCTTTTTGAAGCTTGTTTGAGGTATAGAAAAGGAGGGAAGGCTTCCAAATTCCTTCTGTGAAGCAAGCATCAATCTATTCCCCAAACCAGACAAAGATGCACAAGAAAAGAAAACTACAGACCCATATCCCTGATGAACTTAGATGCAAAAATCCTGAACCAAATCCTCGCAAACCGGATACAATACCACATCCAAAATAGTACCCACCTGGATCAAGTAGGCTTCATCCCATGGATGCAGGGGTGGTTCAAAATATAGAAGTCAATTAATGTAACCCATCACATAAATAGACTCAACCACAAAAACCACATGGTCATCTCAATTGATGCAAAGAAAGCCTCTGACAAAATTCAAAACCACTTTATATTCAAAACTTTAGAAAGGCTAGGCATAGATGGCTTATACCTCAACATAATAAAGGCAATATACAAAACTCCTAAAGCCCAAATCATTCTCAAGGGGGAAAGACTCAAGGAATTCCCACTTGAATCAGCAACAAGACAGGAGTGTCCACTCTCATCATTGCTCTTCAACATAGTGCTTGAAGTTCTAGCCCAAGCAATAAGACAGGAGAAAAGCATAAAAGGGATACAAATTGTAAAGAAAGAAGTAAAACTATTCCCTCTTTGCATATGGCATGATCCTATACATAACAGACCCAAAGAATAGTATCAGAAAACTTCTGAAGGTGATAAATTCCTTCAGCAAAGTGGCAGGATACAAAATTCACACACAAAAATCAGTAGCCTTCCTGTATTCAGATAATATGCAAACAGAAACAGACATCAGAGAGACGGTCCCAATTCTAATAGCCTCGAAAAAAATCAAATACCTTGGAATATCACTAACCAAGGATGTGAAAGACTTGTATAATGAAAACATTAAAATGCTCCAGAAGGATTTACAGGAGAATGTAAAAAAATTGAAAAATGTTCCATGCTCCTGGATAGGGAGAATTAATATAGTAAAAATGGCAATCCTTCCAAAAGCAATTTACAGTTTCAATGCCATGCTGATAAAAATCCCATTCTCTTTCTTCACACACAGAGAAAAATAATCTCAAAATTTATATGGAAGGGCAAAAGGCCTCAAATAGCCAAATCTATCCTAAGTAAAAATACTCACTCAGGAGGTATCACAATCCTGCTCTAAAGATATACTACAAAGCTATAGTAACAAAACAGCATGGTACTGGCATAAAAACAGGCAGACAGACAAATGGAACAGAATTGAAGACCCTGCTCTCAGTTTGAGTAACTATAGTTACTTGATCTTTGACAAAAGTGCCAACAATCTTCACTGGCATAAAGATAGCATCTGCAACCAATGGTGCTGGACAAATTGGATAAATACTTGTGAAAAATGAAACTAGACCCACTCCTTTTACCATGCACAAAGATCAACTCCAAATGGATCAGGGACCTCAACATAATACCTGAGACCCATAGAAGAAAAAATAGGAGGAACTCTCCATGAGTTTGGAGTGGGGATAAACTTCCTGAGCATACCTCCAGTAGCCCAGGAGGTGCAACAACCAATGGGACCTCATCAAGCTCAAAAGCTTCTGTACAGACAAACATACCATACTCAGAGCCAACAGACCACCATCAAACTAGGAGATGATTTTTGCCAGCTATAATATAGAGGTCTAATTTCTAGAAATTACAAATAACTCAAAAAATAAATAATAAAAAATAAAACAGCCCCCTCACAAAATGGGTAATTGATCTTAGCAGAGAATTCACACAGGAGGAAACACAAATGGCCAATTCTCACTTAAGAAAGTGCTTATCTTCCTTAATCATCACGGAAATGCAAATCAAAACTACAATGAGATTCTACCTTATTCCAGTCTAAATTTTTGACCAGGGACCATGTGTCACTAATAGTTATAAAATCCCAGACTAGTAACAACTTTCTGAAATATTTTATTTAGCAACTAGTAAACTATCAAATTTATACATAGGTAATGTAATTTAAGAAGAAAGTTGATAGGATAGAGAGAATGCTCAGTGGTTAAGGCTCTTGCCTGCAAAAACTAATGACCCAAGTTCAGTTCCCCAGTATCCATGTAAAGCCAGATGCAAAAAGTGGTATATGCATCTGGAGTTCATTTGCAGTATCTGGAGGCCTGGGCATGCCCCTTCATTCATATTCTCCCCTCCCCCCTTTCTCTTTCCTTGTAAATTAACTAATATAAATAGAAGGTATTTTAAAATAATTACTTTTTACATTTTTCATGAGAAATTAAAATTCAAATTAGGATGACTGGTATTGTTCAGAAAACAGTAAGCTGTAAGCAATACAAGCATCTCACACTAACATGTTATCACAGGAGTTCCTTGTTCAAAAACAAGGCAACAAATCACCTCAATTATTTATGTGGAAAAATACATGTTCAGCATTCAAGTATTTTTCAGCATTTAATGATAGATAGAATAGGAAATATATCAAATATATTTTTGTTAATTATTTGCAATGATGGAGGGTGGGAGGGAGAGAAAGAGGGGGTGAGAGAAAAGAAGAGATAATGGATGTGCCAGGGCCTTGTGCCACTGCACATAAACCCCAGGCACATGTGCCACTTTGTGCATCTGCCTTTACAGGGGGAATTGAACACAGGCTGGCAGGGATTGCAAGTAAGCAATTTAACCATTTTGAGCCAGCTCCTCAGGCCTTAATATATAATAACTTATAATCAAAACAGAACATTGTACTATAAGGGTTATTACTGAATGTCACATCTGAATATAAATCATTTGAATTAAATTCTCAACAAAGGCATTGTCTCTTTCATGCTTTCTTTCTTTCTAATATCCTTCAACTATTCCACAAATATCTTCACCTTATAGTGAAGTTAACTACTTGATTGCACAGTTAATAGATATGAGGAAGTAGAAGGGAAATCTTTGAAGCAAACCATATTGAATGCTTTTCTATATTTCTATATGTCCAAGACAAAATCCTGTCTTTACCCAGCAATACCAACTGTATACAGAGAACAGCGAAATAAGTAGCATGCTCTAAGTGATTAAATTATAGTAAACATACTATTTCTTTCTTAGTACCACCATATAGAGAAAATATTATTCATAAATTAAAAATATGTGTAAAGAAGGCAAAAAGACTTGGTCTGGCAATGACTGTTATATTAAGGCATAAATGTTCAAGGGATTTCTAAAGAGATCATTTTAAATATTGTCATAATTTTCATGGAATTTTCCTCAATCACATGGTTATTATATGGCTATGGTTATCTTTTTTTATCCCTCACAGTTCAGTGAAGAAAAGTAATTAGCATGTAGCTTACAGCATATGTAATCTTTCATAATTATAGATGATGCCCATTATCTCTATAAATACTTATTGAAATGCAAACAACGGGACACTGCCAAGAATCTACACACAGGCAACTTTGGCTGTCTTGAGCTCATTGACTTCCCTTGCTAAAGTTATATGTTTCAAATACTGCTCTCATGGCAGGTCTGAAAACCAGTTCCAGGGAGATGGCCACAGACACTGTGGTCACTCAAACCTCATCAAAACAGAGATCCAGAGGCTATAGAGAACTCAACACTAAATCACATCTCTATCATGTCTGCCAAGGCTCATGAAACATAGCAAACCAAGGGGTAGAAAGATTATAAGAGCCCTCAGGGTCTGTGGGAATAGCCTGAGGCACCATGCCCCTCCCCACCCCACTACACAGAGACTGAGTGATGCCACTTGGTCCCCACTATGAATACCATTAACCCCACTAAGGAAGACCCTCAGTAGAATTGGGAGAGTGTAGAGGGAAGTACAACCTTTTTATTTAAAAAGTCAGTTAAAAATGAGTTCAAAAAGCTATGTGTTTGTAAAAGAATGACTGCTTAAATATTTATCACAAACTATCAAGTGACTTTGGTGGTTATTTATTAAAATAAAATACTGTGATAAAGTTTAAAATTAACTGACCAAATTTTATAAGGAGACTGGAGATGACAACACGTAGGTTATGAGGTGACATCTGTCCTTGGTCCTTCAAGGCACATTGTCCACCTGTAACCAATCTGCCTCTGGAACTTGTGGGCCATGTCCATTTGACTGGCTCTCTGTTTGGTTTAGCCAGTAGGAGTCACTAGCTGGATAGCCCAGGACTGAAGGACAATGAGTTAGGGGTATTTGTTGCCATGGCTCCCACTTGAAAATGTCTGCCATGGATAGATGCTTTCCTCAGCTCAGCTTTGGTGATCACACTTAAAGAGTCTGTTGTAACTTAACCAAGACACACAAATTCTTATGAGTTTCATATGTGTTACCCATACTTTTAACCATCCTTTATTAAACCTTTTTAAATTATCCCCATTTTTGTGTGCCATCTTTTTCTTTTTCCTGTAAGACTGTCACAAGTAGTTAGTACTTATTCCTGAAGTAAGGTCTTATTCTGGCCCAGGCTGGCATGGAACTAACTCTGTAGGAACTAACTCCAAGGCTGGCCTTGAATTCACAGTGATCCTCCTACCTCTACCTCTGGGATACTGGGATTAAAGGTGTGTGTCATCATGTCCAGCTTCTAAATAGGCTTAGAAAGAGTTCTGTCATCAATATATTAATGCTACTTTAATGAAAGCCAACATTTTAGTTTCTTTATAACATTACTAAATATCTTATTTAAAACACATGAAATAAACTAAATATTATATTAAAATATATTAAGAAGGCAATTTATCTTTATAAATGCATACATGAAAAGAGAGCTTCACCTTTTCACCAATATCTCCTTTGCTGCCTTCGAAACCTTGCTCTCCCTGAAAAGAGAAATATTGTGCAGAGAGTAATGAGAGCAATGTTAACATTATATGTAATTTTCACAATAATTGTAATATATCTTGCAACTTAAAAACAATTAAGAATTTAAAATAGCTATTTGTGTTATGTAAGTATATAAGGTTTAAATATTCTTAAATACTAAAGGAGCACCTTTCTAGGCACTTCACTAAGAACAAGGAAATCTCATCCTCATAAGTTCCCTATAGATAAGCAGAATTATGGCAGTTTCCTTGGTGATTTGTTTATGCATTAAATGATCCACAAAGTACACAATGCAAAGTGAGTTTGCCATCCTTTTATTATTCCTGTCTTCTTAGATCCAGCAGAGTCAGACTTCCTGGAAGCCTGCCTCCCAACATTATTCTTCTAGTTAGAGCTTCAGGATGAATGAACTTAGGTTTGAACTGGGAGTTCTGTATCTCTAACAGGTGCCTGTTTGCTTCCCTGGCCTGCTCTCCTGCCATGCAAACATGGGAGAAGCCATGTACTGGCCCTCACAGAGTGGCTGCCTTTTTATTCTAAAATATGCACTTTTTTTTTTTTTTTTGGTTTTTAAAGGTAGGGTCTCACTCTAGTTCAGGCTGACCTGGAATTCACTATGTAGTCTCAGGGTGACCTCAACTCATGTTGATCCTCCTACTTCTGGCTCCCCAGAGCTGGGATTAAAGGTGTGTCCTGCCACGCCCAGATGCACATTCCTTTTTATTTAAAAAAAAAAAAAAACACCAAAAAGAAAACCTTTGCTAAGTTTACTTTCCCACTTCATTTGATACAGAATGAGTTTGATATTCCCCTCAAACACTCAACAAACATTGACTGAATGCCTCCTACATATCAGGCTCTATGATAATGTAGTGGACAAGTGAGTGCTGAGGATGAACCATGAGAACCTTGAACACTTTCAGGACCATGACACAGAGACATCTAGCAACCATATCCCAAGTGCACCGGGCAAGACATGATAGTGTTTTTTTATTCTTTTTTTAATTTTTTAATTTTTGAGACAGGGTCTCATGTACAACAAGCTGTTTTCAACTCCTGATCCTCCTGCTTCTCCCTCTCCAGTACCTGACTGCATATGGGTGTCACTGCACACAGTTAGAGAGGAAAGTATTCTTATATCAATTTTTGTAATACCTCAACAAGATGACACTTGATATGTCTAAAATCCGTATTAATTATACAAAAATATGTTTCTCATTATATATTCATATATAATTTGTAAATATATATGTATATACATAGACACACTCAGACGAATATGTAGGAACAAATGATTAAATAGTTATTTTGGCTTCATTTACTCTCAAAAATTATCAGTAAAATGTAGGCTAGTTGGTAGGTGTTTTTACCTCTGAATGCATGGCCTACCTTTCTTTCAATTGTTTTCCTAAGATATACTCTAGTTCCAACTGTTAATTCTAGCTGACACAGAAGCTGCTAGGCGTCTCCAGTGCAGCAGCCTCAGTGTCAGCATGAAGAAGCCACCACAAACAGCTGCTGGAAAGTCCAGAACTAGTTCCCAGCATTTACACCTGCTCATCCCTTGGCTTGCAACTCGACTTGCAGTTGCAGCATATGCTGGACCAGTGGTTTTGTCTGGAACTGCTGTGAAAAAATTCCAAAGCTCCTCCCTTTATCGCTGCCACTTCAATAGTTCAATACTTGGGGTCAAGTACAGAGACTTTTTGAAAGCTCTGATAAGACTCTATTTTTCAAGTAATATTTTCAGTTATGGACAAAAACCTTGATGCATAAAAACTTGTGAAATCTAGTTGCTAAAAACCAGTAAAACTTCTCCAGAACATAGAATTGGCATGCCTGGCTTTACTGGACATCTGAAGTGGTATATATAATGCATTCGCCTGTGGTGGGATTATCTGGGCTGCATCATGACAGCTGTCCCCACCTGAAGTGAATTCTTTTCTCTCCAGGAATCTGGACTATACTAGTTTGTGCTGACTGCAATGATGGTCACATGCTGTCAAGCTCTTTCCCAGAGAAAAAGAGCATCTTTGGAAGCAGTAAAAGATAAAAGGAGTTTACTTTGCTAAAGAGAAATAATGAGCACAGAAAGAAGCACTCTGGCCAATGGAAAAATCATTTATCATGATCATTGCATTTTGAAGCATTTTTTTTCCTGCACTGGGATTGAACCCAGAGTCTCTACACTTAGCCTTCTTTTACTTTTTTATTTTGAGACAGGATCTCATTGAGTTGTTCATTGCTGACCTTGAGCTGACTCTATAGACCTGGCTAACCTTGAACTCTAAATTCTCTTGCTTTAGCTTGCTGAGTAGCCAGGATTATGGGCTCACTCTGCCAGACCCAGCCAGAAAGGCCTTTTGGAAGCCATTCATTGCCAGTAAGATCAATGTAATATTTAATATTTTATGTCATTGTAAGTAATATGCTTGTCTCAATCTGAGATGCACAAAAAACGGTAACCAAACACCAAAGCAATTGAAAATGTTCTATTTGACATTTTTTACTATGAGTGATAGCAGTCAAATGCTTCTAGAGCAAACATTATACTTCCATGGCCATCAGAAGGAATGGCTACTGGGTCTTTAAGGAAGAATGTTGTTAAAACCTCAGCCAATGCTCTCCTAGAGAGGTACCTCTTAGAAGGAAGAACTTCCACTGGCCTTCTTTATAAAGATTGGTTATTCATTTTCTAAGAGACTGGATGGAATTTGCTTTTACCAAATATATTTACTTTTATATCATATTCTGTATGAATTCAATTTCAGATGTTAGAATTCTTAGTTCATATGAAACATTTAAAAAATCTCATTACCTTTTGACCAGGTAAGCCTGGAACACCATGCAAACCATTTTCACCCTAAAAGAATTACACAAAACAATTTTTTTTAGCCACTAAGATAAGAAACAAAGATATCCTTCCCATACCCATCCTCCATCCCCCTCCTCTCCCCCTTTCCTCGTCCTTCTATCTTTAATGTTGTGAGAAGAGGTAACCTGATTCTGTATAGCTTTAGACTATCCCTTATCTTACAACTCCACAAATGGAGGCTCTGAGAAGTTAAATAACATACTTGAGGTTATCCATCTTATAACACTACCTGAGATGTGAAGTGAGGTCTCACTGATTTCACAGCCCATGGTTCCCCACATGCCATGTAGTATCCTTCTTTCTTCCTTTCAAACCTCTGGGCATATTAATAAGTACTATTTTATGGAGCAGGTGCTGATCTCAGAATAAATCCATCAGGTGTCACTTTTATTGTGACCATCTGTGGTAGTTTTGAGTAAATGTCCATTTGGAGGCTTGGCTTGTAAACTTTCTAAGGAGAAGGAGAGACTGCAGAAAACTTTAATAGAAGTGTGTGTGCCTGGGGCAAGGGGTGGATGCGTCCTACTGTCCAAACCCAGAGAGTTTGACCAAGACTAAATTTAAGAAATAGACTGTGTGCTTGGCTACAGATATGGAACTGAAATTTTAAGATTTAAGGTTGGAAAAACCTCAAAGCAAGTTTAACTTACTGGCAGAGACTGGCTTTTGATTATGGCCCAACTGCTTTAAATTGAAACAATGGAAAAATGCCTGAGGTGTTTCCACCCAGGAAGAACAGAAAGATGGACTGTGCAAACTCTTTTGAAAGGAAATTGCTGAAAGAAAGGAATCTGCTCTTCAAGATCATGTTTATT
Source organism: Zapus hudsonius (assembly GCA_004024765.1). Classification (NCBI taxonomy): domain Eukaryota; kingdom Metazoa; phylum Chordata; class Mammalia; order Rodentia; family Dipodidae; genus Zapus; species Zapus hudsonius. The sequence continues at coordinate 85,602 of PVHP010000164.1, forward strand.
TTGTCCCTGAATTAACAAAATGATTGTGTCCTGTATTCCTGGCATTGCCTTTGGTAACATAAGGAATGCATGGGTGGAGTGGGTCGTGAAGTGCACATGGTTCCAGGAGCCACTGCTGAGATGCGGTATTTGGAACAGGGCGTGAAGTCCCTGATTGGACAGTAAATCCATTGGAAGGTGGACCTTGGTTTGCAATGGAGACCCAAAGATGTTTTGGACATACCAGGACTGTGCAAGGGCTACCATGGAGCTCTGTTGGCTTGGGATAGAAGTTTCCCCAACTACTCAGCCAAGCTGAAGGGACAGAATTGAAAAATCCGGAGACTGTCACTGTACTGTGAGACTTGAACTGCAGATGTGGATATTTGCTGATGTTTGTTGAGTTTGTATTGGCCCAGTCTTTCCTTGTTATGCCTCATAGCAATTGGAAATCTTTGCTCTGTGCCATTATATGTTAAAAGTTTGTTTTAATTTTACAAAATTTAAAGTTAAAAGACAATCTTAACTTTCATATAAGACAGGGACCTTTAAAGTTAGACTAAACATAATATAGTTATAATTCTGTTGGGGGCCAGGGGTGGATTGTGGCAGTTTTGAGTAAATGTCCCCCAATAGAATTAATTATAATTGTGAATTGTCTTCAGCTTTCTGGCTAGAGGAAGGCTTGGCCTGGCCTCCTGGGGTCTAGCCCTGAGGTATTTCAAATTGGATACAATATACTAGGGATAGATATGCAAAAGAAAAACCAGAACCCCAGTTTGGCAGTTATGCATTTTTGTGAGTTACAATGTGCTTGCTTGCTTGAGGTGCTGGTGGTGGGTTTCTTTCTCTGCTTGCTTCTATGAAGGGGAGCCAACCTTTGCTTTAACATCCCCTGGATTTATTAGTTCAATAAATACTTTCCTCCCCAAAATTGTGCCTGGTTTGGAGATTCATCCCAGCAGCATGTGGCTGACTATGACATTTAAGAGACGAAATGGGAATTCTATGTCATGAACTTCAGCTCTTTGCACCTTCCCGCCTCCCTACACAATCTCTAGTCCATCATCGCCTTAACCACTAGGCCACGACTACACTCTCTCTACACAATCTCTAGGATCAGATTCAATTCTGGTTTGCAAGTGTCTTCTTGCCTAAAATGTGTGTATATATGGATATATGGATACACACACATACACACACATATATATATGATAATATTTACTTTCTTATCTCCCTCTGCTATTGCCTTTATATTGATTTTGAAGTTTCACACAGAACAATGACTTGGAGGAAGCTTTAGCTCTCTCCCTTCATCTGGTTTTCATTCTGGGTGTATTGTAGCAAAATGAGCATGAGCTCACTGACCCCCCTCCCCCGTATTCACTATAACATCCTACTGATGTTTGTCTGCCAGGTGGCTAATCTCATTGCATGAAGTGGGAAACTGTCAGGGCTCTGAAGTTCTGTGAGATAAGGAAGAGACAAGGCCGGAGGATACCTGGGGGTAATATCTGAATTTCCTGAAACCTATTGTACTAGGTAATGGTAATTTGCATGCATAACATCACACACCCTACTCTGTACTGACTATAAAATGTTTTGTAACTGGGGTTCATGGCCAATGCTTCATTTATGCTTGGACCCCCGGGCCCGGGTGAAAATTAAACTCCCCTCTCCTCTTGCTGCAAAGGCTTTGTCTGTTTATTACTGGAATACTTCTACAACATGTGTAGAGGTTTCTGTTGATGTCTATCACTTTCCAGTGCTGAAATTCGCTGGTCATCTCTTTGACAAGTTGAGATGGTGAACAGCATACCAGTGTGAATGAGATTCTCCATGGAACCTTGTGAATTTAGCTTGGCATGAGAGTTTGCTTTGGCTCATGAGTTTCCAGGTTTAGGCAACTCAAAATAAATGATTCTATACTGATCTGATCTACTTCTGTCAAAAATTTATAAAATTAACAATATTATTTAAGCATGACCTAGAACATCAGTATCTTTAAGAGCAACTTAAAGAAAATTCAAATACATTGAGGGAAAAATATCATATCTCCAAACTTTAAAATAACAATGATACATTCAGCTTAAAACTACAATGATCTTTATTTTATTATTAGTTCATTTTTGGAGAGTTTAAGTGTTTTTTAAATAAGTACACTGCTAAATACATGCCCACCCATTATTTTAAAGACTAAGATTTTACTTAGTTTAAATCATCGCAGTATTCCACAGCATAACCAAAAACATCATAGTAGTATAACTACATGTTGCAGCACCAATAAAAATATCATAATTATCTATGTACTCAACACTTCTATCACCTAAAACGTTATTATACTTCTAGGATCTTAGGCCTTTCTCAAGTTTAGAAGAAACTCCAATATCTTTTGATAAAGAGAGACTGAAAACACATTAAGTATCTGATACCAGGGAACATTCTGTGGAAATGAAACCTCTGTTACTCATCACAGAAGTATGTCCACTTGTCCCTAAGAGGCAGATTATTTTCATCAGTGGATCTGATCTAATACTTATATCATATTATAAGCTATACATGATAACAAGATATGACATATATAATCCATAAAAGTGCATTTATAGTATTTACACTGAAAAAAATCCTGCTTTAGAGAAAACAGACTGTACCTCCTTTTTCCTTTCCAGGTAGCCCACTCTTAAAATGTCATGTGTCCTGACTATTGACACCTAAAGTCCCCTTCTGCACATGTCAAGTTAAGGTTACATGCAGAAACCCTGTTAATTGTGATCAATGAGCATGTGCCTTTTCGGTCGAACTTTCATTGTGAAGAGCAAAGAAAAAGAATCCACATATGGTTCTTGAACCAATGCCTTCTGAACCTAAATTAATCATCCTATAATTTTGCCTTGCTTCTTCTTTCTGAAATTACACAAGGAAAACTATCTCACAGGTCTTATGCATGGCATTCACTATCAAGCCTTCTATTCAGGAAACCGTTAATGACAGCTTGGAGTCTCTAAATACTATGATCTGTCTTCTCTGGCATACACCAGTCAATAGGACTTGAAGTTTGATTCTAAGGGCTAAACATATTATCTCAGAGACAGTTCCCCACAAAGCAGAGCAGGGCTATCTCTCTCTCTCTCTCTCTCTCTCTCTCTCTCTCTCTCTCTTTCTCTCTCTCTGTCTCTCTCTCTCTCCTCAAACACACAAACACACACACACACACACACACACACACACACACATACATATACCCATCCAACCACCACCAGGCACTGTACATTAAAGGAACTTCTATTAATATAAATTGCTTTTAAAAAATACTGCTTACATACACTGATCACCTAGTCAACTACAACTATGAAGTTTTCCTTTCAAGGAAAAACTTAATTTGCAAATATTTTCCAATTGGTTAAATGAAAGTTAACAATTCATTATTACAGGTAGAAATATATAATTTTGAAATGATTTAACAAGGTAAATGTTTCCTTCCATACATAGTAAAATTTGAAAGAAAACTTAGCCAGCATTTTTGAGTCTATTACAAAATCTGGGCTCCTATGAAATTGTGATAATTTTAAGTTGTATCTGTTATGAATAAGGGTTTGGACTTCTCATTTTATTGTTGGATTTATAAGATAGTCTTTAAATAAATTTCTAGATATAAAACTGTATTGGGAAATATGAGACATTGAATATGAATCACCAACTGAAGTATCACAGCTGACATCTGAATCAAGAAATCTATCAAGTGAAAGATGATTTAAGACATAGACGACAGTGTCATCAGTCAGCTCCTAATTGAGGACAGTGAGACACCCATCCTGAAAACTATTTCCTGTCCAAAGTATTCCTTGTGGTGAGTAATTTACAGTGTGACTCCCTATCAGTTACCTCCATTAGAGCTTAAATACGCTGAAGCCAAGGTTCACTTATCTTTAGCCATGTGGCAAGTGGTTGTGAAACCATCAGAAAAGAACATGTTCTAGCAATGATCTAAGAAAGCCAGGAGGTGTTCAATCCGAGGTTAGATGAGACAAGAACAAGAACTAACGGTTATTATGCTTGAGAGGGAGGGAGAACACAGTGATGAGGAAATGGAAAGCAATTCTGGGGATGCACACACTTCTCATGACTGTATTTCATTCTAGGAAGCAGCACTTCTAAGCTTTGCTAGGCAGAGAAGATTCTTCTCTTTTATTTCCCTGAAGTATGCTTCTGCCAAAAAAATTGGAGGTTCTTACTGAAGCCTTTTGGGATCCTTTTTGATCTCCTTTCAGCCTGGTTTTCGGACAGTTGTCCCTTATCTTTCTCCTGTGTTGCTGGTCTGGGGATAAGTCTCCTTAAATTCTGTACAATTTTACTACTAAATCTATCAACAGAGGTGCTCTCTGCTGGGCCAAGTGCTGGGATCACATGGTAAAAAAGAGACACCAATTTCTTTTCCTCCAGCTAACATTTGAGCAGGGATGTAGACACATTGTATCTCAGTAACATAAACAAAATGCTATGTGAGCAGATTGGAGGAGCTATTAATTCTGCTTGGTGGTCAGGAAGACTTTATGGAAAATCTGCATGAACTTTGAATTTTTAAATGTATGATAATGTAAAAAAGAAAGATATCAATTGTCTGAATTCATCTTTTCATATCTAAGTGTGGTGTGTGGTCCTATGTGTGTGGGCATATATGTGGACACATGGTTGTGGACAGTCATTGACATTGGGTGCCTTCCTCATTTACTGTCCACTTTAATTTTTAGTGTGTCTGCATTTGTGTGGTGTGTGTGTATGTGCTCACATACTGTGTGGGTTTTCAAGTGCACATGCATGTAACGGTCAGAGGTTGAAATTAGGTAACTTCTTCAATTGCTCTCCACATTATTTGCTGAGTTAAGGCCTCCCTCTTGAACTCAGGGATAGTGATTTGGCTACTCTTGCTAGCCAGTTTACCCTGAGGATCCCTTCTCTCTGCTTCCTGAGCACTGAGGTTATAGCCACCCCCACCTCCACCTGGCATTTACCTGTACACTGAGGATCTGAACTTTGGCTCTCATTCTTGTTGGCAAGCAATTCATTCACGGAGATATTTTCTCAGGCTTACATTATTATTATTATTATTATTATTATTATTATTATTATTATTATTATTATTAAAACAGGGCTCACCAATTCAGCTACACTAACTAGCCAACAGGCCCTAGGGCTCCTGTTGGCTCCACTCCTAAGCACTGGGATTATAGCTGTGGTTCCGCAAGGCCTGGTATTTTACACGGGTGCTGGGAATCTGCCCTCAGCGCCTCACATTTGCTCAGGAAGCACTTTGACTAGGCTATTTTCCAAGTCCCTGAACTCATCTTCTTCAATCTCTGGTTCTTACCTAACAGGTTCACCCAGTAGCTTCTAACCTGGTATGGTTGACCATGACTTGGATGACAAAATCATCCTTGGGGCAGAGACACTGCAATAGAATCCTACCATTGCATAATAATTTTATCTAAAGTCATAGATGTCTTTAAATAATGCCAATTTCATCTTTAAATAAAGTGTTCAGTATCTCAGCAATTTATACCAAGAATAAGATAATTAACCACTACACTATGGAAAGAAACAGAGGGTGTGATCTCTTCTATGGCAATATTTTAATATTTATGTCCTAGATACTTAGTGTACATTAAACCAAATTGCAACACTAGCAGACTAGGTTCTTGAAATCTGACTAACTGTTCAGTAAATAAAAGTCAAGTGCCCAGGTGCCAGATAGACTGTGTGTTGAGCTTATCCATCTGTTGTGTTCTCTGCCAACTGCTCTACTTGGGATGTGAGTGGAAGGCATTAGAAGGGAATAAGAAACCATTAAGAAATAAAACCAGCTGCAGTGTGAGCGAGTTTCATTTTCCTGTCCTTCTATTACCTCTGTCCTTCCCATGTTCCTGCTTATTTTAGTATTGAATTGTATAAACATATGCCTATAGACAAGACAATGAAATGACATGACACCCTACAAGAAAGCAGGGACTTTTTTCACTAATAATTCAAGTTTCATTCTGGAAGTTTTGTAAGGCCAATAAAGAGATTGACAAAACTATTATCTTCGTGGTCATCTTTTTTTATAAATATTGGTAATACTATGAAAGTCAATTCTATGTCAGGGTTTGAAAGTGCCTTTATTATAGAATTTTCTAAATTACAAAAGTATACAGGTGATTCAGGTTTTCTTTTTCACATATATATATTTAAGTGTGTGTGTGTATGTGTGTGTTATGCACACTTGTTTTGTAATATGTGTTGGCATGTGTGGAGGCCAGAGGCTGATTGGTATCTTCCTTAATCAGGCCTCAGCTTATTTATTGAAACAGTCTCTCATTTGTCCCCAGAGCTTGCCAATTCAGCTAGAATAACCACCCAGCTTGCTCCAGGATCCACGTTTCCACCTCTTCAGCACTGGGCTTAGAGACAGGCCTTTACATGCACTCAGGTCTCTATGCTTATGCAGCAAGCACTTTGCCAAATGAGCCATTTCATTAGCCAGGATTCTTTTTAATGGCAAAATAATGATATTTATTGATTACATAACAAGTAAGCAAATTCTATAGTCAATATTAGTTTAATATGGCAGCATAGAGATTTAATTGTTTTGCTATTATAAATGGATATTTTCTATTAATAGCACTAAATGTAAATGTAAAGATACTATTTTCTGTAACATATATTCATATTTTATGAACCTTGACAAGTTCACTGAAAGAAATATCCCACTGTTATCCTGTCAAAGGATAAATCTGAGTGTTCTATTTAATGGTTCCAATTTCTACAGTAAGTTTCCACATCCAAATAGATATTCTTTTTTTCTTAATTTGGGGAAATTTATAAGAAATAAGCTCAATTCTGAAGGCCCATGGGAAAATTGAAACTAGGAACAGAGAGGAAGCCAAATGACTTAAAATTTATTTTCACTAAATGCTTATAAGTTTCTGAGTCTCTGAGGCATTTATGCTACATCTGGACCAGTCCTGTGGTAGAGTTCATTGTAATTCACAACAGCTACCAGCCTTGTCTGTGCTTACATAAATTGAAGCAGGATCTTCCTTTATTTCATGAAGCTGCAGTCATCTCATAAAATGCTTTTTTAGGGAAAATTGAGAGTCAATGGCCATTGTCATTTCATTTTCCAACAGTAAAGAAATGCAAAGACTATTGGTGAACAATGGCTCACCTTTGCTCCTTCTCAACCCAGTGCAATGACTGAGAGTTACTGAAGAAAGCACCCACCATGCAAAGTAGCTTACAATGAAAGTAGTTAGCCTGGCTATTTTTAAGACAGTCAAGTTGGCAACTCTCTCATGTCATCAAATGTATTTTTAATGTATCATAATGCCTATTGCTTTTTACTTTTTTAAATAAAGTCATGGGACTAAAGTGAACTACTTTTGTTTTTAATAAAATGAATATATTCATGTGTGGCAATGTGTGTATATGTGTGTGTATTAAAAGCATATTTGTTGAAGAGTATAAAGAGAAATTTCTAGGTCTAATTTTTAGTTTATTATAAAAAGTAGCTATGATTGCACTGCCTTGTATTGTCATGGAGGGAAGATTAAGTATCTCTAGATACTCTGAGCTGGAATTTGAATTCAGATAATGTAACCATGTATTTGATATGAGAGCACATTAATGATGGCTAGTATTTACTATGTACCTATTCCATAAGGAGAAAAATTAATAAGTGTCTTCCCTAGGAAAAAATTTTCTGAAATTAACTACTTAGAGGTAAAAATTTTACAAATTATTAACCATAACATCAGATAAAATAATAGTAACCTTTTTATTTTCATTTTGCTAATTTTTTAGAATTATTTTAAATAAATTGTAAACTGCGTATTAAAGAAGTGAGAAAAAAACACCCTTAGAGAGGTAATTTTTCCACTCGTAATGTTAAATCCTTTCACAGTTAAATAAAGTGATGGGTTAGAATCAGAGCTGGTACCACCAGTACCTTAGACCCTGGAGAGGAAGATATTGGCCACTTAGTAGGATCTCTGAAGATGCATCAACATTATACCAAGAGCTAAGTGGAAGCTGATACCATATCTAGTACCTCTGGAAATGGAATGAATAGTTTATTTGTGAGACTCTTTAGGACCTACAAGAAAACTGTTTGTTGAGTGCCTGGGGAATGTTTGAGAGACAAGTTTGAACAGTTCTGAGAACCATGCATTGAACATCTTCTTGAGCACATTAGCTTATAGAGTTTTTGAGACACTGGACTCAGACAGGAAGCTCTTATGATCTTGCAAGACTGCCTGAATCACCAATTTGATCCAATGGGTCCCTAAGGGCTCAGACTCCCAATATTCAGAACAACATGTCCAAGCAAGATTATCAGCAGCTGGCATCTCTGGGTTTGCTGCAGGTGTATCTCAAGAGGAGTATAGACTGAGTCATCATATAAGAGTCATGCTACAAAAGCAGGCTTCTAGGAGAAGGAAAGCTCTGACTCCGCGTAAAGCTGGTCTCAGCAGTACTGTTTTGTTCTGATTCTATCACACTGCCACAAAAGCCTCTTCTAAGAGTCTCTGTTTTTTCTAAGGCATTTCTTTGTTTACATACTTTACCATTGTTTTATTTCTTGACAATTTTATATGTGCATATAATGTTTTTATCATAATCACCTCACATTATCTTCTCTTTCCCCCTCCTACTAAACCCCTTCTTCTTTCTAGTAAGCACCTCTCCTACTAAGAAAAAACCCAAACATGAATATTAGAACTGGAACACATTTTGATATATTAAGACTGAGTAGTATTCTTTGACAAAAAGTATTTTTGAAAGAATAGAAACAAATAAGTATTGAAGAAATGTACTAATAGTCAAGAGTCTTCTCTGAATGCTATTAGCAAATGTTAATAAAAGAACAGAAGGCCAGAACTGGGGAGATTGCTTAGTCAGTAAAGTGAAAACCAGAGTTTGACCTCTAGAACCCATATTAAAAAAAAAAGTTGGTCACTATGACAAAAGCTTACAATCCCAGCACTACCTAGGCAGAGGCAGGAGGACTCCTGAAGCTCACTGGCCAGACAGTTTAGCCTAACTAGGCAAGTTCCAGACCAGTGAGAGATTTTGTCTCAAAAGAAAACAAAAGAGAAAGTGGATGATATAGCTGAGAAATGACATTTTTCAAGGCTGTCTTCTGGTTCGCACATACATGTCTACACATGAGCAAAGACTCTCATGCACACGTGTACATGTGCACACATGCACATGTATGCACACACACAAATAAGATTGTCAGCCCAAAGAAACATAAACGTGTAGCAAACTATCATTGTCCAGCAAAGTCTTGAATTTTATAGTCTAACACTTTCATTCATACCATAAGAAAGAATGCAGACTGAAAAACTTAGAAAAGAAAAAAAGGAGTAATGAAGCACTCAGATATAACAGATGTATTTAGGAAAGTCTCAAGGGCGTAAGATGTAACTCAGTGTAAGAACATATGCTAGCATGAACAAGACCCAGGGTTCAATTTCCAGAGCCATTAGAAGTTCCTAATAGCAGCAGCAACAACAAAATAACACCTTCAGAAAATATTTGCCTAACAGCCTCTAAACTCCCAACTCAGCTTCTGTTATTCTTGGGGCAACATTAGGTGAACAAAACCACAGATTCAAGGCTGAGAAGAAGATGTGGAATAAGGGACTCAGTTGATCATTACTGTAGCTAGAACAGGTATAAAAACTCAGACTTATTTTAGTGAAGAAAAGAATGTCCTTATGAAAACTCTAATAATTCAACCAAGTTATTTGTAAGAATATATATGTAAACCTCCCATTAAGATGGCAATGTTGTAGTCATGTTAAAGCAACCTGGGGAGGAAAAGAAGGCAGAGAGACCACAGAATACACTCTTCTACCAAAAAACTGAATGCTGTAGAAGACTTTTTACCATCAGCAAAGAAACAGAAGAGACCCAGTGCTTCTGGCAACCACAGCCCTGAGGTTGACAGGTGTTAGCAGCTCCTGCATTTGGCCTAGAGGAGCTATGTGTGATGAGAACCTGCCTGAACCTTCCAGCAGAGCCACAAGGAGAAAATTCTCTACTGACAATAGCCATGCAAAGTCAAAAATTCTGAGGAAGGAAACAGCTGGGAACAGCTTTGCAACAGGTTCAGGAGGCCACCCTTAATTGTTTACAAAGAACTCAAAAAAACTAAATAATAAGAAATCAAACAATCCAATAAAAAAAATGGGCTATGGAACTGGATAGAGAGTTCACAAAAGAATTTTCCCATCCAATCTGACACAATGCTATATAAAACAGCCATTAAGTTTAATCAAATAGCTAGTCAACATACCTTTTCCCCAAGAATGCCAAAATCACCTTTACTATAAACTGTGCACTAAAATAAATAAATTACTATTAGACTTTCTTAAAAGATTCATTGATTTTTAATGTAAAAGGGAACCTATCACCACTTCCCCAGAATGGTGCTCCTGAATGCATCAAATTTTATGATTCAAGATTCTACCTTATACTGTTTACAAGTCATTAAACCAGAGAATCTAATTCATCCTTAAAATTATAGAAAGTCATACAACTTTCTGAATGAGTTGTTCTATCATTAGAGACTAGAAATAGTAATAAGCAGAATTTTATGAGTATATAATACCATTATATTGTTTTTATTTTCAGATTTAAGTAAATTTCACCTCTAAGTTCCTATTTATCAGATTGATAACACTGATTTGAAATATATATATATATATATATATATATATATATATATATATATGTGTGTGTGTGTGTGTGTGTGTGTGTGTGTGTGTGTGTGTGTGTGTGTGAATGAATCTAGTAGTCTTGGTTGGGGTTACAAAGGATAAAAAAATATGTCATATTCTTATATTCACATATAGAAATCAGAAGCATGATACAAAATTCTACTTTTATAGAATTATTAATCATTCCTTCTCTTAAACAATTATGAACAGCCAGCCTTTAATCCCAGGGCTTGGGAGGCAGAGGAAGAGAGGCATGAGGATTGCTGTGAGTTTAAGGCCATCATGAGACTACATAGTGAATTCCAGGTCAGACTGGGCTAGAGTAAGACCCTATCTCAAAAAAAATGAAACAAACAAGCAAACAAAAATGAACATACTGGAGAGAGTCTGACTCAGCAGCTAAAGGCTATAGCTTGCAAAGCCTGACTGCCTGGTTTAGATTTCCCGGTACCCACATAAAGCCAGATGCACAAAGTGGCACAAGCATCTGGAGTTCATTTGCAGTGAAAGGAGCACCTGGTATGCCCATACTCACTCTCTCTAAAATACATAAATAAATAGTTTTAATTATGATTATGTTTAACAAACTGATGATTATTGGTGTGTTATGGCTACAAAGTGGGCATGTAAATTGTGTTAATTTGGAAATACAATAAAGATAGCTCACTAATAATCTCAGAGTGGGCATCACACTACTCAAAATGGGAAATTCTGTAGTGAAACTAGAGGGAGGGGAAGTGAAATGAAATCAACAACTAGCTTTTTATTTTGTTTTAAATTATTTTTATTTTCCCTCATAGCGGATCTTCAAAGCAATTATTTCATAAATCTGATACCTGTTGGGAAATTTTCTGGAGAGATGAAAGATAATAATGCAAAACTAAATTGGAAAATTATTTCCCAAAAAAAGCTCAGATCATACCCCCCCTTTAGAATCAAGGCACCTACCTGAGCATTTAAACTCAGCAGCTGCTGAGAGAGGGACTACTTGAAAGAAGACAGAGGATCAGCAGGAGGTGAAAAGGGATGAAGGAAAATAATGAGGGGGCAATATGAGCAAATTATAATGAGATGATTGTATGAAATATCATCAGCTCATTATTTTGTATGTTTCATAAAATTAACAAGAAAGAGCTGCTATTTTATAAAACTGAGAGAATTTCAACTCTGAAGTGTGTATGGGTATTTAGCAAGGGTCTAAAAAAGCTGAGAAAGTCATGCAGTTGCTAAATAAGTAGGTTGCTAATTATACAGGCTAAAAAGAGAATTAAAAGATTCAGAAAATTATAATTGAGTGTGAATTAAAGAAAAGTCTAAATTATTATCTAATATAACAGCATTCAGAGTTTAGTCTTGGACAGAGGTCATAGTCAAAATAGTTTGAGTAGGTTCCCTGAAAGAACACTAATGATAACTAGTGTTGAAGTACAAGCAGAAATACTTCAGAGCATATTCCTCCATGAAAGGGGAGTCACCAGCATTCTGAAAAGAAAATAGAAAGAAAACTAGTATAGCATATTAGTAAGATATCACAGAGAAGCAGGAGAAAGGTAGACAGGAAAGGTAAAAGTGAAATCATGCCAAAATATGATGCCTATTTCTATACACTTAGGTAAGTGAGTATAATTATTTGTTTGTTTTTAATGGGAAAGTGTAGCAGAGCAGTACTGAATAATATACTCTGTGGTGGTTAAGTTTTGTTGTCAACTTGAACTTTTTAATTATCTTGGGTGGGTCTCTAAGTATGTTTACGGAAGGCAGCTTCTCAGTAGGGGGCAGGATGTAAAGATCAGAGAAGGTAGAAATGAACATCCCTTCCTGGGAGGACAGTGCAGGAAGGAAATTCCAGAGTCTGAGGAAGCCAACAAGTCTGGGATAGGGTTTCAAGACCCACCCCAAGGTTATATAAAGGGGAAGGAAATCTCCCCCTGCCTCATGCCTGCCTGGCTGCTGGTACTTTTAGTGCATCTTTTTGTTGGCATTATAATGAAGCTTCCTTAGCCTTCTGGCCTGGACTAAACACCAGAAGCTCCCCAGAAAGACTTTAGGCCTTCAGTGTTAGATTGGGACTGCTGAAGCATCCAGCCATGTGGACTAAGTGACTATCAGTTCCTTGACTCTTGGGCTTGCAGACTGCAATTGTGGGACCTTATTCAATAAGCTCCCCTTTTTATTTACTACTATTCATTCTGTTGGTTCTGTTCTTCTAGAGAATCCTCATACCGTTTTGGCACCAGAGAGTGGGGTGATATTGCCTGAGAAGAATCTGACCATGTGGATTTTGGTCTTCTGGAACTTGTGTGCTGGAGGAATGGACATGGACTTGGTACTTACAACTAAAGATGCCTTACAAAATTTTAACCCAAGCTTTATGGGCTATTCTGTTGAAAATTTGAAAATGCAGAGAGAATTGCATTTGGGGGCTTGGCTTGTGAACATTCTAAGGGGAAGGAGAGACTGCAGAAAACATTATGGGAATGGCATCACTGGAATAAGGGATGGCTGCATTTTGCTGCCCATGCCCAGAGAGCTTGATCAAGGTTGAATTTAAGAAATGGACTGTTGTGTTTGGCTAACTATATGGAACTGAGAATTTATGATTTAAAGTTGGAAAAAAAAACTCAAACAAGTTTAACTCACTGGCACAGAGATTGGTAATTAAGTTACTGAAGCTGATGTTGTCAACACATTAGCAATCCTATAGAAGATAGCCTAACTGCTCTACATTGAAGCAATGGAAGCCTGGGGTGTTTCCAACCCTGGAAGGACTGAATGATAGACTGTGCAAACTTTTTTGAAAGGAGATAGCTGAAAGGAAGGAACCTGCTCTTCAAAGTCACAATTTATTTTGTCCCTGAATTAACAACATGGCAATGTCCTGCATACCAGTTTTTGCTTTTGGAAGCATGAGGACTGCATGCATGGAGTGGGGCATGAAGTCTCTGATAGTCCCATAAAAACATTGGATGATGGACTGTGGTTTGCAATGGAGACCAGAAAATCCTTTGGATATAAAAGGACTGTACAAGGGCTACCATGGAATGCTGTTAGCTTGGGATGGAAGTTTTTCCCAGCTACTCAGGGAAGCTGAAGGGATGAATTGGAAAATCCAGAGACTGTCAGTCACTAGTTGGAATATTGGACTTGAACTGCAAATGTTTGATGTTTGCCTAATGGTTGTTGAGTTTGCATTGGTCCAGTCTTGTTATACCTCATAGAAGTTGGAAATGTTTACTCTGTGCCATTATATATTAAAAGTATGTAACTTGTTTTGAATTTACAGAACTCACAGGTAGGAGACCTTGCCTTCTGTTGGGGGATATCATGTTTCTGTTTGTATGTGTGATAGTTATATTATGTTAGTTGGAATTCTTGTCTTCATCTGGAAATTAATATAATGTAAGGAGATATGGTTTGATATCAGGTTGACAAGGGGTAGATTGTGATGGTTAAGTTTTGTTGTCAATTTGACCTTTTGAAATTATCTTGGGTGGGTCTCTGAGGATGTTTACAGAGAGGCAGCCTCTCAGTAGGGGCAGGATGAAAAGAAGATCAAGAAGCTAGAAATGAACATCCCTTGCAGGAAGGAAACTGCAGAGACTCACATGCCAACAAGTCTGGCATAGGGTTTAAAAACCCACCCTACATCTATATAAAGGGGGAAAGAAAACTCCTTTGCCCCCTGACTGTTTGCTCTTTGCTGGTATTGGTGATAGCTTCTCTCTCTCTCTCTCTTTCTCTCTATCTCTTTCTCTCTCTCTCTCTCTCTCTCTCTCTCTCTCTCTCTCTCTCTCTCTCTTCTCTCTCTCTCTTCTCTCCTTGAACCTGTGAAAAGGGGGCCAGCCTCTTTCACTATTATGGAACTTCCACTGGATCTGTAGCTTCAATAAATCCTTTCCTCCCATGACTGTGCTTGGTTTAGAGGTTCATTGCAGCAGCATGTGGCTATGACACTTTTATCCAGTTTTCCTTATAAATTGACTTTTTTCCCTGCTTTACAAAATCTCATGGGCAATTGGGAATCAAAATTAGGCCCACATGAGCTGATGATTTAGACTGTATTTCAGGTATAATATTCACTTATTCATTTACTCATTCACACAATACATTTTAGTTTCTACTGTATACTTCTCTTTGGATGGTTTAGAGAATTCACATTCAATAGGAGAAATATGTGATGCCTAATAACTATATCAGTTGACAATTAAGTTCTAAAGAGAGTAAAAAAGATAATGTGAAATAGTAAAATGCTTTTCATAATGAGGTACAAGAATAGTTCTCTTTATTTTACAGTGATTTCACTGATGTTTCATCATTGTACATAGTGATAGATTTCCTAAAAGCAATTTCTTTGTTATATCATTCCTAAAGTGGTTTTTGAGCAAGGGAATCAGTGATGTGAAGGAGAGAGCCAAGAAAATATCTCAAACATTTCAGGTATATGAAAACTGGTGCAAAGAATTTGGAATAAAGATGAACATGAGGAGAAGATAGCAGACAATATAAGGAGTAGAAAAGGACTAGTGAACAGACTAAATATTAAGTAAAGCCTTATAGCCTGTACCAGAGGTTTGGTAGTCTGAAGTAGATAGGAGGTCATTAGTAGACTTTGGATCAGGTGAGATAGGATTTATTTACATGACTATGCAGATTAGTTTTCTAACTCATGGTATATTTACACAAATAAAAGTAAAATTTGTTCTTTGTAAAGTCACTGCATTATAAAACAACTTGGGAATATTGCTGTGATACACAATTTGGAAAGGGATTTGAAAGTTGTGTTTTCAATACTTTTCACTACATCTTATTGGAACAAAAGTCAAGTAGACTGTCTCTAACAGCTAATGAGAAAAAGTAAATGGTAATAGTGTTAAGATGGCTTGTAAATCATATTATCTATATCCACAATTGTAATCCACTGTTATTTAAGTTTGGCAATTCAAGGAAGCTTTTCAACAAGCACACACAATCCAGAAAAGGTCAGCTAATGTCACCAACAAAATACAGAGTTCAGTATAATATCTTGGATCTTTTGAATAAATAAACTGACTCAATTATTATTTAACAAAGGTATATTATACCTCAAGTTTTTTTTACTGAAATAACTAATCAATTGAAAATTGTAAAGCATTAACTTGTAAACAAAGGTGTCTTTTATTTTTTTTAAATTTTATTTATTCATTTTCAAGCAGAGAGAGAGCGAGAGTGAGAGCGAGAGCGAGAGAGAGAGAGAGAGAAAGCCAGGGCCACCATCTTGTGGGTCTGGCATATGTGGGTCCTGGGGAATTGAACCCAGGCCTTAGGCACTGGAGGCAAGTGCCTCAACTGCTGAGCCATCTCTCCAGCCCATTTTTTTTAGGTGTCTTTTATTTTTAATGAAGTAACCCATGAAACTAAACTCAATCCAAGGGAATTAGCTCAACTAAACTGTGAATGGAAAGGAAACAATTATTTCTTAAATATCTATAATGTGTCTGTTTCTGTCAAGTCATTTGTGACCATTATATTATATATCTTCTTCACAAATAACAACTGACAATGTATTGTTACATAATCAAAGCCATTAAATGAAAGTATTTGATCCCAACAATTCAGACACTAAAGTTGTCCTCATTCCAGTGTGCTACCCAATGTTTCTTAAATATTCTTTCTTAGATTTAAAGATCTAAAGGAAAACTTTTAAAGTAACATCAGATTCCCTGAGTAAGCCAGATCTTCTTATCATTTCATGAAATTAAGTATTCATTTGTCCTAATCGCAAAACACTTTTTGATGGTTCTGTGGATATTTTAGGCACCTGATATGCTGAAAATTATTTGCCAGAATCAAACACTCAGGAAAGACCTCTTTATTCATATTAAAGTTTCAGGATTTGATAGTGCATCAGAAACATGAATAAACTTATCATCAGCTCATTACAATGAAACAACAGATCTTTGTTGATTATAAGGGCCAGAAATGTTGATTATATTCATGGTCACTTCAAGTCATTTAACAGGGCAAAAGGAATTCATAGATGTACACAAACTGAAAAAATTAAGGCAGAATACTTATTTATTTTGCTTGGTAGATTTTCAATGAAATCTATACCAGTTATTTTTATTCTGACACTAAAAGCTTTTGTCATCAGAACATTTTGTATGTACTAGGATTTCAAGCAAATTTTATTATTTTAAAACTGTGTAGATGGGATTTCATAGAATATATCACAACTCTAAGAGAGTTCTTTATGTAATATATTTAATAAAGTTGACATCAAATAAGTCTTCAGCTATTTGTGATCTTTGCTATTTTCTTCTATTTCTGCTAGTTTTTATTTCTAAGAAAGAAATGAATGTAGCTTAAATCATCATACAAGTTTACAACTTAATTACATCAATTCTGTGGTTTTTGTTACTATAGCAAAAGCAACTAGTTCAATTTGTTATTGTTGTTGAGGAGTGATGATGGCATTGTGGATGAAAGAAGGAAGAAAGTAGTCTGTATATTCAGAAGCTATAATAGGAGACATTTATTTGACAAGAAATAGAAATATGACTGACCGACATGGAATGTTTCCATGTGCCAGTAACCTTCTTATGTGTTAATATTAAATAAAGTTAAAGTCCATGAATATGTGCATGAAAATCTATCATATTATAATTATCAATAGTTAAGCTATATGAGCCTTCAAAAGCTCTTTTACATCTGCTTATAATGTAGACAGAAAAGGCAATCTCCTTTACACATAAGCAAAATCAAGAGACTGGTTGGCTTGGCCAAGTTTACATTGCTATGGAGAGAAGATTGTGACTAATCCAGAAATCTTTCTATTCTCGATTGTATGGCCTTGGGCATTTCATTTATATGTGCTTCTCTCAGCTGTCTGATGAGGATATAGTTCTAGGCTGACAGTCTTTATGAGCTTATTGGGATAAAATACTGCTAAGTGGATAATACCCTGATCACATAATACAGATCATAACAAAGTGCTTTGATAATCTAGAACAGACTCAAAATGGATAATGGACTCTACCACTTGGGTTCAGCTCAAGCTATGTGGCCAGGACAATAATTCAACCTCTCCATACTTCGGTTTTACATCTGTAAAAAATACAATACTAATTCCCAACAGTGTATCTAAAGCTTGCATTTTAGTATCTGGTACACAGTAAACATGAAATACTAATGTTATAATGATTTGTATGTTCAGTTTTATTAAAGTAGCCCTTACACTATATGTTTAATTATTTTGAATTTTCATATAATGACACTGACATAAAAAATTCACCAAGAAATATGATTTAAACGATCACAAATACCTGTTTCCCCTCAAATATATCTTCACCTACACCTGCTGAGGTGCCAGATGTTCCCATGGAAGGTACAGTCATTCCTGTGAGAGTCAAATGACTAGCTTCATTGAAGCTTTGAGGGATCGGGCTCCTTTTAAAAGGAATTTTATCTAACTTATATGACTAATTTAGATCATGGACTTCCAAGTTAATGAGTGAAAGGAATTAAAATGTATTTCCCCTTGAAATAATAACAAAAACATAGTCAATGTTAACCTATTATAAATTAATTTACCTGATTAGGTAACAAAACATATTTTTCAAAAGAGTGACAACATGAAAGTTAAGTTTGAGATGGAGCAAATAGACAACTCTTGAAGCACTGGATATGGTCTATAATTACATGCATAGAGGTTAGAAATCACCTGTCGTCACCTCCATTATATTTTCCCATCTCCTCAGGTAGGTTTTAGAGTACTTACAACACTTATATACTATCTAACATACATACACTGCTGTATCCCTTTATCTTCCTTGAAAAATAACATCCTGGAGAGTAGATTGTATTCTATTGTTTATTTCTCCCAAAATATTCAGGGGCATGCTTTATATAGAATAAATATTTAACAAATGTTGGCTAGCCAAACATTCTCAGTGGGCATGTCAGCAGACAAGAACAATAAAAGTTTTCCAGGCATTTGGAGAAGACAATGTATAGAAGATTAGGGAACACCTAATGCATGCCTGCTTGACAGTTTTATTTAGAGCTTATAGGTGCAAAGACTTAGTTCTAAAACTTTTCCAAACCATCTTCCAACATGAATGAAAAAGCATGTGTGAATGGTGAAGCATTCCTGATTTTCAGGAATCAGCATCTTTAAAAAATACTTTATTTGAGAGAGAGAGAGAGAGAGAAAGAAAAGAGAGAGAGATACAGAGGCAGACAAAGACAGAGAGTGAGCATTGGTGACACCAGACACATACCACTTTGTGCATCTGGCTTTATGTGGAACTTGGTCTATTGGGCTTTGCAAGCAAGTGCCTTTAACCACTGAACCATCTCTCCAGCCCCAGGAATCAGAACCTTAATATAGGCCTTGACATATTTTAATAAAGCTGTGTATTTTTACAGGATGTAGAAATATGAAGCAGATGTATCTTTTAAGTCACTTTGGAACAAACCCCTTGGTCAAAACAGTATTTGGACCTTATCTTACCGGCTCTCCTTTTTCCCCTTTTGGTCCGAGGGAACCTGGTGTTCCTGGAATTCCTGCTTCCCCCTAAGTGACAATGGATTTCTTTGTTAGCAATCATTCTGTCACATTGATGTAAAGCTAATATTCTATCTATCTATCTATCTATCTATCTATCTATCTATCTATCTATCATTTAACTACCCACCTACCTACCTATCTATAGATCTCTTTATTCTCTAAGTATCATATACTGTCTATCATATCTATCTAGTCATCTTCTATCATCCATCTATCCTATCTATCTATCTATCTATCTATCTATCATCTATCTATTTATCATGTATATATCTGTAGGCCAGAAAATTGCCTACTTTTAGAACAAGTCTCATGGATGATATAAATATCCATGAAAGAAGTACTTGTAAGTCCATAGGCTCATCTGCCCAGATCAGGCGACCATACTGGTGAAAGTGGAAAACATTATTTGAGTACTACACCATTCCCCTCTGCCATCTACTGGGAAAGAGAGATGGTTGGAAATTTAGGGATACTAGTCAAATACAGTCATCACACACAAATATAATGTAATGTATTTTTTCATATTTCTGTTGAAAATTGGCCACCGTTTCTTTCAACCCTGAATTCCTGAAACTGCAATCTATTTCTAATATGTGTTAGAAACACATGTTAACAGTCCTTGCCTGTTGTACAGATATGTTCTCCCTTCACTTTTTAAAATTAACCTTAATTTTCACATAATAAAATGAAGGTCATAAGGTATCAGAAGTACTCAGTTAAAATTCCAAGAAATCTTATCTCCAAACCCCTTTGTATGTCCCTCTTTGGTGACGCTGTGACTTTGCTATTTGAGTCAACTAGCACAAAAGAACATAGCACATTCCATTATCAGAGGCCATAGGCAAGGAGCCTTACTATTTAGTTAGAGTGGCCTTTCAGTGTGCACAGATTAAAACTACTATACCTTGTTAGGAAGACAGTGACATGGATCCTTAAGTTCCAGCTTTGAGGGAAGATATGCAGATATTTTACCAGCACGAGAGGTTATCCAAGATGACGTGGTACTTCCAATGTCATCTTGCTCTGGACACTAAAATCCCAAAAGACAATTGAGAGAATGGATTCAGTTCCAAATGTTGCCTAATTCCATCAAACTGGTTGCCTGCTATACTTCTTTCTTAAACAAACATTGGCATCCATGTGTGAAAATTTATCATGCTTTTGTTCCATCACCCACTGAGCTTCCTTGTGTTTAATGACACTGACAACATGCAAGGAATGCATTAAAACTGTGGCTTTTACAGAGGAATTATAAAGCTATACTAAGCATCTTATTTATGATAAATGCAGTAATATTGTGCTTTTAATAATTGCATTATTTTGCTTTTCTAATCTTTCCTTATTTATTTTTGTTTCCTTGCATGGGTATATAGAGTGTTGTGGTGTGGTGTAGTATGTGTGGTGTATACATGTGTGTGCAGTGACTTGTGCACTGTATATGTGCCTGAAGCAGTCAGAAGAGAATTTAGTGTCCTTGTTTTTCATTCATCTGTATACTTCCCTGAGATAGGGTCTCTCCCTTAACTTCTTGTCAGTTGGTAAGCCCTAGCAATTCCCTAATGTCTTCTTTCCCACTGTCCTGCTCTGTGGGACACGTGGGCTTGATGTTTGGCCACAACTAACTTTTTATGTAGCTTCTGTGAAGGTGAACGTGGGTAGTCTCTGGCCCTTCCAGGCCCTCAAGCATAAGTGGCAAGTGCTTATATCCACTATGTACACCATAGCCATATGCCCAGCTCATTTTTCCTATCTTGAGACAGGGTCTCACCGTGTAGCTCTGGCTGGCCTTAAACTCACTCTATAGAACAGGATGCCTCACACTTCTGGTAACTCACCCACTTCTGCCTCCCAAGTGCTGGGATTATAAGCATGCACCACCATTCCTAGCATTTATAATAACTCATAATCATTGTCATAATAAAATAATTTATACAAAACATGTATTTGAGAAATAAAATAAAATTAAAATCATATAATTTGAATATGTAAAATATAACAATGGCAAGATGACTACAAGTATACATAAAACAAAATAATTTAGTTGTATACTCTAAGATAATAATTATTTAGTTAAAATATACCATATTCTAGTCTAATGTCCATTAAAGATATATAAGTTGAGGATTTTATATTTAGTAAATTCTGGACACAAAGTGACTTTGCTTACAAACAAATTGTTTTTCAAAAAGTTAATCCAGGTGGTGATTCTAAAGCAATTATAAATGCATTCCTCAAATTTTCCTGACATCATGTACCTTGCTGACAATCATGATTGGCTTTAAACTTCTAGCTTCAATGAAGAGAAAGCATTAAGTGAAAGAATTAACAGTTTGCTTGTATACTAAAAATGTATTTGTATGATAAAATATTTTTAGGTTAAAAACTGAAACGTGAAGTGAGGGCAGGGAGGCTTCCACCTAGAAATTCAGCTTGCTGATGTTGGGAACCTTGCACCAGAAAGCCAGCTCTCTGAAAGTAGGATGTCTTTTGCCTGGTAACCCAGCTATCTGAGGGCAGGGTGGCTTCCACACAGGAATACAGACTATATTGGCTCCATCATTAAGAAAATTAGATCTTTATCCAGAATTGGGAACATCCCAGTGCAAAAAAAAAAAAATAAAGCTGAGAGTCCCCCACCACTGAAAATGAAGGGATGACAACAGAATTACAATCCCAAAATAAGAGTATAATAACCTCAGGACATAACTGCAAAGAGACTCTGGACCAGGTATTGGCTGAGCTGGAAACAGTCAAAAAACACATAAATGAAATGGACCTCAATAACATCAGATTTGCCATCTGACTTAACTGAGGAAAATCAGAGCAACTTCAAAAGAGCAATAAGTGATTGAGGTTAAGCTAATAATGGGAGGAACTCAATAACTTGCTAATTAAGTTCAATGAGGACATAACCAAATGCAAGAATGAATTCCAGGAAACATTAAGAAAAAAAAAAACTAGACCTGAAACTAGAACTCAACAAAGATATAGAGACTATGAAGAAAAATATTACAGAAAATAAAAATAATAACAGCTATCAAAAGTCTCTTGAGAATTCCTTGAGAATACCCTGGAGGACATAATCTCAGATCTCAAAAACAAAGTAGAAGAAATAAATAGGGAATCCCAAAACTTTAATAAATTGAAAAAATCATGTGAACAAAATATGAGGGAACTGTAGGATACTCTAAAGAGACCAAACATCATAATCATAGGGATAACCACAGGGGAAGAAATCCTGGCCAAAATTATAGAGAACATATTCAACAAAATTATTGAAGAAAATTTTCCCATTTGTGGAAGAGAGAGGCCAATCTGAATAAAAGAGGCCTACAGAACTTGAAACAGACAGAACCAAAGAAGAAACTCTCTAATACATAGCTTAGTTAAAATGCTAAACATAGAAAGCAAAGAAAGTATACTAAAAGCAGCAAGGGGAAAACTCATCACATATAAAGGTAACTCCATGAGAGTCACTTCAGACCTCATTGAAAACCATGATTGCCAGAAGGGCCTGAAACAATGCTCTTCAAGACCCAAAAAAATCATGGCTTCCGACCCAAACTACTGTACCAGGCAAAAGTATGGCTCATAATAGATGGATAAAGGAAAATATTTCATGATAAAAGCCAGCTCTATGATTATATGAACACAAAGCCAAATTTACAGGAGATATTGCACACAGAAGAGTCGTAAAAACTGACCTCAAATGCCCAATAGAGGTCCAGCACAATTACCCAAACTAGTGTGCTGTAGAAACATATTTGGCATCAAGCCCCATAAAACCTCCACCATGGTAGGGCTTAAAGTAAACTTCACAGTTATAACTTTGAATATTAATGTAATTAACTCTCCCATAAAAAGACACAGGTTAACAGGGTGGAACAGAAAAATGGGCCCTTTCATCTGCTGCCTTTAAGAAATGCACCTCACATCTAAAGACAGAAACCTTCTCAAGGAGAAAGGTGGCAAAAGGATCTTTCAAACAAAAGGAAATAAAAAGCAAGTGGGTGTGGCTACCTTAATACCTGGCAAAATAGATTTTAAACCAAAAGTAATTAAAAAGGACAATGAAGGACACTGCTTACTAATATGTATGTACCAAATAGAGGTGCACCACAGTTCATTAAGGCAAACTTACTCAAAAACAAAACAGAAATAAACTCCAATTCCATTATAGTAGGGAACATTAATACAACACTATCATCTCTAGACAGATGATCCAAACATAAGATCAGCAGGGAACTAACAGATCTTAACAATACCATAGATGAACCATACCTAAGAGACATCTACAGAACATTCAATCCCAGTCTAAACAATGTACATTCTTCTCAGCAGCCCATTGAACCTTCTCCAAAATAGACTACATATTAGAACATGCCTCAATAAATTCAAGAAGATTGATGTAGCCCCCTAACAATGGGAGAAACAACAGAAAATATACCAACTATTGGTAACTGAACAATTTGCTATTAAACAATGATGAGTCATTTAAGATATCAAAAAAGGAAATTGAAAAATTTCTTGAATCAATTAATAACAAAACTACAATACACCAAAACTATGGGACACAATGAAGGCAGCCCTAAATGGAAAATTTACTGCACTAAATGCCTTCATATCAAAAACAGAGAGATCTCAAATAAATAACCTAACCACCCACCTAGAGGCACTGGAAAAACTAGAACAATCCAATACTAGGAGCTCCATATGAAAGAAATAATTAAGATCAGAGCTGAGATTTATGAATTGGAAATTAAGAAAACGATTTAAAAATTAGATGAAATGAAGAGCTGGTTCTTTGGAAAAATAAATAAGGTTGACAAACCCGTGGCCAATCTAATTAAATGAAGAGAGAGAGAGAGAGAGAGAGAGAGAGAGAGAGAGAGAGAGAGAGAGAGAGAGAGAGAGAGAGCCAAAATCACAAATGAAAAGTGAGAGGTTATGACACCAAGGAAATTGGAAGAATCGTCAGATCATACTTCCAAAACCTCTACTCCAAAAACTTGGAGAACCTGGAAGAAATGGAGGAATGCCTGGATACCTACCATCAACCAAACCTAAACTCAGAGCTGATGATTCCCCTAAATAAAACTATCACATCCATCGAAATTGAAAATGTAATCACAAACATCCCCCAAAGGAAAAGTCCTGGACCTGATGGATTTTCGGCCTAATTCTATCAAGCTTTCATCACAGAACTAAAACCACTCTTTCTGAAGCTTTTTTATTGTCAATGGAGAACAGGGAATGTTTCCAAACTCCTTCTATGAAGCTAGTATCATCCTAATACAAAAACCAGTCGAAGATACCACAAGAAAGGAAAACTATAAACCTATATCCCTGATGAAATTAGATGTAAATATGCTGAACAAAATCCTTGCAAATGAAATCCAACAGCACATCAAAATTATTATCCACATTTACCAGGCAGGCTTCATCACAGTGATATGGGGAAAAAGGAACCCTCATTCACTGTTGTTGGGTTTGTAAACTTATACAACCACTATGGATTGCAGTATGCAGGTTCCTGAAAAAGATGCATATAGAGCTACCAATAGACCCAGCTATCCCTCTACTGGGCATTTACCCTCAAAATTCCTTGGTCCACCACAGAGATGATTGCTAAACCATATTTTTAATGGCTCAATTCATAATAGCTAAGAATTGAAATAAATCCAAATGCCCATCACTGGACAAATGGATATCAAAATTGTGGTACATATACACTATGGAATTCTATTCAGCTGTAAGAAAAAAAATGGCAATGAAAATTTAAATAAGAGTGGACACACTTGGAAGGAATCATACTTAGCAAACTTAAACAAGAATAGAGACAAATGCCACATATTCTTCCACATCTATGGCTCCTCATCTGGTTAAGCTTGAATAGTAAGCAAATATGACAAGTAAATTGAGAGACTGACAAAGGAGATGGAAAGAATTATGGAGGAATGGGAGGGAGGGAGAGATATATACTACTCTAAACCAATAATGAATCCATTCTATAAAATCTTTCCTTTCATACAGTAAGTTCTTGAGGAACCAGGGAGCATCAGCTGGTAAGAGGTACCCTGAATAGTAAGGGAGGAAGCCTAACCCAAGACAAATTGCTCTGGCAATTCCTTGTCCCAGTAATTTGTTATTTCCCAAATTTAACTGTTGATCCAAGAGGTCTCTAAAACAAGATAGGCTACTGACAAAGCTCTTGAATACCCACCCCAGTCGAAAGATAAGACCCTATTACTGAAGATACCACTGATTGTCACACATAACTCTGAGAGATGGTCCCAGATGGTAGCCTATGTAGTGCTGAAAGGTGTTCCATGAGCTACCAAGGGAAACTGGCCAATGATATGAAGAGAAATCAGAGGTCACTGATATACAACAACAACCAATACTATGAGAATGCTGAGGACACTGCTATACAGCAGAGACCAGCAAGCCGATAAGTACTCATCTGAGCAATAGTGGTGATAAACCTATGTGGGTAATCAACAGCTTTCTGATTGGCTAAGAGATCTTAAGAGACATGCTCAGGGGCAAGGAACCCTTAACTGGAACTGGGATCCATGGCAAACTCTTACGGAGACCAAGAACCAGGACTCCAAGGGGAAACTTCTACTAATTAGAGATCTACAGAGAGGCTGCACCAATTAGAATCTCAACAAATGAACAATGTTTGTCTCATTTAACCTCTACTGATCTCACTCTCTGTTGGAGGTTCTCTTTGTATTTTCAGA
This sequence comes from Zapus hudsonius, assembly GCA_004024765.1. Taxonomy (NCBI): domain Eukaryota; kingdom Metazoa; phylum Chordata; class Mammalia; order Rodentia; family Dipodidae; genus Zapus; species Zapus hudsonius. The sequence goes on from PVHP010000164.1 coordinate 111,638, forward strand.
AGGCAGTGAGAAGCATGCACAACCCAATTCCACCAACAGGACATGGGATGATGGCTGACACCCAGGCAGGAGATGAACTTATCATCTAAGGCCCAAACTAAACCTTTGAGGAATTGTCAAGATGAGCAAGAGAACTACCTCCACAGCAAGTCAGATAACTGGTGAAAGGATAATGGAGACAGACACTGAGGATGCCCAACATAGTCCACAGCAGAAATCCAGAGACTTTTAAGATCTTAACAGTAAAGAAGACCTAAACCTTACCGACTGTGAATTACAGAACTTTGCAGAAGAGGAATTGGAAAGATTGTAAGAGTCATGGTGGGCAGAATATCCAGAAACATTGTCCCCCTCAGCAACAACACACAAAGAGAAAAACTGGCTACTTCTTGTACAATTCATGATACCCTATCCCATGGATTGGTCCAGCAATCCCACTTAGGAGGGCCCTCAGTGGTTGAAGGACAGGAGCAGGGAAATGGGGGTACAATCAGAAGACTTGCTCATGCAATGTATTTATTGTTAACAATAAATCAGTTTTAAAAATCATACCAACAAATAACATCAACAACAAAAAACTCAAATGTTTTCAGTGATTATTTTTGTAGTGTAAGGTTATTGTTGACTAAATTTCTACTTTCTATTTAATATTTATTTCCCCTATATATGTTTGTTTTCTGAAATAACCATGCATAATTTTGTAATAAAATGCCTTGAAAAATCCTTAATGCTTGTGATAATATTAAAACTATAACAAAACTAGGTCTGAGGCATGGTGTGACCAGATTCTAGTATTTAATACGAATTCTTCAATGCCTGCTTTTTCTGGATTTAGTGTTATTAGGTATGTTAGTAAGTTTCCAAGTCTAAAAATCTAAAATTCACATTCAACTGTAATAAGATTATCACCAAACAACTTGTTCATCTCATATAATTTATTATTTTCCATCAGTTTTGGTTCCATAGTTCCCTACCCAATAAACAAGATTCTCATAGAATTCACCTTTGGTGCCCTGTACATTTGAGCAATAAAATTTGGAATCTAAACTACCTTAAAATTATGTCTTAGTATTCACTATAAAACTGGCAACAGAGTGCCTAAAGGCAACATAAAGCTTACTGAGAGGACTCCTCCTTTCATAAAAATCTCTGCTTCGAGTTGACATATAATTAGCTAATTGGCCCTTAATTTTTTTCATATTTTTCAATTATTTCAGCACATGTTCTTGATTTCCCCATTCTCTTCTTATTTATACTTCATTCTATAAAATTTCACTGTTTTACAGATGAAATCTAGCTCAATAGAAGTGAAGACACATGTCTACAGAATATCTTGAATAAATTTCAGCTTAAGGGCTCCATAGAATACTAACAGAAAATCATATGTGTAATTGGAAGTTGCAGGATAAAATTATTTTTTAAAGTGATATAATTAATTTTTCTGATTTTAGAACTTTGCCAAAAAAGAAGAGAAAACTATCTATTAAGAGTCACTGTATGGATGGCGATCTCAAATATTTGAGTGTGAAAATATATTCTTTGTATATTGTTTCTATAATTCTGAAAAATTCCTCATTTTTATTATAAAACTAATTTCCAAAAAAATCTTTTAAAAGCATGAATTAATATATGTCATTAAAAATAATGTTGTTCTTAATAGAAAGAGAAGAGAAAGCCCAATGCTTGCAACACTGGGCTTTCTATGACACCCCCCAGGGCCCAGGAACACTGCAAAGGTAGGAGGGAAAATATATGAGAGCTGCTCTCACTGCTAGCCAGAGTGGTAGACCGTGAGGAGACTCAAAACTCATCCAAGCTGAAAATAAGAGGCTGTTGAAAGCTCAAATATATCATGTTCTCCAAGGCTCAGTCAGGAAAAAATTATAGAAGAGAGGCCAGAAAATGTAAGGACCACAGAGTGTGAAGGCACACTTTGAGACATTATCTTTATGATATGAACTGACGGGAGCATCATGATCTGATGGTGGTTGTTGTTATCCTCACAAGACCTGCACAGTTCTGAGCACATCAGCCCACTGGTGTTTTCACACAGGAGAACAAAAGGAAAGAGAAATGGAAAGAGGAGGGTGTTAAATGGAATGAGAAAGGCAGGATGGAAGAGGGTGGGAGTATGATGAAGATACAGTGTGTTAATGTACAGAAGGTCCTAATCAAAATGGTTTTAGGGCTGGAGAGATTGCTCAGTGGTTAAGGTACTTGCCAGCAAAGCCTAATCACCATAGATGGATTCCCCAGTGACAATGTAAAGCCAGATACACAAAGTGCTGCATGCATCTGGAGCTTGTCTTGGTATTTCACATCTTTAGATTGGCATCCTAAATTATCTTTTTAGACATTTATAGAAGGATATTTGGATGGCTTTCATTTTACTTGGAATGGGCCCTG
>PVHP010000164.1:114143-190587 GCA_004024765.1 Zapus hudsonius
CTCTCTCTCTCTCTCTCTCTCTCTCTCTCTCTCTCTCTCTCTCTCTCTCTCTCTCTTTCTCTCTCTTCGATCTCTCTCTACTTGCAAATAAATAAATAAAATATTAAAAATGTTTTTAGAAGGCTGGAGAGATGGCATTGCGGTTAAGGTGCTTGCCTACAAAGGCTAATGACTGGAGTTCGATTCCCCAGTACCCATATAACATAAAACCAGTGCACAAAAAGACACATGCATCTGGAGTTTGTTTGTAGCAGCTGGAGGCCCCGGCATGTCCATTCTCTCTGTCTCTCTTTTTTCTATTTCTCTCTACTTGCAAGTAAATAAATAACAATATTTTAAAATAATTTTTTAATTTAGGAAGGTAATATAATTTTTTAAAAGTTACATACTTTACTTACTAAATGACTTAATTCGCCTATATTTATTTAAAGAGTTCTTTGTTATTCAGGCTAAAATAGCTATTATATAATGATTCAGGGCAATGAATATATGTTAATAATGCAGTAGTTAAAAATAACCAAACATATTGTTACATTTCATTAAAAGAAAATTTTTATTTTAAGAACCTTTATCAAACTCATAATTAAAAAGAAACTTTTGAAAAAATAAAAGCTTCAAGATTAAGTATATAGCTCCAGGAAGTCTTGGTATTTCAAATCTGTAGATTGGCAGCCTAAATTATCTTTTTAGATATTTATAGAAAGATATTTGGCTGACTTTCATTTTGCTTGGAATGAGATCCATGAACTGGGTTGTAGATGTGTCTTATACAGCCAAGTTATATAAGCAGGACACATAAAATTTGAAAGTATTTAATCACTTGGCCACATTCTCTCTCATTCATTCTTTCTCATCACAGAAAAGATGTATTTTTGAATTAAAAATTATTATGTAAACTTACTGGCAATTGCAGAACTCCTAGGAGATATAAGATCCATATAAATATTGTACATTTACTTTTCATATACTCTTTTATTATATTATTTACAAATACTGCCTTTCAACCACTTTTCCTTTAGAAATAGACAGTAAATGAAGAAAAATTCTTTGCCCATCTTTTGCTTAAAAATCACTAATAATAAAAGATAATGAATATAAAACTTGTCTCCCTGAGTGTAAGTTGTACTTCATTAAAAAAAAATTGTTTCATCAAATAATATGAGATGGGACATGTGACCTCACAATGAGACTGTTTTTCTTGTAAATGAAATATGGCATATGAGAATTATTGTTGTACAGTAAGGTTAAGAATATCTAGTATGAGAAGCTAAGGATCCATATACATATACATAGTTACTAACAAGAAGTCACCTAAGAATTTAAGAAAAAGATGAAACAGATATGCTCTGTTTACCAAGAAGAATGGGAGATTGTTGACATGGTGACACAAAATTGATACATAAGGTAAAAGTCAACTTTGGCAATAACAGAAAAAAAGGTTGAGATTGAAAAATACCACACAACAAATGTGAGAATTACTCTTTGTGACAGGTCAGGTCTGCAGGGAACACCCCCCTTGAGTGGGAGGTGTTTAGTTAGAGCTACAACCTAGGTGCTAAAACTGATTGGGCACATATGAACCAATCAGCTGTCTCTCTGACTCACCTGGGAAGAACTTAAATACTCTTCCCTAGAGAAAGTGATGTCTCTTTTCTTCCACGTGGCAATGGAGTGGAGGGGACTGCTGACCCAGGCCTCAGTAAGGTAAGGCCTTCCCCCACCCCAGCTAATTGCTGGGGTGGGAGGGCAGGATCCAGACTTTTTCCCTCATGAACCTTTCCTTCTCATAAGAGCTTTCTGTTATCTTTTCTTGGGCTGCTTATTTAGCTAAATAATATAAGTTCTGATAAACTCTGACATGTGTTCTCCCCACACTGGTAGCTGGAGAACTCTGTAACTTCCCACATGGTGACTGGGAAATTTCCCCATCCAACTCCCCTTTTCCTAATTTACTAAATTTGAATAAATGTGTGATTAAAATTTAATTCTGCCCCTGTGTACAATTCTTTGGCATTAGAGGACACGAACTCAGAGTAGGAAGAGGGGGAAGGGAGGATTCCAAAACTCTCTCTCCATGCTGCTTACGAATATTAATTATCAGTAACCTATATCATCTTGTTTACTAACTTGTAGGTTGATGTATGTTTAGGACATTAGTACAGTATTCTTTGGGGTGTATCTGTGAAGACATTTCCAGAGACAATTGACTTTTGGGACACCAACTAAAGGTCCATAAAAACCTTCACATGATGTGGGCAGCAACTTCCAATCAGCTGGAGCCTAAGTGAGAGAAGGAGGAAATTAAGCAGCATGTGCAAGCTCTGCTCTTCCTGAGGGACAGTGACTATTGCTGCCACCATTGCTGTGGACATCAGACTCTCGCTTCCTCAGCCTTTCATAGTAGCAACTTTTCACTAAGTTTCTAGAACTTTGGGCTAGGGCTGCAGCATTGGTCCCCCATCTTCTGATACTTCCTACTTAGTGCTTCACATCATTGTTGGGCTATTCAGCTTGTGAAAAATTAAGCCAATTTAATAAATCCCCTTTTGTAATTATATATACTATGAGGTATATATTATTATATATCTTTTTTTCTAGGAAACCTCAAGGAATACGAGTGACAGGCTACAATGGAAAAATAAATGAGAATAAGGTCTGATCATACATCTAAAACTTTTGAAAGTGGAAAATGATGGCATGATTACCAAAATGTAGTATAGGGAGAAATGCAAAAGTTAAGTCCTCTTATTTTGAGTCCAAAGGCAGAAATATCATCCCCCAAATTCAGTGTGAAAGCCTGGGGTGAAACTTTGGAAGGTATTCAGAAGGCTTTTATACTTGAAATAAATAACTTTTCCAGATTCAACAGAATATGTTCAATACTATCCTACATTTGTAGTGTATGGATCATAACTAAAAGATGGCTAGCATCCTTCATTCTTGATGGGACAAGAAAATTAGCTTACCTTACTTGTTGATATTTCACAACATGCTTCTTGAGCTATGATGTTTGCATTGCAGTAGATTTTAAGTTGGTGAAGTTCAATCTATTAAAAATTCATAGTAAGACACATTGTTAGTGTTTTGTTGAAATTTTCACTTAGATATTACAGACTATACTAAATAAACTAGAGAAAAGGGAAAATAATATAAAATACTGATGAATATTTTCTAAAGGTTTTATTGAATTCAGGATTCACTACTTTAAAGCATCACTTGAGAAGCAATTGGAGTCAGATACAGAGATATATCTATAGATAAAGGAGATGATGAAAGCAATTGCAAGGCTTGGATATTTGTCTCAAGCAATAAAAATGAAATTTTTAATTAAAGAGGCAATAAAAAATAGAGAGATTAATTATTAAGTGCTATAATAAAGCATGTGTGCAAAATGAGGACATTCTAAAGAAAAAATTGTATAAAAAATTTCAAAGGTATAAGAATTTAATGGAAAAGGTTATCTTTCTCTGGATTATACATTATTTTGAGGTTAATAAAAAGGGAGTTTTTAATAGAAAAACAAAATGCCACATAGGAACTAACTCTATGGTGATAGAAAGCTGACATCTATGGCTAGCTGTGAACAACCTCCATCTTACTGTGACAGTGAACTCTTTCAGGCAAATTCCATAGACTCCTGCCCCTTGAGTGGGAGGTATTTCTAGCTAGAGTTCAAACCTAGGTGTTAAAACTATTGGTCAGGTATCAACCAACCAGCTGTCTCTTTGACTTACATGATGGAGGTCTTAAAAAGTCACTGAAACAAAGCCCAGTCTCTTTTTCCCTCCACATGTCTTCCTAGAAGGACTTCTAAATCTCCAGACCTTTAGAAAAGGCCTTCCCTCACTCTGGCCTAATGGCTGGGGTGAGGGGGAGCTCAAGATCTTCCCACATGAACCTTTTTCCTCATGATGGGAGTCCTTTGTTATCTTTCCTTTTCCTGCTTGTTTAGCTAAACAGCATAAATTTTGTTAAAACCTCTCCCATGTGTTCTCTCCACACTGGTGGCCAGAGAACTCTGTAACTTCTCATTCTCTTTTAAATAAAGTCTCCCACTATACCTTATCCTCTGGTAGTCATAATTTTAATTCTTTAACTTTATAGACAAGACTTTGGATACTCCTTTAATTCTGAAGTAAATTGGAATTTGCTGGGTATTATCTAAGTTCTGATCCCTAGCTCTCCTGCTACATTACCCCAACACACACAACCAAAAAGTGAGAAAGCTGTAATTTTGACTTTACACTGAGATGAACAAAGTCAATTTGGCTCCTAAAGCACTAGGCACTCCAGATAACCTTGTGGAATTATGAATAGCTGAAGATCTGCAGGTAATGTGAAATTAGGAAACCAAAGGACATCTAGTGATTTCTTTACAGTAACTTTTTGCAAGGTTATGGAGGTTAATTTTTATTTATAAACTTTAGATACACTGTCATATTTATCAAATAAAGTAACAGCAATAACATAAAAGTTATGTAGCATAAACAATGATGATTCTGATTAGTAAATGTTCATAACCAAAGTTCATCCTTGTGGTAGTTTGAATGGATGTCCCCCAATAGATTCAAAAGGGTAGAAGTTTTTCTCCAACTTCCTGGCTGGAGGAGGTGTCACCTTGGCCTGGCCTTCAGCCCTAAGGTATTTCTGAGGTGAATGTGAAATTCCAGTGATACATATGCAAAGAGCAGTCAGAGCTCAAGTCTGGAGCTCCTGCTGTTTGGTAGTTAGATTGTGTTTGCTTGAGTTGCTGGTTCTGGGGTCTCTCTCTCTCTCTCTCTCTCTCTCTCTCTCTCTCTCTCTCTCTCTCTCTCTCTCTCTCTCTTCTCTCTTCTGTCTGATTGGATCTGTGAAATGGGGCCAGCCTTTTCTTGAACTTCCCCTGGATCTGTTATTTCAATAAATACTTTCCTCCCAAAACTGTGCCTAGTGTGGAAATTCATCCCAGCATTGTATGGCTGACCATGACAATCCTTGTCAACACTAACAATAAATATTAAAATCTGATTATGTGCCATCCAGTGAATTAGGCGCTGCATGGGAGTTATTTATTTAAGCAAAGAGAGATTATCAACTTTCAAAAAAGGATTAGAATAGAGGACCCATTACACTGAAAGTACTGTCAACCCAGTTTCCTTCATTAACACAGCTTTAGGGTTAAGCTATACTGACTTTTTAAAATATGTTTGCCTGCAAAGCCTAATGACCCAAGTTTGATTCTCCAGTGCCCACATAAGCCAGATGCACAGTGGTACATGCATCTGGAGTTTATTTGCAGTGACTAGAGACCCTAGATTGCCTTTGGTGTTTGTCCCCCCCTCCTTGCAAATTAATAAATAAAATATATTAAAAATATTTTCTAGATTTTTGTCAGCATTTTCTCACAAAAGCACATTGGTAGTATATATGTAAGAGGAAACTCTATAGAATTTTTTGTAACATACATATGAAGAAATAAAACCGTATCATACTCTGTAAATATATAACTCATATATTTGTATGGAAATTAGGAAAAGAGACTTTCTATTTTTTAGTAGAATAAAGCACCATTAATACAGTATGCATTTTTTATTTAATTCAAACAGTGGCTATCTTGTGAAATGTCTTTGGTTTTATCCTCAAATGAACTAAGAATCCACATTAAAGTACATTATAATTCTGTAGTATACATTTTTAAATTTATGTCTTTTTCTTATAGACCTACCAGATATCCTTCAGTCTTAAGTTGTGGGATCAGTTCATACAATGGGTGTGACATGTGGTAGTTTGAATATATGGACCCATAGACTTGAAATGTAAGTCACCAGTGGATGAAGTCCTGCTGCAGAATAGATGTCACTATGGTAAGATCCTGGAGTCCAGCCCCAGGTGTTTGGGGCAGATCTGATTTCTAGCCCAAAGGGATGGAGAGAGCAGTTTGAGCTCGGGCCTTTCTGCTTGCTGTAGGTGTGCCTCACTGCTTGGATCTAGGGAAGGGAAACAGCTTCTTCCATCACTGATGGTGCTCCCCTGGACTCTCTAGGCCTGAATGAAATAAATCCCCTTTTTCCCATAAGCTGTGTCTGGTTGGATGGTTGTCTCAGTAATGAGGAACTGACTGAAAAAACACAGGACACAGAGAATTCAAAATTCAAAAATTTAGCTGCAAGATTCATTCTCATTCTTAACAACTCACTCATCTCTTCCTGCCACCTTTGTCCCTATGAACTTAATAATATTAGACTTAATAGCTACCATTTACTGGCAGGTATTGTGTGCATGTGCATTTGTGTGTGTGTGTGTGTGTGTGTGTGTGTGTGTGTGTGTGTGTGTGTGTGTATAAAGAGAAAGAGAGTGTGTGTGTGAGAGAGAGAGAGAGGTTGGTGAATACAGTATGGAGACCAAAGGATGACCTTGATTATAGCTCTTTAGCCTTAAGACATGAGTAGCCATTCCCAGGTGTTAGGGATCAAACTTGGCCCTCACACCTGCACAGCAGACTATCATTCCCATTAATCCATCTCTCCATCTTCTACTGATCCTGTTGGCAGTTGATAGCAAAGAGCAGTAGTTGTTTGTATGGTTGTTTATGTATTTGCTTTCCTTACATTTTCATGCTAGTATTAAATGTCGTGTCAGGATCCAAATAGATAAATGAACCTATAGAAAGCTAACCATACCATAGGCACTCTGGCCCAACCCTGATATCATTTCAACTAGTACCTTTACCACTTCTATTTTATAACTGAAGATCCTGAGGCTCAGATGGAACAGCTAACTTAACAAATGAAAAGACTGCAAGGAATGAGATAGTGAAGCCCAAATTCTGATTCCAAAACTATTTACTCTCCAATTTACGTTGTATTCTCAGGGCCAACTGCTTCTGCCAGCATCATGGAGCCCAAGCTATGACAGTCTTACTGATAAGATCACGGTCTCTAAGAAAAAATACTTTTAAAATAATAGTTTCTTGACTAGACAGACATAGAGATTTCCAAAGGTACCTTTAGGCTGCTCACATGCATATTTGCACAAAGCTGTATTTCTACAGTATAACTTCATTGTTAGTGCTTTTTGTTAACAGTTTGGGATTTATTATTGGTATTTTGCATTCAGATTGTTTAGGGATTTTTTCTATAGTTCTTACTATAAGAAAATCTTTATCATATTTACAAAAATCAACAATAAACACATCACCTTAACTTCAAAACATAACTTTAAAAGGATCTTTTCATCTGAGTTTTCCTAGCCAATATTTCTCATCCAAATGATCTACTGATCACTTTAGTGACTATTCTATCCAACCGAACCCCAAAAACCATTATAAGTTTTGGGAAGTGGTCTGCAGTACAATGCATTTGCTATTGTGAGGATGAACAAATAGCCTATTGTTCTTAAATGAAACCATGAACTAGTCTGGAACCTTTTAATAGGACATTCATCTTTTTCTAATCCTTTCTATTCAAATCATATGGGTGTATAGTAAGCTTACATTTGAGTCATATTTTCAATTTTGTTAAAATTTACTTGTTGGGGGCTAATGGAGGCACACCCAGGCTTAATCTCAGGACGGCACCTGACAGCTTGCCAAGAGGGGCTTAGCGTAATAGGTTTCAGGAGGTAGTCCTGATTGGCTATTTGCACATCATGCTCACAGGTTCTTATCATAGACCAATAGCTCCCTAATTGGCAAGGAGCTCTATATATTTCATTTATGGTAGAGGAATGAGATCTGAGATCTGGGAGAGCAATAAAGAGAGAATGCGCATTCTTCCACCCATAAGTGGTGTGTGTGTGTGTGTGTGTTTGTTTGTGTGTGTGTTTTTTATCATTGCCCCCACGGGTGGTGGGCAGTGACATTTACTTTTTATAATTCTGTTTTTTAAGGCATGACCAAATTATTTTACATTTGTTGAATAGAGAAAATGGGTAAAAATAGAGAGGACAGTAAATATGAAAATAGAGTTGGGAATAAATAATCATACTCCATATGTCTGTTGGCTAACTAGACAGTGATGAGACGGGTCTGTTACGTAGTAGTTACCGAAGAAAAACACTTTAATAAGGTATGTGATTGTAACAGGAGGTGGAGTCAGTTCTTTTGTCATCACCACTTACGTCCACAGGCTTGCCATCCGAAGCTCGTGCGGCAATAACTGTCCTTCCATGAAAATCCACACTGTCCTTTTCTTCGGTGTGCCGACTGGTAACTAAACTACAATCCACATAGAGAGAAAGGGCTTGAGGTTGAACACCAAGGCCAAGTTTATGCCACTGACGATCAAACAAAGGGCGGAGCTCTCGATTTTTAAAAACGTAGTTCAACATCTCTCCCTGGGCACCACGGAACATGAATTCCACTGCCTTCTTTGTACCATCAACAACTACTGAAATCTGAAAAAAATGCACAGTATTTTGAAAAATTTTCTTTTCAAAAAATCAATGTTCAATATTAGTACAGCACCCAGATTAATTCTCATGATACACTGGAACACAACTTAAGCACTTAGTACAATACTTCATTGTGCCCCCCAGATTTGTTAACATGAAAGAAGAACCAATATTCAGTTACAAAAATGGTTTCAATATAGGGTATCTTGGGAAATATAATAAACTTCATGTTGAATAAAAATATTTAAGGCAGTATATATGTAACAAGTATGTATAATTATTTTACATATTTTATGATTGTGTTCTACATCCACAAATGAAAATATAAATCTATATAAAGCATAGAAGTTACAATTTTAAATTACCCTGTAAAAACATAATTACATACAAAAACAAATTCCATATGAGAAAATAGAATAAGGTTAGGGTTAGGGTTAAGAAGAATATTTAAATATAAAGAATATTTAAGAAGAATAAAAATCTATACTTTTTGCATAAAAACTTACATAAGTTTGATAAATCTCATGGCAAAGATAATACATTTTGTAGTTCATATAATTTTTCAAAAATAAAATTGTGGCCATATTGATATATGAAATGACCAGCAAAAGCTAAAAACATTCAGTAGATACATACAGAAGCAAACACAAAGTTGGGGTGCTAATAAGTAATTTTGAGGACCCCATAATGCTTATATCCTCTTATCAGCTAACATGTCATTTCCTAGATTCCAACTCTCCATGTCTACTAATTTGGTGAGCTTGTCTTTCTATGTTCTTATGTCTCCCCTGAATACCAGGCCTGTCCCACTGTGTTACATTGTGCTGTATAACGTTTTCCATAATTTTAGGCTGAGAATAGAAATTCTGGTGTGTGTGTGTGTGTGTGTGTGAGAGAGAGAGAGAGAGAGAGAGAGAGAGAGAGAGAGAGAGAGAGACAGAGACAGAGACAGAGACAGAGACAGAGAGACAGAGAGAGGTATTTTGTGTGTATACATGTGTGTATAGATATACATGCAGAGGAGAATCTTGGGTGTCCACCTGTATTGCTCATCCATGTCCTTCCTTGGTCTCTTCCTTAACCCAAGCCTGCCATTTTCCATGAATAAGCCACAGTGATTCTCTAGTCTCTGCCCCCATGCAGGCTGGTTGACCAAGGTTAGAGATGTGCATGGGCATAACCAACTTCTTACCTGAGTTGTGGGGAGTTGAACTCAGGCAAGCCCAGGCTTTCATGTAACTTGGCAACCACTGCACCACCTCCCCAGCGCAGAATCCTGGTTTATAAACCTCTTATTCTTTTCACTACCTCATATTTTGGATGTTTTCCTTTCATTTCAATTTGATGAAATTAACTTTTAAATCCCACCTCTTAACTGAAAAATGATTTTAAGGTGAAAATTGTTTATGCATAATGTCAGCAATGAAATGAGGCGGCATTACAAACAGGGTGGAGCTGATCAATAAAACAGTTGTAAAGAGAGGAATCCACTGTCTTCCATTGAATATGAATCACTAAGCTAAAAAACTCCTCCCTCTCACCCACCAGAATGTTACAGATCTTAGCAAGAGCATACCATTTATAATGCTTGCATTTCCCTACTGATGGTTGTATTAATTATTCTCCTCTAACAGCACAATATTTAGCTCCAAGATCTGCTCTTAGATTTTGGAACACAGTCTAAGACTCACCTGACCTAACCAAACAAGGAGAATTAGTATCTTACCTGTGGTATATTCTGCAGGTTTAAAATCTGCCATAAAAACCACCGCTCCCTTTTGGTGTTTCTTCGTACCCGAAATGTGACTGCTACAGAGAATTCCTCAGGAAGGCCTTTGGGAAATATCTTGCTGTGGAAGAAACGCAAACAACTATTGTGGAGAAACTGAAGGTAGCAAGGAAGAGAATTTGATATGAAGCATTGTGTCATAGTTTTTCTCAGCGAGTTTATAATTTAATATACAACTTTCTGTAATCTAACTGATAGAAATGCAGAAGTATTATGCCTGTACTTTTTATGTAATTTTTCTCATCCTCCTCCTTTCATAATCATTTTGTATTGTATTGTTGAAGATTAGGTTAAGAAAAGATGAGTAGATATGCTACAACAAAAACCATGTTGTGAAGTTCTCTTGTTCAAAGAGGTGTTCCAACACAGAAAATTTCAAGAATTCACAGTAGTCTGACAAACAGCAGCAACTGATCAAGGAAAGACATCATGATTTAAGAGGTAGAAAAGGGTTCAGAGAAGTTCAAAGAACATTGATGATAAAGAAATATTTTCCAAAGAAGTTTTATCATATTACATTTTTGCAGATGAGTTCCTAATATTGACTTTCTTTCTAGCACTAATTTATGATGATCATAAATATATTGAGACTTATTTTTCATAAGACTTAGCTTTATTTTTCATTCCTATAAAAATATTTTAAAACTCTTTCTAGGTCGTTAAAAGATGGTCCAAATATCCTTCTATCTCAAACTCAATCTCAATTTCAAAATATTGGTCTCACTAGAAACATAAGAAAAAAAGATTCATTCTCTCTCTTTCTCTCTATATATATGTGTGTATAATCAAAATGAGAAATAAGTTTATCAAAATTGAATTTTAAATTCATTTTTATTATATGTGAAAACTGCAACACAGAAATCCTGTTATTTTTTTTAAAAAAGTAAGAATCCCATAAGGATAAACAAAGATTAAAATAATTATACATAGATAAATCCCCATATACTGAATTGTTTTACTAACTTGTTTTACTTGTTATACTAACTGGTTTTCTTTGCTTTGTTTTGTTTTGTTTGATTGATTTTTCAAGGTAGGCTCTCAGTCTATAACATGCTGACCTGGAATTCAATATGTAGTCTCAGGCTGGCCTTGAACTCAGTAATCCTCCTACCTCTGCCTCCGAGTGCTCAGATTAAAGGCCTACACCACCTCACCAGCTGGTAATTATTAACTCTGAATATTGTACTCAGCTCTACTGAAATTGGATATTAGTATTGAAACTGACAAACTACTATAGAGAATACACAGATATGCTTTTTACTCTTTTGCTGGATATAGCTGTACATGGTGTAAAATTCAGAAAAAAAATATGAAAAAGCTGTGCTTGCCTGAGATTCTCATTTAATTAGTTGGTTAAACAAAATGCATATATCTTTTTATGCATATATTTAAATGCACACACATGTATGTGTGTTTGTGTGTGTGCTTGGAGAGACAAAGACCCCACTATTCTCTAATATTCCTCACTGAAATTCCAGACTTTGTTTACTTATGGACTCAGCAACCAGTCTTTCAACTGTTTACTGTTTCTAGAATGTGCTGTAATCTTTCCCGACTTTTTCATATCCCACCCTACAGTCAAATTTGCAAAGTAAAGGGTAAAACTTCCTTTTAAATCTTTAATCTGTCCTTTTCCAATACTCCATTTATCTTGCTTTACAAATATACATGCATCTCATCTCACTATAAATCAAACAGACAAAACTTCCCCTGGCTTTGCTCTGTGAATGGTCATCTCCCACCTATTGCAAAGTTTTAAAATGATCACTCCCAGTATTGGAATCTTTGTCATCCTTACCTCCTGCCTTCTAAAATCATTTCAGTCAGATCATCAGCTGGTTTCTTGTCTATCTCCACCCCCCTTACTCTCTTTACACTGCAGACATCTTTTCTTCATTCATACAGATCAAGATTCATACTACAATGGTTATAGGTTCCTGTCAGGGTTTCTGGAATATAAACTCTTTGAATTCTTTTGTTTAACCCACTCACCTATTTGCACCCACAATCTACAACAGTGCCTGCACAAGGTAGATACTTAATAAATATAAGTGAATCAATAAATGAGCTGAGTTTGGCATTTTTTAAAAGATAAAAACATAGTCTTCTCAGTTTTATTTTGTTTTATTCTATTTTGTATACAAATATGTATGTAAGACATAGTCACTTCCCTCTTAACATTTCTATAAGAAAAACAATTAGAGCAAGTGAGTTAATAATAGTGAATGACTTGGGTCCATATGTGGAGGACACAGGTGTGGACTGTGGGAAACAGAGCCTAGCCCATCCACGGGGAGCTGCTGTGCACTGCCAGTCAACTGGAGCCATGTGGGAATGGGGAGCCAGTGTGGGCAGATCAATTCTTTCAAAGAAGCCAGAAAAAAAAGTTGTTTTATTTTTCTGAGAAGTTTAGCTTCAAATTTTGGCAATCAACTGACATTTTTCATAGAAACTATCTAGACCCCCACTGTATAAGCTAAACAGAGCCAGTGGTCACTGGTGAGCCACCCTTAATTAGCACAAACATTTACCCATTATGCATAGAGAACTATAAAGGTTGCATACATCAGCTATGGAATGTCCTTGCCTTGTCCACATTACTTATTCGTCAAATTAGCTGAGAGTGGAGAACTACCACCTGGGTAATATAAAGTTGTTAAATTGGAATAGAGTGGGGCAGTATTGTACATGCTCAGTTAGAACTCTGTGCTATAAATGGAAAATATAGTGATATAAATGAGATGACTTGTGTGATTGTGTATGTGTGGCACATGTGGATTGTATGATGTGTGTGCACATGTTCATTTGTGAGTGTGGGTATGTGGGTACCCAAAGGTCAAAGGACAACTTCTGGTCTTGGTCCTTGCCTTCAATCTTGTTGTTTGGTGGAGTCTTTCTCTTGCTGCTCACAGTTGTGTTCACCAGGCTAGCTGGCCCAGGCTTGTAGAGATTCTCCTATTGCCACTCCCAATCTTGCTGTAGGAGTGAATGCCGGGGGTACAGATGCTCATTTACTGCATCCAGTTTTGTGTGGGCTCTGGGTATCTGAACTCAGGTACTCACGTTTGCAAAGCAAGTGGTTTATACCCTGACCTAACCCCCTTAGCCTGGGATTACTTTTAAATTCTTATTAGCAGTAGAGTAAGAAGGAAGCTCTTGGAGAATCCTGCACAGATCTGATGACAGGACACTGCTGTAGCATAGGGTAGAGATGTTTTGGCATACCTTGCTTCAGTGTCTCAGATCTTAGATGACAGCAAAGTAACTGTTTTTATTTCTTCCATGTTCTGTATACTTTGTCTTCTTTTCCGTTTTTGTGCCTTTTTATGCTTTAGACTACTACTCAATGTGTCCTCTACTACCTGCCCGTCCCTACGGCCCAAGATCTCAATGAGATGCTATTTACTCTATTGTCTTTGCAATGCTACCAGCAAAGAGAACCTCCCATTCTTTATTCTGTGGTTCAGGCTACAGGAGAGTGTCCATGGTATACAACTCAGGAAAGCATATCCTGAACATGATCTTATCAACTTGGATAGAGCTGCATCCCATAGATTTGATATGTGTTTTCATTTCATGCATGCAAAAGTATGATTCCTTAGTTATTTACCTATATAAATTTCCAAGTGATATTTATGGATTTCTAATTTGATTCCACTATAATTGGAGAACATACATACTGTGATTTTAATACTTTTAAATTTTTGACAATTTTCATATATGAACATGATATAATTTGATCATAATCCCTTCCCAATACCTACTTTTGTCCCCCTCCTTTGGCTAAACTCTTTTCCACTTTAATATTTCTCCACCCACTCTTTTTATTTCCTGTATTGCTTGTGTTTTCTTAATGGTTGCTAAGAAGATTGTAACAAACACTATTGATCTACAACACTGTAGTTGAGATTAATAACTTAATTTCAATAGTACATAACTGTTCTATATTGCCTTTATATAACTATGTTCTTTCCCTTGCTTGGGGCTATTATTGCCATAAAATTGCTTTTTCATATACCTATTAACACAGACTTATAATTATTTATATATGTACATATATCTATGCATGTAAATTTTAAATATAATAAGCAAATGAAAGTTAAAATGAATTTATTCTCTTGTATTTATTTCATTAATTTTACTTGGGCTTTTTATTTCTTTCTGTGTAGATTTACTGTTTAGTTTATTTTCATTCAGCATAAATGAATTACATAGTATTTCCTGTAGGTAGATGTGCAAGTAATAAATTTTCCATTTTTACTTATCCCTAAATTTGCCTGCTTTTTAAAAACTTTTTCATTCACAATTTTAATATATGAACAAAATTTAACTTGATGATAATACCCTCACAATACCTTTCTTTGTCCCCTACTTACATAAACCCCTTTCACCAAATTTCTTCTTTCTAACAAGATTCCTTCCTAATTTAATGCCTTTTCCCTGCTTCCTCTACATGTCAACATGTTGATGAGCTCACTTTTGTGGATATCTTCTGAAGGTAGCAACAGCTGCTATGTGGTATAATGTAATGACAATTCCCATCCTGAAGAGAGTGTCTCAAAGCGCTCTTCCCCATCTGCTGGCTCTTAACAGCCTTTCCTCCCCTCTTCTTCATTGTTCTCTGAAACTTAGAGTGAATTTGCCTTCTTTTGGGAAGCATAATTTTACTGGAGATAAACTATGTTCAATTGGCATTATTTTTTCTTTCAGAACTTTACAGTCATCTCACTGATGAGAGTGATAAGAAACTAATGTATTCACATCATGGTACACTTTACTTGATGAAACACCTCTCCCTTGCTGCTGTTGTTTGACAATTTGATTACCATGCAGCTGAGGGAGAATATCTGAGTTTATTCTTCTTTGGAGTTTGTTAAATGTATAGATGAATGATTTTTACCAAATTCAGAAAATTTTTCAGTCATTACTTTTAAGTATTCTTCAGGCTCCCTTTATCACTTCTCTCCTTCTATAAGTTATATTAGGCATATGTTGATGTTGAGTTCATTTTATTTTATATATTTCTTGTTCCCCTGACAGAATCATTTCAACTGACCTATCTGTAAGTCCTCAGATTCTACTGTATCAAATCTGTTCTTGAGCATCTATAAAATTTTTATGTATATTTAATTATAATTCAAATCTTTGTTTTGTGCCTTTTAACTCTGAAAATTTAGGTTTGTTTTAATAATAATAATCTCTACCTCATTAGTAGCCTCTTTTGGTAATATATTATATATTTTCTTAGTTATGTAGACTTTCTATAGCTATTTTAAAACATTTTTAATTACTGACAAATTATTTGTCGAATCAAATGTCAAGGTAACCTCAGGGATAGTATCTATTAACTTTGCCTCTATCTGTCGCTTTACGTATATTGCTACTTTATGTATCTTAATTTTGTTTCTCTGAATATATTATAATTTTGAAACTTATAAGGAGACATTTTAAATCATATCATATGCAGATTCTGGGAATGAAATTCTCTGCCTGTCAGTGATTGACTGTGAAGCTTCATTAATATTATTATTGTTGTTGTTATTGTCACCATTGCTTACCATCTTAATCACTTCCCTGAAGTGATTCTGTAAAGAGTGCATATTTATTCTTGTATGATTGCCAGGGTATCTGGTCAGGGAGTTTATTAGTCAACACACAATGAAACAGTAAAATGATCCTTATTTAGAGCTATCCCAGTCCCTGTAGAGGGTGGGTATGTACATGTTAGAGAACTCCTTCAATGCTCAGACAGGCTGTTTATAGCACTCCTTATCTTCATGTTATAGTTTTCCCATAGCTTCAAAGCTTGCCAAACTGATATTTTGTGGCCTTTTACACATCTCTTTTGAGTGGAGTCCACACAGCCTCATGCAAATATGTAGATGTCTAGATATCCACAAATAGGTTGTGGCTATCTAATGTTCCTCTTGACATCTGTGAAGGTTAGGTTTTGTTGCCAACTTGATCTTTATAATTATCTCTGAGGAAGAGAGCCTCTCAGTAGGGGGCAGGATGTAAAGAAGCTCAGAGAAGCCAGAAATGAACACCCCTTCCTGGGAGGGCAGTACAGAAAGGAAATTGCAGAGACTCTGGAAGCCAACAAGTCTGGGATAGGGTTAGGGTTGCAAGACACCACCCTATGGCTACATGAAGAGGGAGAAAAATCTCTCTTCCTCTACCCTCATTCCTGTTTGCTGTTCCGTGTTTGTGTGGTTTTTGTGATGGCCTCTCTCTCTCTCTCTCTCTCTCTCTCTCTCTCTCTCTCTCTCTCTCTCTCTGTGTGTGTGTGTGTGTGTGTGTGTGTGTGTGTGTGTGTGTGTGTGCTTGGAAACTGTGAAAGAAGGCAGCCTCTTTCACTATTTTGGAACTTCCCCTGAATCTGCAGTTTCAGTAAACCCTTTCCTCCCATAAAGTACGCCTGGTTTGGAGATTCATCCCAGTGGCATGTGGCTGACTATGACAACATCACTTAGATTTTCCTTTCAACCTTCTCTCACTTCTTCCCTCCCTTCTTTCCCTCCTTTTACTTACTTCCTTTTTCCCTCTTGTTTTTAGTTTATGTGTAGAGTAAGTGGGTGTGATGTATCATGTGTGATGTATGCACATTTGTGAGCAGATGCACAAGCCATATGGCCGTGTGAGTGTCCCTCTCTATCATTCATCCACATGCTTCCTTGAGACAGGGTCTTTCCTTCAACCTGGAGCTGTTCCTTTTAGTCAGCAAGCCCCAGGGGTTCTCTGGTCTCCACCTCTTGCAGACTGCCATCTCAGGGGTGTATAACCACACCCAGAGTTTTAGAAATGTTTTGTGGAGTCAAACTCCAGTGATTTCTGGCTCCTAGGCCTTCATGCTTAAGTGGCTTAATCACTGAGCCATCTCCGCAGCCCACTGTATTTTTTTAAGTTTCTGGGTTAGCTTCTTACTTGCCCTAACTGTAACTGCTGCTACTGGCAACTGTATTGTTAAACATTGCCACTGCTTATTTTTTGTGCTGACCCAAGGAAAAGCCAGTTATTAGTAGCAAGTTCTGACAAGTAAAATAAAGACAACATTGAGCAGGCATCTACAGGGTGGAGAATGCTGATCCTTTGGTAATGTTTCCCACCTCACAATCCATTCTAAGCTGTTAGTTTTCACTGTGGATCTGATCCTAGAATAACATTCCATCACATCACTATAAACCCTGGATTCATTGACAATTTTACCCAGTATCCATACTATTTTTATTGACAAATAGATTTTCTGAAATCTTTCTGAAATGTAATCATTTTAAAGTTTTGTAGTGGTTTGTAACAAAATAAAAAATAATATAAGCAACTTTACTTCTTGTGTTTTTACTGAGAAGTATTGTCAAGCACATATTTATAATTGGGACTGAATAATTTTTGTAGGCAAACACTATTTAATGTTATAGACACAGGCTACCATCAGTGCTAACAGGGTGCTCAATACTATGTGTTGAATGAATTAATGATCCCTCAATGAATCAGAACAAGACATAATTAACTTTAAGGTGAAACTTTATATTCAACATGTAAAAAACTAAACAATTGTTTTAAGTAATTTGTCATCTAATTTAAAGTTTAAAATATTTTACATGTCATGAATGTTTCTCTTGTGACAAAAATGACTAAATAACATAATTAATGTTAATCTGTAATAATTATATTCAAAGTGTACATTTAAGTGCTTTTTTGGCATAAAATAGATGAAGGCCTTTACAAATAATCATATATCTCTTTCAGAGATTCATACTCTACCTTCAAGACAAACAGTGAGTTTTTAATTGCCAAGACTGTAATTTTGAATAACAAAACTGCATTTTAAAAATAAAATATCAAAAAAATCAATTCCTACAAATGTTGCCTCTTGTTTATGTGACACAAGAACAAGCACTTGATGTAGGGCAGAATAATTTCTCTAGGCCTTGCCAAGGTTTCTATTATAAAAGAAGCCATATTGGATTACTGGTGTGTTACCAGAGAGATATAATGACAGCTTGCTATGTCCAAGATATCCATGCCTGAATGTTTTTGAATGGAGTGTAATTTCCTATAAGAAATCCTATCCACTGCTTATTCAGTGTTATTCCCATTAACAAAAATATTGTGGAGCTTTAGTCATATGGATATATATAGGTTGCAGTAGAAATTATTAATGGGATATTTTCTACCTTCTTTCAGTTTTATATTCATTCAATCTAGTTCAATATCATAAACATAAAATTCATGTAAACATTAAAATTAATCTACAACGAAGGCTCAGTGGATAATTAACCATTTATTTTCCATGTCTACTTTCTACACATAAAGTTACCTAAATATTCATGGACATGTGAGGGTAGAAGTATACCTAATTAACAATGATAAATATAAAAGCAATATTTTAATGACTAAGTAAGTGATAGAGTTTCAAACTAAAAATCACTTCAAATTATTCATTAGCACCAAGGGAAAGCTACTGCTAAGGTATCAACTCTGAGCTAGCCACTGAGAGTCAGGTAACACTAAATAAAACCAGAGACTCTGAAACCTTATGATTCTCATCTACTAGATGCTGTTCAGTTTGTCATTTCCTTTATTGTTGCAAATATCTTAAAATGTCATTTTCACCTGCTCTCTGATGTTCCTGTAGCCCTCTGTTCAATCACATGATGGAAGGAAACAGTATTGAGTTGTAGAGGAAGTGATAGAGGATCACACATAGTTGTATTGGAAATGACTAGTTGAGGTGGAAAACATTGGCCAAGTCTAAGAACCACCATTAGCAGGGATTTTGACCCCCACAAATATGAATTTTATTAAAATTATATGGACATTATAATTCTTTGTGGGTACTGAAATCAAAGGTTTTAATATTCTTCATGTTTTTTATACTTTCTCAGTTACTGAAAGGCGCATGAATTGTGATGATAATTGAAAATGCACACTGTTTCCATTTGAAAAAAATCCTAACCTTTAAAATGTTCTAGACAATGGAGAATTAAAGTGGATTATTTTCTCTCCTTATTTCCTTTCTCCTAACTCCCAAAAAGGACTAATTGCCTCAGTATGTAAGCAGTAAGGCAAGTTTTTCCAGCACTGATAAAGACATTAATAAATACAAGGTTTCTTTTATAGTAGACAAAAATCTATATACCTGTGTGGTAGTTTGGATTATGTTCCCCATAGACTGAGGTGTTTTATTAAAATTGCTTCTGCAAGTTCAGCCCCTAGCAGGTAGATTTCTGCTACAGGGAGCGAGCCTGTCACTGGGGGTGGACCTGAACTCCAGTTTAAAGATGTGCAGAGCAATGCTGCTTGCTAGCAAGCCCATTTGTGCTTGCTGCTTTTGGTTTTTACATGTTCATTGGTTTTGTTTTTCTATGCTTGGATGAGTGGAAACAGCTTCTTCCACCTTGATTAGTAAGCTTGAAACAAGTACCCTCCTCTTAACTGTGCCTGGTTTGGATGTTCATCCCAGCAATGTGAAGCTGACTACAACAATCTGCTTTACACATAGTGAAGCACTGAAGCATTAAGAAAAGAAGGAAAAAAATCCAGTGGTTTGGGGAGGGAGGCCTAACAACTCATTGTTTGCCCACTAAATATTGTAACTCATTATGGACAATAAATATTTAAAAAAAGAAAATGCTCCGAGATTAATACTTTCTTCATATACTTAAAATTGATTGACTAATTTTTATTTTATAATTACTGATATATGTAGTACTCATATATATACATAAAATTAGTATATATATATAATTCTATACAATATATGCTATCATTTTCTTAGCCATAAAATTCATTATAGAGAACTTTAGAATAGGTTGTATTTATCCACATTAAGCAGATTTTCTAGTCATTTTTCCCAACTGATTAATAAAAATTTTTCCTAGTCAGAATTTATTTAAAACCATTAGGAAATTCAAATAAAATAACAAAGCTTTAGAGGTTTTTTTTTGCAGAAATCATTTGGTAAAAGACAAAGCTTTTAATCCCTCTCTGCCACTCATAATTGTTATTAAATAGTATTGTATATCCTAAGTCATTTAGATGTATGGTTTGAATTCTAAAAGTACTGAAAGGTGCCAGTATCCTCTGATTATGAAGTGCTTTGACATGATTATGAAAGCCTAAACATAAATACCCATTTTTAGAGCTTCCTTTCTGAAGAAAAATATTTGTTTATGAAACACAGAGTTTGTTAACAAAATAGTCCTCAAAGACCAGATACATTATTACTAGCACATTATCTATTAGCTCTCACCTTGGAAAGTGCAGGTAGATGTCTGTAGGAATTATTATAAAGGAAGGAAGTTTTCATAGGGAAGATGGAAGAGAATTAATTTGGAGTGGGAAACATGCCTATGGTAGTTTGAGTGTATGCCCCCCATAGACTCAGGTGTTTTATTAAAATCGAGTTTGTATCTTGAGCCCCTAGCAAGCCTACTCCTGCTACGAAGGGAAGGGGAACATAGGGTAGGACCGGAATTCTAGCCTAACGGTATGCAGAGGGGTTTTGAGCTCTGGCTGTGCTTGCTTCTTTTGCTGGCTGTTTGGTGGTGTCTATCTGCTTGGATTTATAAATGGGAGTCAGCTTTTTCCCACTGTTTAATAGAACTTCCCTTGGATCTTTAACCTTGAAATAAATGCCTTCTTCCCATAAACTATGTCTGGTTTAGATGTTCATGCTAGTAATATGAAGTTGACTATGGCAATGCCTGAGTTAACCAAACCAAGATGGAACTCGTTGTGAAAGCTAGGTAACATATCACCATGAGTATTGGGAGGTGAGAGACAGAGAGCTCCAAGAGGAAGATGATGCTAAGGAGGAGATGCAACCAAAATTAACTTTGCCCATTTATCTCTCCAGTACTCTGGTCTCTGGACTCTGGAAGTTAAAGGCATATCTACTCAGATAACAAAAATTGAACTTATTTTTCTACCCAAACACATTCCTCCATATGGATTCCATATCTCAATAAAGATGTGGGCATTTTCTCGAGTGCTTTGAACAAACCCCTAGAAGTCATTCTTGATTTTTAACTATCCTTTATCATTGCTCCTATCCACTAGCAAGTTTTATTCCATCTACCACCAAAATTGATCCCAATCCTGTCCACTTCTCTCCAGCTACGATCATCACCCTAGCCCAAGCTGTCCCTATCTCTCCTCAGGATTCCTGTTACAAGTCCCAGTGAAACTCATTCCTTTCTAGCCTGTCCTGCGCACAGCAGCTAGAATAAACTTTTAAAATCAGACCAGGTTCCTCTGTTACTTATAACTGTTAAATCATGCTCCATAGTTCCTATAATAAAATGCATACGTCTGATCAGGTCAGAGACCTGATGTGATGATGTCTCTGATACAGAATCTTCAGACAGGCTTTATGGTATCCATGGTCCAGTCACATGACCTGGATTTTGATCATTGACTTCACTAGGGTCACTGAGGCTTTAGGCCCTTGTGCTCTGTTCCCTCTTTCGGATCAGGGTTTCCCAGAGGTCTTCATTCAGAGGAATTATACCCACCATTTATGTCTCAGCTCAAATGTCACTTTCTCTGAAAAGTTGTTTTGACCTCAAGTTATGTTAGTTAATACCTAACATATTACTTTGCTATATTTTCTACATAGGTTATATTTTCTATATAGGCTTGTTACTATCTGAGTTTCAAAGATTTTATTGGCTTATACATTTATTGGCCATTTCCAACTATCAGAAAATACTTTCCAAGGGAACACAACTATGCCAGGTTTGTGACTATAAAGCAAGCATCAAGACTTTGACCTGTTTCATTAACAGAAACCCACAACTATGCATATGACCAGTTCCAAGAAGTGTTACACACTTGCACTGAGCATAAAGCTTATAATAGCTTCTTCATGCCTTAAAGTTAAGGCTCTAGGAGACTATGCTATAATGTATTAAGCAAGAAAATAGCAGAAGGAAAATTCAAGTATTCTATAATACTAATACTTTAATCAAAAACTTTGAAACCAAAACATTCAAGAACAAACCCATCACACTGCCAATTTTAAAAAGAAGTTTAGGGCTGGAGAGATGGTGGTTAACACAAGGCCCCGGGTTAAATTCCCCAGTTCCTACGTAAAGCCAGATGCACAAAGAGGCACTTGCATCTAGAGTTTGCTTGCAGGCTGGAAGTCCTGGTAGTGCCCATTCTCTCTGTCTCTCTTCTCTCTGTCTGTCTCTGACTCTCTGTCTCTCTCTCTCTGCTTGCAAATAAATAAATAAAAATATTTTTAAAAAGAAATTTAATAGGGATAGAGAGATTGTTCTGTCTTGAATGATGCTTGCTTGCAAAGCATTGCTAGCACAGGTTTGCTTCCCCAGTCCTCACATAAGCCAGATGCACAAAGTGGTATCTCTATTTAGAGAATGCAGTGGCAAAAGGCTCTGGCATGCCTATTCCCTCTCTATCTCTTTCTTTCTTTCTTTCTTTCTCTATCTTTACTTACAAATAAATAAAAACTTTTTAAAATAAGTTTAAAATCACTACAGGGTGTAGAAAAACATATAAACTATTGCAAGAAGATTTCCAAGAAAAGGTCTTCAGTAATATTCTTTCTGCCCTTGTGAATGTTTCAGTCATAATAAACTCCTCATAGTTTATTGTAGGCCTGTACTTACAAAGCTTGAGGAAATCTTGATAGTGATTTTTTTCAACTTTCTCACTTCATAAGTTGGAAATTCAAGCCATTGAATATAAACAACTACCCTTCCACACTCTCCCAAGCAGAGATCACGATGGGACTTGAACTCATGACTCTTAATTCAATGGTCAGTTTTTTCCAGTGTATCAAGTTGCTTGTTTCCTCTTGGTTAAGGATAAGATTCTCTTCAAAATCACTGACCTAATTTAAAGGACTATTTTCAGACTCTCAAGGAAACTAAAAGTTATTTTTCTGAGCATGGAGGAAGATGTAAATAAAAATAAAATAGTAATTTTATGAATTGAAAGAAAGTAATAAGTCATTGTTTGCCATCTTACTACAATATTATCAAAAACAAAAATAGCAATAAATCATATTTTGGTCTCCAAGGAAAGTATTCATAATGACATTTATACATCCTAGGTAACCAGTATCCCTGAGGAGTAGATTGTTACAGTTCCTTCCCCTAATGATATTTTGAGCACAGAGCAGGAAGTATCGGAAAACACAGAGTAATATCTTTAAAATACGGGTTATAGTCAGTTACGGTTCGGAAAGATTCATGCTAAGGAAGGTGAAAACCAATCCAAAATATTTTCTCCATATACCTTAGAGATTGTTTCTTTAAAAAGTATACCCTGAGTTTTTGATATTTCTTTAATAATGAATTCAATCTTCAGGAAGTGAAAAATCGCAATAGAATAAACACTAATAGCTATGTAAAGGAAAGTTATCAAATGATGTGTCAAGAAGTAGTTCTGTCACCAGGAAGTAGTGATTTAGATTATAATACCTTGAAAAAAACTAATAGAATAGGAAAGTAACTAAAAAGATGGATAAGTCCTTAATATGTAAAATAAAGATTATGACTCTCACTCTTTCAAATGATGGTAGGAAGAAGAGAATCCTTGGTACACATCCTATGTATTGCTTTCTTGACACATGCACCAGTGTCTCATCCACTCCTTTCTTCCACTAAAGTGTAAAAACCATAGAGTTAGCCTAATGAGCCGAGCGTCTCAGGGACATGGGTTTCTGCTAAACTCACGGCATCCTTGGCCAACCACTTATTAAGACTAGGAGAAACTACCCCAGAGGATCTTTGCTTTCCACTTCCCTTCAGGCAGTGAACATTGCAAGCTTGTCACACTCAGGCAGAACCAGAAAAAATTTAAAAATAATTCACTCTTTTAAAATATTTGCAAGCATATTGACATAGTTGTTTTATAGAAGGATGGAAGTAGAAGAATGAATTAGTCTGCATCTTAGGCACTGGTGGTTTTATATCAAGTAAACTAAAGGCAACAGTGAGGCTCAGAAATCCTTTGTTTCTTAGCATATTAAGTAATTAGTCATATCAATGCATAGAAAGTTGGGTTTGATGTATTTGTTCCACATTACCCAAAGAATCTTAATGAAGCAAGAAACATCTCTCTCACAAACAAAGCAAGTGAAACCAAACAATGGAGTCAGAGAGGATTAGGAAAAAAACACTTCATGATTGCTGCTTTCTTCTTTGCTCTTTTACTATATAATAATGTAAATCAAGCAGTAAAATATTTTTTTAAAAAGGTTTACACATTTTCACAAGTTCAGTGCCCATAAACTGAAAAGCAAGAGGACATAATTCCAGGGAAATTTCATTTTGAGAATCACTCCAAAATATCAAATGTGATATTTGTTTGATAGCAGTGTTCAAAAGGTCTAGCTGTGGATCAAAGTGGTTCATTCCAAAGGTACTTCTTCAACTGTTCACAGCACAAACCTTAAAGCAAAGCCCCTTTAAAAAGTGCTATTTTGGTAGCGTGATTTTTACAGATCATATTTAACAAGACTGACATTTGTTTATTTATTTTTTTCCTTTTAAAATGAATGGTCACATGGAAAAAATCTATTTTTAAATATCAAGAACAGGCTTCCAGATTAATTCTTCCAGCCTGAATAAGCATGAGGCAGGGTTTATTAACTTCCGTATTTACCAGTATCATTGAGGCCTCTGACTTGCTGAATATCTTCCAGGAAGAGAAATATGATACAAGTTACATTTCCTGAGAGTGAAGTGAGAGATGCCTGGAGTTTATAGTAAGTCATTTCTTTCCCAGCTGACATCCACCATCACCTGTCCCATTACAAGAAATTTGGCTGTAGGGCTGGAGGGTTTGTCTGTAATGCCTTCACCCTAGGTTGGGCAAGGATGTTAGAGTCCAGAGCCACAGAGACTCTGAAATCTTAGCCTTTTTGTGTTTGCTAAGGGGACTCAGACAGATAGGATGTTAATGGGAAAACAAAGCTTGTCTGACGCTCTAATAATTTCTCACCTGTCCTGGTTAGTACTTGTTCATCTCAGCTTTGTAAATAAGTTCCTATTGAATGTAAGTTCTCCTATTAGCTATGATTTAGACACCAAAACCTGAGGGTGTGTTAAAAAGACTGTTCACCCGAAGTAGATACCCCTTGAACCTTAGTTTCTTTAGGTGTTCTCCAGCCAAGGAACATCAAAATATCCAGAGTAAAAACCTAGTTCTCCTCCCAAGAGGTTTTTGGAGTCCTGAAGCGTCCTAGGATTTGACAGCTCAGCCATAGGTCAGGATCAATTTAGGAAGTCTCAGATCTGACTAAATCTGTGATTTTCCTGTGGTATACACTCAGCTATTTTTTTCTAGAATGTTCCCACACCACATATGACCTATTAGAATAACCCTCTATAGCCAGATAGTCTCACATCTGTGTTCACTAGCCACATGCTCTCATTATCTTTCAAACTGCCTGACTTTTAAAACTGCATTAGGTCAATTACCATTTAATCTTCACAGCATTTCTATGGGTGATTAATAAATACACTTATGTGCCTCTTTTGTATATTCTGAAAAACTGCAGTGAATACACCATGGATACATTGATAAAACCCTGTCCAAGATAAAGAAACCTTTGATGGCCCTTACAAATAGATTCACTGAATAAAGAAAGAGTGAAGAAAGCAAGAAGATATAACATAGCCCCTAACAATAGAAGTAGATTAATTAATGCCTACTGAAATTTAAAAAGAGAGCACCTTAATGTCATTACTTTATTATTTTATTTGCATTATTATGAGTTCTAACTAGTTCATTTAATTAGATCTTCATTGTTCCTAGGGTAGGTGGAATACAAAAATTTTAAGATAATTTAAATATAATTATCTATGATAAAAACAAAAAAGATTTTTGAATATGAGTTCTAGATACAATCATATTTACTATTTAACTATGATTAGAATTCTAGGCAAACAACTTTATTTCATTGAGCTTCAATTTTTGCATCTATAACTATATTCCTCTGAACCTTCCTCCCTCCCTTCTCGCATTCTCTCCCTCTCTTTTCTCTTTCTTTCCTCCATTTCTTCCATCTTTTCCTTCTATCCTTTCTTCCTGTTTTAGTGTTGAGACGTGAACTTAAGGACTTCACAATATTCCTAACACTGAGCAATATTCCTAACACTTCTTTTCTTTTTCTTTCCTTTTTTTTCCCCTCCCACACCAAGTTTCTTCTTATCTGCATGGGATTTTTGCTCTTTGAACACTTAAAGCATTAACTCTGTGCTTGGAGTTATAATACCTTGTTTTCAACTGCTTCCCTCATTGCCCTCTAGAGTAAGAGAATGTCTGTTTCTGAGGAAGAAGCATACCTTATAGTTCCCTCTGCACACCCTGTACCCTTTCTAGCTTCCTAGTTTGTATTTCAGCCACCAAATGAGAAAATACTTTTTTCCTCAGAAATAAAATAAAAACTTTTCAAAAGCTTATAGAATTTGAAGGTAGAAAGTAGCTGAATTTGAAAATGAATCCTTTTTCTCACTTTCATTGTGTGTGAGTCTTTTGGGAGAGGATTTAATTTCTAACAACAGACTCTCTGTGAACAATAATGAGTGTAAAATTATTTCTTTAGTAATAAATATTAAATATAAATTGATACTAAGAAAATAAATCCACTTACATTGTCTCCATTATCACCCATGTTAAATAAACTATTTTAATGTTAAATGGTTTTGTATGTTAGCACTCATAAATATGAAAGTTAAATTTTTCTGCAAAAATAAAATTATTTCTCTCTAGCTAACATAACAAATGTTCAAGCTCAAAGAAAACTTTATAAAGTAACACTAATATTATAGAATCTGTACTTTGATAATCAATTGCTGAAGCAGTCTACTTTTCCCAAAATAATAATGAATTATGTGAAATCTGAAACAGAAACATTTCATTAATTTAAATTTAATAACTTGAAAGGCCCAAAAAATAAGTAAACACTATTATTAGAAAAATTCACATCATTTTAGTGAGCATTTTTATATTAAGCAACTTGTTATAGTTAAAAAATGTTTCAATTTTCTAGAGAAATCTGAAATAAGTTCTTGTAACTATTGAGAATGAAATATTTCCATAAATTTTTAAAAGTCCCTGAAAGGCTAATCTTGAAATTCTTTTGTATCTAATACCTACAATTTTACCAAATTGCTCAAGTTAAAGAATTCAGCAATCACGAACCTAACAGGCTTCTCTCCTCATTATAAGAATGTTGAGCAATGACTCACCTAACATTCTTGGAGTGCCAAACTGTAATTAAGGAAATACAGTGATGACATAAAGAATTATGTGTAACAGTCAGTCAATCTCATGAAACAGCTGGACAGGTTTTTTTTTTTTTTTTTTTTTGCTAAGTCACTTGTCCTTATATAGAAGACTTCCTATGTACAAAATGAAAACACATCCAAATGAAAGCCTGGGGGATACATAAATAGTCATTCTCTATAGCTCAATGGAATGTAAAGTATCCTTCTAAAACATCCAGCAATTAGAAGCATGCATCAGAGTTCTGAACATACTTTGGAGCCTTGGAATTCAGCTGGTTTTGAGTACTTGGAGAGGACCCAAAGTAGAGCAATAAAAATGAAACAGGTTATGGAGTAGGTCCTTATGAGGGAAGGAATGAAAACATTGGGAAATGGCTTATCTGTGACAATTAAGGAAGTTTAGCCTGAATAAGAGAAGGGGTGGGCTTTGAGCCACAGAGCTTAACCTGGGATAACAGCAGACAAAGCTTCTATGTATGCCAAGAGGGTAGCATAGCTTTTTTATTTCTTTTTGTTTCTAACTAGCATACAAACATAATTAGTTTCATTATAGCATCTTCATGCAGACTTTTTTATTCGCATGCTCCACTCTCCTTCCCCATTCCTCTGTCCTCCTCCACTAGACTCCTTCCTTTCCCAGGAGCACCTCTTCTGATTTATGCCACGTGTATTCTTTTTGCCTATTGTTTTTTTCTCCCTTCCCCCCAATCGCCATTCTGGTTTTATGAGCTGTATGCTCGTGCACCCGTGCGCACACATACACACACACACATATATGTATATGTATATATATATATGTATATATATGTAAAAAATTTAAATCTAGGATCTGAATATGAGAGAAAACTTGTGGTATTCATCTTTCAGAGTCTGGGATACTTTATTTGATTACTGCATGTTTATTGCTCTACTATTCACAATAGCTGAGAAATGGAACCAGCCTAGATTTCAGAAGATGCATGGATAAAGAAAATATGGCACAGCATAAAGAAACCAAACTGGAAATGGACTAGAAGCTCCCTCCCCACCAGCTAGTTTGCTTCATATCAGACAGTGCTCCACAAACTGCTGGGGGAGAAACTTCACAGTCCTACCAAGCTTTAGATCCTGTGTACTTCACAACCTTGCTGGAAGGCAAAATGTGTCCACACATTTTGGTGTCGTGGCACCAAAGTTATGGGAATTAGCAACTGCTCTCTGATTGGGCTTGAGGTCTGCTCCACAGGAAGGGGATCGTACCTGGTATTATAAATATGGCCGAAAGTCTGTGGCTAGAAAAGCTCTGGGGAACCCACTATTGTGGTTATCCTTATCAGCCAGCATGCCAAACTGACTTCTAAATATGCTTGTTTTCATAGGTTGGTACTGCACACAGCCTCTAAAACAGGTTTCCTTATGCAAAGGGATGAGGTTGACAGGAAGGTGCATATCTAGCAGCTAGTGTGTAATCAGCCTTTAGCATAGCATGTAAACCACACTCTACACTCTCAAGCAGAAAGAATGTAAGAGCTGGAGGTATGGAAGGAGGCTGCAGCGTGCCATCAGTACACCATAAGACTGCTACATTCATGAGCTCACAGCAGACGTGGTTTCTTACACAAGACTGAGCCTGTCTGTATTTCATCAGAGATGAGGGAAGGGTCCATAAGACCCCACACCTCCCAGAGTAACTAGTGGAAACTGATGATTTCTGGAGAGAGGGAGTCATGAACTTAGTGGTGTAGCCACTGGGGAATTGCCCAATCTTCAATAAATAATTTTCTCCCATGATCACACAAGCAAACCAAAATTTAACTCAGTGTGTCAAAAAAAAATTCATGAAAGTAAAATGTGGATCTAATGGAAAATTAAAGGGTTTTAGTGGAAGGGGGAAAGGGTAATTATGGGAATAACAATACATTGTGCACATGTATGAAAGTGTCAAAATTTAAAAAGGTAGTCCGTATACACAATAGAGTTTTATTCAGCAATGAAAGATGAAACCATGATATTTATAGGAAGATGGATTCACCTGGAAATTCTTGTGTTAAGGGAAGCATAACCTTTCATTCTTCTGTAAATCTCTCTAGAAGACTCCAGGAAGATATGGCAGACTCAAGTTCTTTCACCATGGGAGTTCTGTGAAGTGCTGGGCCATTGTGATGGTCAAAACTGCTCACTGAGGGCTGAGAAATGGTTTAGCAATTAAAGGTGCCTGCTAGCAAAGCCTGATGGCCAGGATTCGATTCCCTAGTACTCACGTAAAGCTAGATATACAAAGTTGTGCATGCATCTAGAGTTCATTTCCACTACCAAGGGGCCCTAACATATTTATTTTCTCTCTTTTTCTCTGTCTGTCTCTCTCCCCCTTGCAAATGAATAAATATTAAAAGAAATGCTCATTGAATTAAATGACAACTCTACACTTTATTATATTTATTTCAGTGATGTTTTATCCAAATAAAATATTTTAAGAACATCTAAAACAATTATGTGGCATACTGTAGCTTCTATTTATGACATGCATTATTGTACGTTTTAAAAGAAAACATTAAATTTTAAAATCACAGTCCCTCATGCTACTGAAGACAAATGGGGAATGTGAAGACTATTAAAAAAAAAAAGCTGGGCGTGGTGGCACAATCAAATAGTCCCAGCACTAGGGAGGTAAAGGTAGGAGGATTACTGTGCGTTCAAGGTCAGCCTGAGACTACACAGTGAATTCCAGGTCAGCCTGGGCTAGAGTGAGACCCTAGCTCAAAATATATATATATATATATATATATATATATTAAAGTAAAACAAACATGCTGTGGTATATTTGTAGCTATCAAGATCACTAAAATAATTTTCTCTTCTAAAAAAATCAATCTTTTGGAAATAATCATAGATACATATAAAAACAACTGTCCTGTTTGTTGTAGTGTTACTTGTAAGAGAATTCTGGAGGTTTGATGAAAGTGTTTGTAGCAAAGACATGTCCATGGATAAGTCTTTCAGCAGTAGCAAACAAAGATTGCAAATTATGAAATAATATACCTTACACCATTGCTGGAGAGATTGCTCAGTAGTTAAAGGTGGTTAAACTAGTAAAGCCTGATGGCCCAGGTTTGATTCCCCAGTACCCATGTAAAGCCAAGGGGGAGAAGGTAATCATGGGAATCAAAATACATCGGATACATGTGAGAAAGTGTCAAAGTAAAAAAGTGTAGTTCATATACACAATATAATTTTAATCATCAATAAATAAAAATGATATGATGGTATTTTTAGGAAATGGGTTCACCTGGAAATTATTGTGCTATTTCCAAGGGAGCTAGTCGTGTCCTGAGAACTTGAGAAAATAAAAAAGGAAGGAAGGAAGGAAGAAAGAAAGGAAGGAAGGAAGGAAGGAAGGAAGGAAGGAAGGAAGGAAGAAGGAAGGGAGGAAGGAAGGAAGGAAGGAAGGAAGGAAGGAAGGAAGGAAGGAAGGAAGGAAGGAAGGAAGGAAGGAAGGAAGAAAACACTAAATGTCTTCCAAATATAATATGCAAGATTTCCTACTTGCTGAGAGTTATGTTTACAAGGACAACACAAATTAGGATAACTCCTACTTTGTATTTCTTCTTTGAGATATATTGTTTATATTTGTATATGGTACTTTTAACCTTTTGAGATTATTCATTGTTACTCTTTCCCTGTCAAGTGAATATAAATATTTTCTCTAAAATCCATTATCTTTTCACTTTTAAAATTTATTTTAATTAACACATGAGAAGATAAAATTATGCATACTCATAGGGCATCATGTAATGTTTTGATTCATATAGACATTACATAAAGTTTACATCTGCTTAAACAAATATATCTTCCCAAATACCATTTGTAGAAGAAAATTCAATATCTTTTTGTGTAGCTTTTTGAAATGTAGAGTCACTATTCTTATCTACAGCCACTATACTCTGAGACAGGATGACAGAACTTACTCCTACCCCACAGGTACTTCTTGTCCTGTCCCTTCCTATGTCCTACTTTCCTGGCTCTCATAACCACCATTCTCCTCTTACTACCTGTTTACTCCATGTAAAACTATGGAAATTTACAACTTTGTTTTTGTAAAGCAAATACTGTTCAATGAGGATGAACAAGAAAGTAAATGTCACCACAAGAGATTTATTTATTAGGAACAAAGCTATGGGTATACCATTCATATCACTGTAGAGAGAATAATTTTTAATATTGAAAAATATTACCATTTTGAACATAGTTTGTGTCATATGTATTAGATACTATAGCATGTAAAGCTTGTTATCCAAACTCATAAAGTCTCATCAAATTTAATCTATACTGGTTATTTTTCCATGCATAGCCTCACTTCTTCCCACTCTCAGAGGTTGCTTCAGTTGAATAAAAGCCACCAGTTTACAGACATTATCATAAATTAGAAGCTACAGACTTAAAACTCATTTGAGTTCTTAACCCTTTCTTCCCCTATGGGTCACAAGGGCTGCAGTCATGACCTTAGACTTGTTCTCATCACAGTAAAGTACAGCTACCCAAATCCTGAGAGATACAGCTATTTACCATACTTGAACTCAATAATGAATCAGAAAATCACCTCTCTGAATCTTTAAATGTATTCCCTATTGGCCAATCAAGCTACTTCAGACTCACTAGTACAGAGAAATTCAAAATTTATTGACTATCCCTATGTTGTGTGTATGGTTACCTAATTTCTCAAAACTTTACCAATTTGCCCTGATAATTGCTAAAATCACATTTTAAAAATAAGGTATGACCTTCTGGAACATACTTCTCAGTATGTATAGAAACAATGAATTTCT
The DNA here is from genome assembly GCA_004024765.1 of Zapus hudsonius. Taxonomy (NCBI): domain Eukaryota; kingdom Metazoa; phylum Chordata; class Mammalia; order Rodentia; family Dipodidae; genus Zapus; species Zapus hudsonius. The sequence continues at coordinate 146,372 of PVHP010000164.1, forward strand.
TCTTTCCTGTAACCAGGAGCAGTTGCAGATGCAAGAAGTCAAGGAAATTTATCCAAAAAAAAAAATATCCCAGTGGGTAGGGGACAGAGAGGAGGGAAATGTGGGCACCATCACAAGATTTGCTCATACAACATATTCATAATAAAGATATTAATTTAGAGTAACTCCAGAAACTAAGTAGCATGCCATGCAGAATATCTTAAAGCCACACACACACACACACACACACACACACACACACACACACACACACACACAAAATACCCTAACACATACTAACAATATGGACAGGATTCTTAACCAAGCAGAATGAACCAAACACTTAAAAGTCTCCTGAACCAGTGCCTCCTCTGAGTGTTCAGTGATATGGAGGACCCTTGCTAGGGCAGATTTTGGTGACCCCCAAGACACCAAGCTCAAAACACTGAGTGTACCCAGGAAGTGTCTGATCCACATATCTCACCTAGAAGATTCCATAATAATGAAAGCAAGCTATGGCACACAAAGCATCCCCATTTCCCATATAAAATTGCATCTGCCTTTTCCCATGCTGACTCTGCAGGGCAGCTTATTTACAAATGTATAAATAGCTGCAACTTTACTCCAGTCTCCTTGGAAAATCAAAATGGCATCATGCAAGAGAAACACCCTAGCACAGTTGGCTCAGCAAGTGACGTGTAAGTGGAGCGGAGCCAAGAGACTGGACGCTGGCTGGTCAGGCTCACCAAACAGCCTCCTGTTTCCTGTAGTGGAGGGACCAAGGTTCTACCCTGCAGAGCCAGAAAATGCTTGCTTTGACTGCCCCAGGATTGGGGAGTGATTTAGAGCCAATACTTGGCAAGCACATATCAATTCATGCCTAACATTGATAATCCCAGTCTCCAAGGGGCACAGCATTGCCCGAAAGTGGCAGCATCTAAGTAATTGTAAGGAGCTACTTAAAATTAGCTGTCTGCTTCCATAAGATTCCACTGAATTTTAAATGATTTTACTCCAATCCTTTTGCTATTTGGCCAAATTTACAGGGATTAGAATAAACAGGGAGAAATAGGAAAACTAATAATATATCTTAATTTTTGGAATAGAATGTATTGCCTTTTCTAAATTTGTCAATTAAAGTTATCTACCACTAGTAAAGAAAAAAAAACTATAGAAAAATGCTGTGTATCCAACTTTTCTTCGTGGCATATGCTTCTGAGTGTTCATCAATGCCAGGAGATAAGTCCACCCATACAGCCATACATGACGGCACTGTGCTCCAGTCACATCGCTGAAGCACCCCGTCCAACAGTCCCCCACAACCCCCAATATCAAATCACACAACCTCTTAACATCCTTGTTTCTTGTCAATGAACAGCTTACTTGTAAAGGACCACGTCATTAATCAAAAATTACATAAATGATCACAACACGAGAAGGTTTAAAAAAATTCTTCAAAGAAAAAAGGAGTTCTGAATCTAGCTAAGGGCAGGCAACAAGAGAATTGATTGAACTGAGAGCATTCATCTATCATCTATGTTTCCATACAAAACATGCATGCTGCAGATTAAACTATGTGAATTTTGGTTCTTCTTTTCCTATTCATATACAATATTATTCATGTTTGACTCAATAAATAAATGCCAAAAATTAAAACTGCAATACAGCTTTGCTTTACTTGGAATTTTATACAATATATAAGGTGAGCACCCACACTAAAGTCTTATTTGAATTCATCATGAAATACAGTAAATACAGTGTAAGAACATCAATCTTGGCTCAATCTACATCACACCTTATGTTTTTGTGTTATAGCATGTCTGTGTAAGTGTATGATTGTTGATAGGTGTATGTGTGTGCACATATGGTCATGCATGTGTAGAAACCAGCAGACAACATCAAGTGTCTTCCTCAGTCACATTCCACCGATATTTTTGAGACTGGTTCTCTCACAGAACCTGGAACCATTTGGCTCGACTAGCCAGCAAGCTCCAGAGATCCCCTTCCCAGCACTAGAATTACAGACTCATAGCTCTGTGTCTGACTTTTACAATAGTGCTGAGGATCTTAACTCAGATCCTCCTATTTGTACAGCAAGTACTTCACCAATGAGCCAACTGTGATTATGTCTACTTGAAATATAAAAACATCTCTTCAAATGTATTTATTTCTGTAAAGATTATTTTTCTTCATATAAAGGATCTTATTTCAGAACCTTGTATCAATCACAAATATAGACAGCATATTCACCATAACATTATCTTGGGGGGGCACCATTGAGATTTTATATTTTTTAACAAAGAATTGGCATCTCCTTAGAAAATAGTTTTGTAGTATTATTAAATGGAAAGAAAATTATTTTACTTACATTGTTTCTCTAATAAGAAGTGCACTTCCCAATTTAAAACAGGTTTTATCACCTTCACAAAATGCATGTCTCAGGGAAAAACTCTCTCCTAGATCAAAACCTGTGAAAGTGACATATTTAGTCCAGCAGTTTTATCAAATGTAATACTGATTTTTAAACAAGATTTTTTGTTATCCTTATCTACAGACTGATTTATTTCAAATAAAACTCTCCTGTTTAAGATCAGAAAAACTTTGTTCCTTTTATTTTTTTTTCCTTTTAGGGTACAGAAGGCCAAATTCACTTTATATCCAGATTGTATAAGCATCTTTGTGATGCGCAATTCAGACAGACTTTTCTGGCTTGCCCTGGACTCTCTAGGACTAGGATTGCAGCTGTGTACCCCATGCCCAGATTGCTGATCATATAAAATATTAATGTTAATCTGGGAATTGTCCTAAGTAAATTATTATGGTAGTTGAAAACATAAAATTAACCAGAGAAAAATACTATAGCAATTTATTTTAATTCTAATTTATTTTAATTCTAATTTATTTTAATTCTAAGTAGCCTTGGATGGAGAGATTGCCCAGTGATTAAGGTGCTTTCTTGAAGTCTAATGACCCAGGTTCAATTCGCCAGTACCCATGTAAAGCCATAAGGATAAAGTGGTGCGTGCGTGCTTCTGGAGTTCCTTTGCAGTGGCTGGAGGCCCTGGAGCATACAAATTGATTCTCTCCCTGTCTCTCTCTCACACACTCTCCTTCCCTCTCTCCTCTAAGCAGCCTTTTGCAAAACCATTCCTTAGTATGTATATTACTGTAAGAAAATGTATGGAAATATATATAATCTTTATGTATGTGAGGCAGAAAAACAAAAGAGAGGAGGCAAGGATAACAGAAGGAAGGAAAGGGAGAACAGAGGAAGAAAGATAAAAAGACTGTAATATTGTCTAGGTATGGTGGTTCATGTCTATAATCCCAGTATTTGGGAGGCTGAGCCAGGAGGATCATGAGTTTAAGGCCAAACAGCTCTACATAGGGAAGATTTGTGAGGACATCAAAATAAAAGAAAAAGAAAAAAGCAACAAGAATGATTACAAAAATATATAAAAATAAGAAATAATTGTGACTACATCTGGATGGTAACATTTCTCATGAAATTTCTTTCTTCAAAATTTTCACAGTGGATCCTTCTATAATTTTATTTTTTAATACTTAGAGAGAAAACGAGAGAGAGAGAGAGAGGAGAGAGGATGGGCCTCTGCCACTGCAAGCAAACTCTTAAGCACATGTGCTAATTTGTGTATTTGGCTTTACTTGGTGTTGTAGTCAGCTTTCTCTGTTGTTGTGCAGAAAGAACCCAAGCAAAAGCAGCTTGTGGAGAAAAGGTTTAATTAGGCTTATGGACTCGAAGGGAGACTCCATCCTGGTAGGGAAAATGATGGCATGAGCAGAGGGGTGGACATCCCCTCCACCACAGCACTGCAAACAACAGCAGGAAGGTGTGCCAAACACTGGCAAGGGGAAGCTGGCTTATAACACCTATAAGCCCGCCCCCAACAACACAGCTCCAGCGAGGTTCTAACTCTCAAACTGCCATCAGCTGAGGATCGATCATTCAGAACACATTCATTTGTTTGTGGGGGACACCTGGGTCAAACCATGACACTTGGGTACTGGGGAATCAAACCTAGGCCATCAGGCTTTGCAACCAAGCACCTTTAACCATTGAGCCATCTCTCCAGCTCAACTTCTATAATTTTAAATAGTTTGTTCTCCACAGGTTGAGGCATTATTAATCTTAGATTTAACAATGAGGTAGAACTCTGTTCTCAGCAATTTTTTTCTAGTCTTTAGTTTATATGTTGATGCTATGATCTTCAATTGTAAAGCCAAACAATCACCTGAAACATATAACATATCTGGTGATAATTTTACACAATGCACTACTTTGAAAAATGTGATAATGCTTACCTGAAACTTCAAGTTTATTTCTGTTGTCTTGGATGAAATGATGTCCCTCTGTTCTCAGTATAGGACATGTTTTTTCTGTTTAAAAAAAGGTATGAATTATTTGACTAAATTTTCCATTAAACTTTTAATGGAATTCAAACTAACCTGAAGCATAACATATAAGCAAAAGATAAAAGTGAAAATGAGGGTAATCGAACAATTTAATGAATACCTTTAAAATTTGATATTACTCATTCTTCATTGTGTCTATGAGGATTTTTGTGTTTTTATGCATTTAGAATACTGCTTAGCACATGGAACTGTTATTCTAGTTAATATCAGTATCATTCAAACACTTCATTTGTTATGTATTTGCAATAGGAAATAACACCTTAATGAAACCTTCCTATCCAAAGTACAATCTGAACTAAATTAGCTACTTCTCTCTTCAAACCCTCTTTAGTTTTGGTGTCAGGCAATATCAAACCTTTACAATGGAAGGGGACATGAGGTAATAAATAAAATTAAAAAGCAAAAATATTTCTATGAGATAGTGAACTAAAATAAAAACAAAAGTGAGATTAAAGAATTGAGAAAGTGTTATTCACCTGCCAAGGACTTAATGATACATAAAGAAATAGTTTCCATTCTCAACATTCTATACTACCACACCACATTATATGTATAATACATATGCTACGTGTAATAGGTATATGTATAATACATACATATATGTATAATAGATAGTATAAAACAGTATACTATGTAACACATGTTTTAAACATCTGGAGATATATTTAAATATGTCTAGCTAGATTCCAGAAATTTAATAGTTAATTCATTCAGACAAAATTGCCAGCCAATGTTTGGATGAGGCCACAGTAACTCTACCATTAGGAAACTTCTATCTTAAATTAAATTGAATAATATTTTGACATCATGCAATCACAAGATTAGTTCTTTATGTCAAAAATTTATATTTGAGTTTCATGTCTTTAAAGTCTTTAGTACACTCAGGAAACAAACTACTTAAACCATATCATCTTTTATTTGTTTGAAAGAAGAAATTCCCAGGCAACTACTAAATGACAAATAGATCACAGATGTCATAGGTAGTGACAAGGTACAATCTCAATACACTAAACGAGAATACATAATATCCCAAATAGTGCCATCACTCAGACTTAAAAGTAAGAAAATAATAAAATTCACATTTCAAATAGTGCTATCACTCAGGTTTAAAACTGCAAAAGTAATAAAGTTCACATTTCAAATAGTGCTATCACTCTAGAGAGTACTGCTGATATAAGTTAAAGAACTAAATACCTGGAGAGATAGACCATGTATTCAGGTTGGAAGATTCCATAGTGTTACAATGTCAGTTCTCAGTTTCATTCCAATATACATTGTAATGTCAATTAATACACCAACTGACTGGTGTGCACATGTGAAAATGGACAAGCTGATTCTCTAATTTATATAGAGCCATAAAAATGCTAAAATAAAGTGAAGAATGAGTTGGAGATAAACTACCAGTTGTTAGAAAATGTGGTGTTCATGAACACAAAAGTAGATCAATTAACCAGAATATGTAAGTAGATCAAATAACGCAGACATATGGCCTCATTTACTGCAAAAGGCTCTATGGGCAAAGGCGGGTCTGTCAATCAATGGTGCCTCACCTTGGATAGCCATATAGAAAGCTGAATGTTGATCTTTACTTCATACATACCATGCATAGAAATTGGAGAAAAGTAAAAAAATAAAACAGATTTAAAGAGACATAAAAGAGATAAAAGAGAGACAAAATTTTCATGAACTCAAAAGTAGCAAAAAAAATTTTTTTGAAAGACAGAAAGCCTTACTTACAAAGGAAAATATTGGCAAATGGGCTTTCACTAAAACTAAACTATCTGATAGTCACATGACAGCATTCCAGGAGTGAAAGGGCAAGGCAGAGGAGGATGCACACACATCATAAAAGTACTCTGTTCAGAAAATACAATGTGCTCCCACATGTCAATAAACAGATAGTAAAAATTATTTTAAATATGTGCAGAACCTCTTAAGCATTTTCGGGAAAAAAAAACTATGTGCAAATCCTAACCCATATATTAAAAGATACTCATCACCTTTGAATGGCAGAAATTCTATTAAATGTTTAAAATTAAAGAAACATTTAACCAAGTTTTGGAGATGTGACTGACATTTTCAACAATGTAAGAAATTCTCTACTATAACAGTTCTGTGTTGCCTGTGGTAGTGGAAAATACCACAGCTACTTGAGAAAACTGTATGTCGGCTCTTACTAAAGCTAACTATATATGAAGTCTTCAAGTGAGAGACTAGACGATCCAAGAAAAACGAGGATAAAAAATGTCTGTAAGTGAGCCTTTAAGGCAAGGATATCCATGCAGTATTCCTTACAGTAGTGTAAATATGAAGAAAACCCAAATGTTCATCAAAAGGGAAGGCTTCAGTACCAACAATGGCAAGGTGTCAAGCAGGGAAATAAAAATCAACTAATGGCACATGTAGCAACTAGATGAATTTCACAGATATAATAATAAGTGGAAATTTATGATTTACCTTTAAATATATATTTCCTAAATCCACTGGCATAATGAGCGAGAGACTGCACAACTGATCTAAGTCAGGGTAATGTCTACCATGGAGGTGACAGCTCGGAATAGGTACACAGAAATCCCCTAATGCTCTAGAAATGTTCCATATTTTGATCTGACTGATGACTACATGGATGATAACACATACATGTAGAATTCAGTGCACTGAGTTTTTATGATTTGTTGACTTTAGTATGGAATAGTAAAATCTCAGCAAAAGAAGAAAATGCCATCACTGTGAGATAATTTAACCTAAATTTATTCCCCTAAAACAAATAAAAATTGTAATTCTGCTCAGGTTTGGATGTTGGCTATGAGTGACTACATGACCATAAAAAGTAAGATTAAAAGCTGGGCGTGGTGGCGCACGCCTTTAATCCCAGCACCAGGGAAGCAGAGGGAGGAGGATCGCCGTGAGTTCAAGGCCACCCTGAGACTACATAGTGAATTCCAGGTCAGTCTGGACTAGAGGAAGACCCTACCTCGAAAAATCAAAACAAAAAAAAGTAAGATTAGGGGCTGGAGAGATGGTTCACTGGTTAAGGAACTTTCCTGCAAAGCCTAAAGACCTGGGTTTGATTCCCCAGTACACACATAATGCCAGTTTGTTCAAGGTGATACATGCATGTGGAGTTTCTTTGCAGAACCTGGTATGCCCATTCTCTCTCTCTCTCTTTCTCTCTCTCTCTTTCTCTCTCTCTCTCTCTCTCTCTCTCTCTTTCTCTTCTTGCAGATAATTTTTTTAAGTAAGATTCTCTTTACATTCTTGACAACAAGTGCATTTAAGGGAAGGTGATTGGCTACTGGCAAAACCAATCTCAGGAGAGGAGTTAACAATTTCCCACTGTGATACTTTGGCATGAGGGAAAGGTATGTTGGCCTATTGCCAAATTTATAAATGTGTATATCTCATTTAAATTCTTCCAGGAACCTAGCAGATAAACAATGATGTCAAAGTAATAAAGACTGACCTTTGAAATGAATGTAATTCAACATTTCCTGCAATGTTTATGCTTCTCCACTAAAAGTCTTTAGTTTAAAAAAACATCAGATGTCATCTCATATTTTTGAAGCACAAGCTTTGTGGTTAAAAGCTGAACAAATTAAACCTACATGTTAATTATTTCTAAGTAAGACTTTTAAGGTACAATAATCTATATTCATGCAGTTTTATGAAACCTGCATCAAAGGGGCAAGGCAGTGAAATGTCTATCATAAGTTTGATATGCTAAACTATATAAATACTGACAAATCCATCTTAACATAAAGTAAAGCAGAACAAGTAGCTGTCAAAAGTTAAATATGCTAATATATTTAAATATAAACATGAAAATATTACATACACAATTTAATATTAATGTGCCTTAGGCATTTGTGGATGTCTCAAATAATGCCTCAGGTTGGTAGATCAGTGGTGTCACTTCAAAAGTTCTTGAGTGTTTCAAAAGTAATGACTACTACCTGACCACAAAGATGTACTGCTCAAAGAGCTCATCAACAAAGACTTTAAGAAATTCATACTAAGAATGCTAATGACTAGCAAACCACTTTCCATCTCATTTAGCTTGAAAGACCTGGGCATTTTACAAGGCTGGAGAGATATTTATAGGGCCATAGCAACAAGAAGTAAGGCAGTTATCTAAGATTTTTATAAGCCATGATTCTATCCCACTTGTGTACAAAAAAATGCATTATTCTATATAGATTTTGAGCACTCTTTCCAAAAATTTTAATCCTGGACATGTGAGAACAAGCCATTTTAGAGAAGTGGATCACATTGCCACTCAATGGCAGTGTTGAAGAAAAACATGTTTCCTAAAAGCCAACCATTTCCCTCTGTATGACTATCCGCTCTCAAAAATATTTTTAAACTGAGCTGGAGAGATGGCTCAGTGGATAAGGCACTTGCCTCCAGTGCCTAAGGCCCTGGGTTCAATTCCCCAGGACCCACATGGTCCAGACCCACAAGGTGGTGGCCCTGGTGCAATCTCTCTCTCTCTCTCTCTCTCTCTCTCTCTCTCTCTCTCTCTCTCTCTCTCTCTCTCTCCCTCCTTCCCTCCCTCCCTCTCTGTATCTCTCTGCTTGAAAATGAATAAATAAAATATTTTAAATAATATTTTTAAACAGAATAATAGTATACATCTGAAATTTTCTTCTTTAGTGAAGTACACTTTTATGCTCACCCTCTGTTCTAAACTTGTACTTAAAAATCTATATCTCAAGGTACAGAATCAGCTTGCAAACTTTGTCACCAGGTGTGACGGTTAAATTCTGTTGTCAACTTGACCTTTGTAGTAATCTTGGGTGGGTTTCTGAGGTTGTTTACAGGAAGGCAACCCTCTCAGAAGGGGGCATAATGTAAGGAAGATCAGGACAGTTAGAAATGAACAGCCCTTCCTGGGAGAAAATTCTAGATACTCAGGGAGTCAATAAGTCTGGGAAAGGGTTGCAAGAGCCCACCCTAAGGCCATATAAAGTGGGAGAAAAATCTCTCTCTCCCCTATCTGTTCACTGTTCTGTGTATGTGGTGTTGGTGAGGGCTTCTCTCTCTCTCTCTCTGCTTGAACCTTTGATAGAGGAGCAGCCGTTTTCACTATTATGGAACATCCCCTGGTCCTGTAGCTTCAATAAATCCCTTCATCCCATAATTGTGACTGGTTTGGTAGTTCATCCCTGCAGTGTGTGGGCTAACTATGACACCAGGCTTAACATAATTGAGGAAAATCAGACAGACATTAGTAGAACAGTAAAAGAACTGAAGGTAAGACAGCAATTAGGTGATCTCAATAATCAGCTGGCCAAACCAAACAAACACACAATCAAAAGCAAGAATGAATATTAGGAAGCATTAAGTAAATCAACATTGAAATGAAACTGCAACTCAACAAAAAGATGGAGACAATGCAAAAAAAACTACATCAGTAAACAAAAATAAAATGGACCTATTAAAAAAATCTGTCTAGAATCCCTTACTACCAAGGTTATAATCTAGAAGACAGAACCTGAGATGTGGAAGACAAGGTAGAAGAAATTGAGTAGGATACCATAAACTTGAATATGTTCAACAAAGCATGTGAACAAAATATGAGGAAACTCTGGGACACCCTGAAGTGACCAAACATCTGGATCATGGGGCTACCAAAGGGGAAAGACGTTTATAGGACATTCCATCCAAAGTCTACAGAATACCCATTCTGATGAGCAGCCCATGGAACCTTCTCCAAAATAGACCACAAATTAGGACATAAAACATGCCTCAATAAATTCAAGAAAATCAATATAACTCCCTGCATCATATTGGACCACAAAACATTAACGCCAGAAATCAACAAGAAAAACAACAGAAACCACACCAACTATTGGAGACTGATTAATATGCTATTAAATAATGAATGGGTCATTCACAAAATCAAAAAGGAAACTGAAAATTTTCTTGAACTAAATAAAAATGAAAACAGAACATACCAAAACTATGGAACACAAGGAAGGCATCTCTAAGGTGAAAAATTATAGTTCTAAATGCCTTCATAAAAAAGACAGTAAGTTCTAAGATCAATAACCTAACCACCCACTTAAAGGCATTGGGAAAATTATAACAATCCAACTCTAGGAGCTCAAGGCAAAAAGAATTTATTAAGATCACAGCCGAGAACAATGAATTGGAAACTAAGAAAACATTTTTTAAAACTAGATGAAACAAAGAGCTGGTTCTTTGAAAAAATAAACAAAATTGATAAACCCCTGGTCAATCTAATTAAATGAAAAAGAGTAGTGCCAAATCACCAAAATCGTAAATGAAAAGGGAGAAGCTACAACAGGCAGTAGAGGCAGCACAAATACAATCGCAAAGAGAGAATAATATAACTCCTGACCACAACTGCAATGCAAACATGAAACAGTTAATTGCTGATATGGAAATTATGAGAAAAGACATGAATGAGATGAAGCTTTCTAACTCAAGCAGACTCCAGACTGAATGTAATGGAGAGAAATATGAATGAATTCAGAAACAAATTAAGTGAATTGAAGATGAATCAACTAAGGGAGGAACTAGATAACCAATTGATTAAATTTGATGAGGACTTCAGAAAACTTAAAAATGACTATCAGGAATCCCAAGCAAAATCAAAAATAGATTGGAAATTGGATCTCACCAAAGAATTGGAGGCTAAAAACAAAATTATAGCAGAAACCAATAATGAAAAGATGTTAAAAACCTCCCTTGAATCAATCAGTCCCAGAGTTGACAATCTGGAAGACAGAATATCAGAAGTTGAAGACATCAGAAGGAATTAATAAGGATATCATAGGCTTCAATAAATTCAAGAAATCAAGTGAGAAAAATTTGAGGGATCTATGGGATACCATAAAGAGGCCCAATATTAGAATCATGGGGATCCCAAAGGGAGAAGAAACCCAGGCAAAGGGCATAGGAAATATCTTCAACAGAATTATTCGAGAAAACTTTCCCTATTTAACAAGAGAAAGCCCACTCAACTTTCAAGGGGCCCAGAGGACTCCAAACAGACAGGACAGGAAGAGGAATTCTCCAAGACACATTTTAATTAAGATGCCTAACATAGAAAGCAAAGAGAAAATACTCAAAGCTGCTAGAGGAAAGCAAACCGTAACTTATAAAGGAAAAGCCATTAGACTTACCTCAGACTTCTCATTAGAAACCATGAAAGCCAGACGGGCTTGGAATAATGCTTTTCAGGACCTAAAGAAGTATAGCTTTCAACCTAGACTACTATAACCAGCAAAGCTATCCCTCATAATAGATGGAGAATTGAAAATGCTCCATGAATTAAACCAGCTCTACAACTATTTGAAAACTAAGCCAAAATTTCAGAAGTTCCTGCAAGAGATATCCCACACAGAAGAAACAAGAAATCTTCCTCAGAAGATTACCAGAGATCAGACACGACGACCACAGTCAGTGAGCTAATAACAGCACCACAGACAACAAACCCCATTAACCCTTCATCATGGCAGGGCTTAAAGCAAACCTCACAGTTATATCACTGAATATAAATGGACTTAACTCCCCTATAAAAAGACACAGACTTGCAGGGTGGATCAGAAAAATGGAGCAAAGTGGAGACACAACTTATCCTTTATATATTCAGTTTTAACAGTAAACTGTTGACAACTTCACAGACTCCAGAGCTGAAACCCTAGCCTCTCTCTCAGATTTGCTGGATTTTATTTTTAGATGTAATCACTTCCCTCTGGTAAATGGACAGTGACCATAGCACAGGTTGGTACAAGAGGAAACAGAAAAGGGAGACAGATACACACACGTGAGACACAAGAAGAGCCCCTGCCAAGCTGTGCCCACTGTGTCCCTGAGACTGGGTTCACATGAAGCACTTCCCATGACACCCTTGACATACTCCAAGCGCACCTTCTGCTACATGGCATAGTAAAATCAACTCGGCTTTTTCTTTATTAATTTTCCTTAGTGTTACCTATTCCGTGAATTTATTTCCATTCTGATTCTTAAGGAAAATCTTTCCAAGAGAGTAAGAAGCACAATAAATTGAACCAGAATATATACTTTGATAAATCTATATACAACGTAATCTCACTAAAAAATTGAGATATTAAATATACAAAAGCAAAATGCTCAGGGGAATCCCAGTGGTGGAGGTTTGGTTATATTTGATGGCCATATCCTGGGATTCTGTACATATTGTGCTTCTGGTACTTGTGCCTAAAAATATTTCTTATAAGGGAAGATACCACACTAAGTGTTCCTTTCAAAATAAACTTGAGTAACTCAAGACAAAAAAATAAAAGAACAAGTGATACCAGCTGGGATGTAGAACAGAAGAAAAATGACAATTGTCCCTAAAGTGAATGTTTCTTCAAGTGTGCTCCCCAGACATCCAGCATAAGGCTCACCTGGGCAGCTTGTCAGAGATGTAAATCACATGGTCCCACCCTGGTCTAAGTTATATAAAGAAAAGCCCTGAGAGCAGAAGTCAGGAATCAGTATGCCGGGTGATTCTTGCCCCAACTAAACTTGGATAGCCATTTGACCAGATCCTTTGAATCCCTGATATCCTCAAAAATCTTTTCTACACACTAGCATGTACCAATAAATAAATAAATAAATAAATAAATAAATAAATAAATAAATAAATAGATAGATAGATAGATAGATAAATAAATAAATAATTTTTTTAAAAAACACTGTGCCTCACCTAACCAAAGGTTCCATTTATTTTCCTTCCTAATTAAGGGTGTCCTATTGTCATGGTTTGATCCAGGTGTCCCCCTAAAACAAATGAATGTGTTCTGATAGATTGATCCTCAGCTGATGGCAGTTAGGGAATTACAACCGCGATGGAGCTGTGTTGTTGGGGGTGGGTTTATGGGGTTATAAGCCAGCTTCCCCTTGCCAGAGTTTGGCACACCTTCCTGCTGCTGTTTCCAGTGCTGTGGCGGAGGTGATGTCCACCCCACTGCTCATGCCATCGTTTTCCCTGCCAGGATTGAGTCTCCCCTCAAGTCCATAAGCCAAATAAACCCATTCCTCCACAAGCCGCTTTTGTTTGGGTTCTTTCTGCGCAGCAACTAGAAAGCTGACCGCAACACCTATTCACACCAGTTACAGTACAAAGCACAGAACCTACTCTTTCCTAAAGAGACATCAATTCAGAAGAACAGCAACATCACCAGGATGTACTCCCTGGCCCTATATACAAGATTTTTCTTTAATATAGCTGTGCTTGCTATGTAGTACTGCTCATGTATTTCTCTCTGATAAAAGAAAGGGCTTTTCCCCAAGACTGAATGATAGCTGTGGAATATCATCTGTATAATAACAAGTTATTTAGTCTTTGACGTGGATCATGTGAAGAAATGTACTTCTTGCTATGTCAGTGAAAAATCAAGACTTGCATAAAACTCTGAAAGATAAAGATCTCTTAAATCTTTATAAATGCTTTTAAAAATAATTTTGTGTGTACCTAAACTCAAAAGTCTCTACTAGAGGGAGGTTAGTTACAGTTATTCAACAAAAATTATTAAAGAAATGTTCAGAAGAATAAACACATTAAAATTTGATCTCAGGATAACATCATTGTATGAAAACATCATTGGACAACATTAGATGTGATCCTTTGGATAGAAGAATTGAAGATTTTTTTAGCAAATAGTTTCTGTAATACATTTACTTCAAATTTGTAATATTGAGTACATCTATGTCAGTAGTCCATACATATTCAACACTTAAGAAAAACATATCATACAATAATTACTGAATTAGTAATTATATAGTAATTATTTAAAATTAATAATTTACAATGTACACTAATTGATTACAAAATTCTAAGTTAAATATAATGTTTCAAATTGTTTAGTACCTTTGGAAGTATTTAAGAGATTTCTAAATTAAGAATTGCAAATAAATATCTACTTATTTTAAAAGTTTCTCTAAAGATGTGTTAAAATTTCCCTTATCTTAGACACTAAAGCACTGACATAAACTACATTTCTTTTTATACTTCATACTGTTTTTCACTTTTTCCTAACTAATGGTACATATGTCCTAATTAATCCTAACTAGTAATGAGTTTCTATACATATAAATTAGACAAGTAATTCTTAGGTGTAAGAAAAATTAAATCCATGCATACACAGACATACACAGGTAATTATATTCATAAATATCTATCATAGAAAGAACGGATTAGATATGAGTATATGAAGAATTTAGAGGCTGGTAATAAGCATTGTATGAAGGTCAGTTGTGGAAAACAAGGAATTTTTTATGTTATTGCTAGTAGGCCTCTTCGACCTAACAAGATTTGTCTCAATGATTTTTTAAAACAGTTTAAAGATTATAAATAACATTTGCCAATTAGTACAGAGGTGACCTGCATACCTGGCTTGTCTCTGACTGTCACCGATGTGGAAGCAGGAAGCAGGAACATTGCCAGCCAAGGCCACAGTTTCCAAGAGCAAGTGTACCTCATTGTGCCTTGAAACCATGTGAAAAAGTAGCCACAGATCTGCAAACAGAAAAAAACATCCAAGTTAAGATTTTTTTCTTCTGCTCCATCACATCTTCAAAATCCACACCAACAAAGAGAAAGCAACAGGATATAACAGGGTATATGATTAACTAAAATATGTCAGTGTGTGTCAATCTTTAAGAGATATTTATAGAGTAGCAATTAGTTAATTACTAATGTTCACACAGTCTCTTATGACAAATTTTCTCATCTCTTAAATGATTTTTAAAGACATTCCCTTAAAATGTTTCGTATTTCATTTGTAAAATTTGTGGCAAAATATACATAAGAAATGAAATTAAAATTTTGAGACATTTTTAAGTGCACATGTCAGTGGATTTAAGAACATTCGCACAGTTGTAAACCATCACCCTCATCCATCTCCATAATTCTATTCATGTAATAAAACTCAAATCTATGCCTATTAAATAATAATTGGACTGCAAGCCTTCATTATTTTACTTTTGTCTCTACCTGACTGCTGTAGAAACCACCTACAAATGCACTCATTCCATCTTTTTCTTTATTGACTTTATTTCACTTAGTATACTGTCCTAAAAGTTCATACATGTTGTAGCATGTGCCAGAATTTTTTTCCTGGCTTAAGGCTGTCTGTAAATGCCCCATTTTATTTATCTCTCCATCAATGGACAATGAGTTGCTCCTATCTCTTGGCTGTTGGGCACACTTCTGTGATTAACATGGATGTATAAATATCAGTTTGAGTCCCTACTTTCACTTCTTTTGGGTATATACCCTGAGAAGAAATCACTGGATCATGTGATAATTCTAATTTTGAACTTTCTTAGGAACTTCCAAAATGTTGCACCATTTTCACATTCCCCTCTTTAATGTACAAGCATTCTGGTTTCTTCATAGCTTCCATAGCATTTTTCAATTTTCTTCTTTTTGATAGATGCCATACTAATGGGTATGAGATGGTAGGTCACTGAGGATTTGATTTGAATTTCTCTTTAAGTACCTATTGGCCATTTATATATTTTCTGTGTAGAAATGTGTACTCAAATATTTTCTCTAATTTTTAATCCAATTGTTTGTTTGTTGTTGTAATTTTTACATATCCTGAAATTAACTTCTCATCAACTTGTGATTTTCAAATATTACTCCCATCTCATGGGTTGACATTTCAGTCTGCTGGCTATATTCTTTGATACACAGATATTTTAATATAGTTCATTTTACTTCATATTTTATTGCTATATTCTTTGATACACAGATATTTTAATATAGTTCATTTTACTTCATATTTTATTGACTCCTTATTTAATGTAAAATATAATATTCATAATTTAAAATATAATAAAATTCACAATGCTATTTTATGAATATTACATTTTTATATTATGATTTAATTGCTGTCATATTTTATGAAAATTATGTTGCTACTAGATTGAATACTAGAATGAACAGTGCATGGGTGTGAGATAATATTTCATTCTATCTAAAAAGAAAATGGATATATGAAATACCTATATTACATGAACCCACATTTGACACCAGATTTAATATTAATCTATTATCTTCCCAATTATGTTTCTAAATGAAAAAGATTCAGTAAATAAAATCCCTATAACTAAAACTGTTAATAACATTTAAATTAACTAAAATGGAAATAACTTGAAAACAAAATTATAATGCACTATTTGATGATTATTATTAGAATATCTATTCAAGAACTCTCAATATATAAATTAATGCGATTTTAAAAATGCTATTCTCATTTTTCATCATCCAAAGTACAATGAAAGACAAATATGCAAGGATACATTACACAAGTCTCTAAATTCTGTCAGTGAACTCTATTCAGAAAAAAATAGAGCCAACATCTTTGGCATTCTACATAGGCCAAACACTCTAAGCTCAGCATTTTAGAATTAATTCAAGGTTTTAGATATTTCTGGATGAATAGCTAGAGGCAGTAATTGCAATATTAAGATTGTATATGTGGTTGTAAATATCAAACAGCTGGTTTGTGTCTTATTTATTTTGAATTCTAGTTATAGATACAATCCTCATGTGACCTTGTAAAATTATTGCAGCTATTATTTCATGTCAGCAAATGTTAAAGAAGTTAATTCCATTTAGACTAAATGATCTACCAAATACTGATCTAATTGGCAGAATGATCTGCAAATGTATTTTAAACTGATTTTATCAAATGATAAATAAGACCATGGCTTCTGCTATGGGTTCACCACTTGTGAATTTTAAACCTGAATTCATTCATCTGCAAAACTGGAGCTGTAGGATGGCATTTAGTACATGGAGAGTGTATACATGTGGCCTTGACGACTAATAAAGTATTCTAAGGGTATCAGCAATGGTTGTTTGTTCTTCATATTAAGAAAAATAAATTAGTCTGAATTTGCAGTTTTAATTATCTCTTCATCTTGGGTTGACTTAAAATTTGAAAAAAGAGAAGTGCAAAAAACTATTCTAGCAATTTATTTTCTTCAAAGCTTTGGCTACTATTACAACACCAACAAACTAGAGAAGTATAAAGTCACAAGCATGTGAATTCTTGGCATCTAAACTATATCCTTGAAACACTTAGAGGATGATATAATTTAACCTCAACCTCATTTAGCCATCAGATAGTGAATTGAACAAATGTCTTAGTTATTGAACATTCCACCATCTAACGTCAGTGTGACATGTTTTCCAAAACATCAGCAAGAACTTCATACCAAGAATCTTTTTTACCCCTTCTAACCCAATCCCCAGTGGCATTTCCAACAAATAACCTTCCCTCCTTCTGCAACCTCCTCACTGTTCCCTAGGCTCACGTTAACAATCTGGGATTCCTATCTAAATCTCCTTCAGTTCGTTAGATTTCCACTGCCTTCTCTTTTCATTTTCCTTCTGTCCTACCTTAGTGGGATCCTTCTTTTCCCTCTTCTACTTCTTTATTTTATTAGAATGTATCCATTGTATAAAGTGATGGGTTTCTTTATGACATTTTTGTACATGTTATATTATGTGCTTGTCTCAGAGTCACCCCTCATTACCCTATCTTGTCTTTTCCCCTTTTGGGCATAATTTTATTTTTCTTTATGACTGAACAAAACTCAATTTTGTGTGTATATTGAATTTTCTTTATCCATTCCTCTTTTGATGGACACTTACTAGGGACAGTCCCAAACTGGGATGTTTGGAATAGTGCTGCAATAAACATGGCTGTGCACAAGTCTCTGCAGCTTCGCTTCCTTCAAGAGGGGTATACCTGGGTCATATGTAGTTCTGTTTTTAGTTTCTGAGTAATCTTCATAACTGATTTCCATAGTGGCTACAATATTTTGCAATCCCACCAACAGTGTATAAGGGGTCCTTTTCCCACTGTTCTTACCAGAGTTAGTTCTTGATGACAGTCATTCTGACTGGGATTAAGTGAAATCTTAATGTAAGTTTCATTTGAATTTCCCAGATGGATAAATCTGTTGAATATTTTTTCATGTGTTTATTTATTATCTGCTCTTCCTTAGAGAACTTTTTGTTCAATTATCTGTTAAATTCATTTGCCCATTTATTGATTATATGATTTGGGAACTTTTGATATTATTTTTAAGTTCTTTAAATAGTCTAGATATTACTTCCTTCTCAGATGTACAGCTGGCAAATTTTTTTTCTCTTTTAAGTGCTCTCTCTTCACTTTCATGTATTCTTTGCAGTTCAAATGCTTTTAATTTCATTTAACTTTATTTGTTAATTCTTGATATTTCTTAGGCTATGTTAATCCTTTTCAGAAAGTCTTTGCCTGAAAAGATGCCTATTTTTTAACTGTTTTCCCAATATTTACCTCTAACAATTCTTGATTTTCTGGTCTTACATGAGGGTCTTTGATCCATTTTGATTTTTGGACAGAGTAAGAGATAGGTACTTCATTCTTCTATGTGGATATTCAGTTTTTCCTGCACCATTTGCTACAGAGGCTCATTTTTCTCCAGTGTATGTTTTGTCACCTTTGTCAAAATCAGGTAGCTGCAAACATTTTAATATTGAATCCATGGATCCTTTTCTTCTTACTCTGTAATGTCTCCATAATGTGACCTTACCATTTTCATGGCTTTTAATAGTATCTGTAAGTAATGAATCTAAGATTTACAGTTCCAATCAAGTCCTCCTGTCTAAATTTTATAGCATGAATCCAGCTGCCTCTTAAATACCCTCTTAGGAATTCACATGGGTATAACCTAAATAATCCAAGTAAACTCTTGATTCCCAACGTCAACTTGTTTCTCTCAAGCTCTTTACAGTCTCAATAATTCTCAAAAATCAGACTGGAGAGATAGTTCAGGTGCTTGTCTGTACTGACTAATGACCTGGGTTTCATTCCCCAGTAACCACTCAAAGCCAGATGCACAAAGTGACGCAAGCATGGGATATCCTCAAGATACACCGATCAATGGCCTGAGAATGCAGAACACACTGCTATATGGCACAGACAAGCAAGACAAGAAGTGCCCATCTGTGCAATAGAGGTATCCAACATAGGTGGGGAATCAACAGCTGGCTAATTGGCTATGAGATCTGCTCAGTGGCAGGGAACCCTTAACTGGTACAGGAACCCAAGGCAACCCTGAATGGGGACCAAGAACTGTATCTCTAAGGAGAAGTCCCCACTAACCAGAGGTCTTCACAAAGGCTACACCCTTAAAAATCCTATCAAACTCGCAATATTTGTTTCAATTAACTAATAATGATCTCACTCTCCACTGGAGATTCTGTATGTATTTTTCAGAAATAAATGAGAACTGTGAACAACTGAATTCCACCAATGGGACCTAAGTTGAAGGGGGCATCCAGGTAGGAGATGATCTACCTCAAACTTACCATTTAGAACCCCAACAAAACATCTAAGGAAGTGGCGTGATGAGCAAATGAGTTATTCCCAGAGAAAGGCAAATATCCTATGGAAGGATAACAGAGATAGACATCAAATGTGCCCCAAATAGTCCAAAACACAAATCCAGAGACACTTAAGAACTCAACAATTATGTAAACCTAAAACTCACCCACCATGACTCAGGGAAATTTGCAGAAGAGGTGGTGGAAAGATTGTAAGAGCCATGGTAAAGGAGAATATCTAATGCAAAAGGGGGTGTGTCAACCTGGTTTTAAGGGTTTTTCTCTAATAACAAATGATACTGAGCATCTTGATTTTATATATATATATATATATATATATATATATATATATATATATATATATATATCACTCAGCTGGGAATATTTGAAAAAAAATCATTAAGGTTTCAAACTAAATCTTTATTTACACTTAAAACCACATTTTCCAGGGTTCTGTTGGAGTTATTTTCTGAGTTGGTTTCAACGAAACTGTGGAGGGAAAAACTTTGGTGGCTGTCTGAGTATGTCCTTTGCCTGTTCCTTTACCCTAGCCCAGACCCAGCTGAGCTCCGGCTGCTTTTTGCTGTCCGAAGTGCACTGCATGTTCCCTTCTTAGATTTCTCAACTCCTATCTGTGGTTACTAACTTCCTCATCAAAGCTTGGCAGGTTTCTATTCTGTCCCCTCCAGTCTCAGCAAGGTGATTTATCAAGACCATTTTATACAGGCCAGTTTTTTTTCAGAACTTTATGTGTTATTCTTCCCAGATACAGTTAAATTTTGAGACAGATCTCTACTACTTCCTCAATAGAGTGACTAATATAGAACTCGAAGATAATGCATGTGGAGGTTCAGTTTTCTTAAGACCATCAAATCACATTTTGGTGAATGTGTAAAAAGATGTCCCATCATATATTTTAAATAAATAAGTGGAGAGTATGCTGTTATTTCTAAAATAGAATGTGTTCCATGTATTGGGCATGTTATTTTGCTATTCATAATAACTAAATGTAAATGATTCCTGTCCCTAACATTAACAGGGTACAGGATAAGAGGTCCACATATCGTATGTAGGTTTAAATATTTGAAAGCTATAAACAAACCTAAGGATGGTGGCATAAAGTGTTTTCTCCTTCTACTTAAACACAACACCTGAAAACACACATCTAGTTTAGGCTATCTGGACCAAAAATCACCCTTTATTTTATCTTCCATTTCTTGTGACATCTTCAGCATGAATGTCTCCCCAAACAAACATGAAACTACAGTCCCTCTAGTCTGCCTTTTGGGTATAAGCTAATTTACACCAGTATTGTGTCTGTTCTGCAGATCACAGTCTCAAAGAAGAGGTCTGCCAGGTTCTATGTGAGCAACGTCATTATTCAGTTGAAACAGCAGGATCCTGGGTCCCCAGAATCTGGCTTTTGTGGCAGGTCCCCTTAGCTCTGTGGATTCCTCACCCTAGGAGAAGCTATTCAGAGCAGGAGAAGCTATTCAGAGCAAGGTCATATCAAGGTGCCCTTTGCCCAGACCCAAGGGTTGTACTGAATATCAGATCCCCTTTCCACCTATAGGAAATGCTAATGCTCATAGAGTGATTTCTCAGTCAAGGGTTCAAGTCAAGATTTGGTTGACTATAAAGCTTCTGGTTGTATGTGTATTTGTGTGTATGTATGGTGTGTGTGTCTATTCATAGGTGTGTATAGGTTTGTGTACATGGAAGCCAGAGGTTGATATTGAGTGTCTCACTCTCCACTTCATTAGTTTTACTTTTTGAGATGGGTTCTCTCACTGGAGCTCACTGCTTTGGTTAGACTAGCTATCCAGCAAGCTTCTGCATTCATCCTGTCTCTGCCTATGCCGCATGCTGGGATCACATGCATGCCCACTATACCTGGATTTTACATGAGTGCTATAGATCCAAACTCAGGTCTTCATGCTAACACATCAAGCACTTTACCAACTGATCCATCCTGTCAGCTCCACTGAAGAGCTTCTACTATTACAACATGACGTTTACTAGCAGGAACACAGGATATACAATCACATCCCTACATCTTCCTCTTACTCAGCTATTCTCCATCAAGATGCTACCTAAAACCTGGAGAGCTCCTAACAAACACTACAGTGTTAATATCATAATTGTGAATATGCTTAGCACTGACACAGTCTTGAATTAAAAACACTGATGCACCTTCTACAAGGAACCCTCTAGAATCACCCAGAAAACTGTGGCTATCAATGATTTCTCACTGTCATGACAACAAAGATACAGTCAATGTCTGAAGGCCTGGCCCTGACCTCTTTTTCTACCTCACTATTCTATGCACCTGTGTGGTTAGATTTTGTTGTCAGCTTCACCTTTTTAGTAATCTGGTTGTGTCTCTGATGTTGTTCACTGGAAGGCAGCCTCTGTGTAGGGGGTTGGATGTAAAGAAGTTCAGAGAAGCTAGAAATGAACATCCCTTCCAGGGAAGGCAGTGCAGAAAGAAAATTAAGAGACTCAGGAAGCCAACAAGTTTGGGATAGGGGTGCAAGACCCCACCCACCTTAAGGCTATATATAGGGGAAGAAAAATCTTCTCTCTCCCCCCTTGCTGTTTGCTGTTTTCTGGTGTGGGTGTTGATGATGGGTTTCTCTCTCTGCTTGGACCTATGAAAGGGAGCCAGCCACTTTTGTGATTATGGAACTTCCCTTGGATCAACAGCTTCAATAAATCCTTTCCTCCCATAAACTGTGCCTGATTTAGATATTCATCCTAGGGGCGTGTGGCTGACTGCAACAGTTTTGGTACCAGGACCTGGAGTAATATTGCTGAAATCAATCTGACAATGTAGATTTTGGTTTTCTGGAACTTGCATGCTGGAGGAATGGACATGGATTTGGTGCTTGCAACTGAAGATGCCTTCCAGAATGGTAAGCCAAGTTTTATGAACTATTCTGGTGAGAGTTTGAAAATGTTAATTGTATAGAGAATTGCATTTGGAGGCTTGGCTTGTGAACTTTCTGAGGGGAAGGAGAGACTAAAGAGGAAGTTATTAGAACTGTGTTATTGGAACAAGAGCTGGCTGCTTTCTACTGTCCATGCCCAGAGAGTTAGAACAAGGTTGAATTTAAGAAATGGACTGTTGTGTTTTGACAGCATAAAAAATGCATGCATGGAGTGGGTCATGAAATGCACATGGTTCCAAGGAGCCGCTTCAGAGAGGCAATATATGGAACAGGGCATGAAGTCCCTGATCAGCAAGTTGTTGGAATATGGACTGTGGTTTGCAATGGAGACCCGAATTGTTTTGGATATGCCAGGGCTGTGCAAGGACTACCTTGGAGGGCTGTTGGCTTGGGATGAAATTTTTCCTTAGCTACTAAGCCAAGCTGGAGGGACAGAAATGGAGAATCCAGAGACTGACAGTCACTGGTTGAACTAAAGATGTTTGATGTTTGCCTAATGGTTGAGTTTGCATTGGTCCAGTCTTGATATGCCTCATAGAAGTTGGAAATGTTTACTCTGTGCCATTATATGTAACTTGTTTTGATTTTACAGAATTCACAGTTAAGGGAACTTGCCTTGTATTGAGGGAGATTATGCACTTCCAGTTGTATGTGAGAAAGTTTTATCATGGGAGGTGGAATTATGATCTTGTTATTATCTTCATTTGCAAATTAAGGAGAGTTGACGAGGGGTGAACATGAGATGGTTAGAGGAAAGTAGCCTCTCAGTAGGAGGCAGGATGTAATAAAGCTCAAAGAAGCTAGAAACGGACATCCCTTCATGAGAGGGCAGTGCAGGAAGGAAATTCCGAAGACTCAGGATGCCAACAAGTTTGGGATAGGGTTGCAAGACCCCACCCACCTTAAGGTTATATAAAGGGGGAGAAAAGTTTTCTTTCTCCCTCACCCCTGCCTGTTTGCTGTTTTTTGGTATGGGGTGTTGGTGATGGATTTCTCTCTTTGCTTAGACCTGTGAAACGGAGCCAGCCTCTTTCATAATTATGGACCTTCCCTTGGATCTTAGCTTCATTAAATCCTTTCCTCCCATAAACTGTGCCTGGTTTAGAGATACATCCCAGCAGTGTGTGGCAGACTACAACAGCGCCCTTTCCCAAAGGGATTAGTTTTGTATGCTGATTGGGCAAAGGAATGAAAAAAAGTCACTGTCCCTTAAGCTTTCTTAATCCATCTCTTAAAATATTGTTATTAATTAAGACAGATTTTAGAGACAATCCTTTATACATATTTTGATATGTATTTGTGCAAAGGAATCATGATAATTGAAAAAAGAAATAGCAGGAATACTTGATCTTTCATTCCATTGATAGGATGACCTCCCCACCCCCCCCAACAGAGCACACACAGTTACTCACTGGGGTATAGCACTGAGTCAAATATGTCATGTCAATGTGGTTGGGGAGATCAAAATAAACACACTTTAACTTTAAAAGATGGACAATGAGGGACATGAAATTAAATAAATAGAATCAGCAATGAGTAGACAGAATGATGGAAAGGTGGGTTTATAAGATAAAATGTTCAGGAGTCTCTCAGTGCAAGATTTTGAGTAAATCAAATCAAATCAGTCTTTGACATGAATACTTTGCCTGTCATGCCATTTGACATTTCAGAATGCTACCCCTGCATCTTTGAAAATTTGTATTCATGGCTGCAACACTAGGGCAAGCACCAAAATAGCAAATAACATGAAGAGGACAAGGGTAAGAAGAGAAAGGGGAGAAAACAAAAAAGGAATAGTGATTCATTTTATGTCAGTTATTTAATAAGTAAACTGTTTAAACTTTCAACAGTGGATTAAAGAGATTATGAATTAAAATAATTTAGAAAAAGTTCTATCCCCCTGAAGCCCTTAAAAATTTAAATTTCACCTGAAAATCTCTGTTGTAAGATATTTTATTTGTTCCAATAAAAGATTTATTGTTAGAAATGGAAGAGTGTCTTTGACCTGTCAAATGTCTGAAAGAAGCCATGTTTTTATTTGCTATAAAAAGAATGCAGTGCAATACAGCAGGTGATCAACTTTTAAATCAAACTTTCTGGATTTAAATATGTCAATGTGCCTGCACATGACCCTACCAGGAAAGCCTCATTATACTGTTCTGAAGCGAGGCATTGTGTAAATAAGCTAAACAACAGGTGTCACACATCTGTTCTTTCACCAATCTTGAGAATCTATCTTTCCTGAAGTGAGAAAGCCAGCTGAACAGCCACACACACAGGAGTTAAAATACTAAACCAGTAATCAGATGCCACTGAGTGTTTAGATGCAGATGTAACATTATTTTTCAACTTTTCATTGATCTGACTAATAAAATCAAAGTAAGTCTGCAGGGTTCTGTTGTAACGTGCAAGGATTCTACCCTTGTTCCTTAACACAGTACCTCTGCCTTAATGTAGAAGTTGCAAGCCTCATCATTAAAGTAGGAACACAAGAAATTTCAAAATCATCTTTGATCACTTACTTCTTCTGCAAATCAGATCTCCACTGAATTCCATCAAAGCTACTTTTCAAATATCTTTTAAATCCATGCAATCTTTCTTTTCACTGTGTCTGCTAATTTCTTAGCCTTTCTCGTATCGAAAATTGCAGTGGCCTCCTAGCAAGACTTCTTTCCTCCAATCTTGTTGCCTAATTTCTATCTCCCAACTGCTCCAGACTGATGCCATTTCCATCTCCATCTTGGTCCTTATATATGCCAGTCTGGCCCTCACTCACCCACCCATATATTGAACTTATAGGTAAGTGCCACTATGCCCAACTATTAATTCTATTTCTAAATCAGATCCAATCCTCTTAGGGATCTCCTTCACATCGCGTGGGCTTTCATTACCTACATTGAAGCAAGAAACTCAAAGCTATGTTACAGTCAGGCTTCAACTCATGTGCCCAGCCTCATGTTCTGCTACTTGTCTCTGAGCAAGCCACTCTATCAAACTCTACACAATACACAAAACAATATGCCTGATATATGATAATGTGCTGGAGATCCAATCGGGGTCTTGTGCATATTAGCATGCTCTACCTCTGATTTATAGCTCTAGGCCCATACATGTTGTTGTTTCTTTTTAATTAGAATGTTCTTTCAATTCTCTCACCATCTAATGCCAACTCTTATTCTGCGTGCAATGCACAACTCAAGTGCCATGTCCTCTGTGGCATCTGTGGGCGCTATGCTGGGCATAGTTCCCTGCCATGTGAGTACACAGAGCATCACTGCACTCAGCAGTCTGTGCTGTGCTGTAGTAATTCACTTTCAACCTGTCTTCAGTCTTTACAGAACCCCTTAAAGCAGATAAAAAGTAGACTATTTTGTTCATCCCTCTTCTTTAATCCTGGCATTTGGTAGGTCACATGTTATCAATTTGTAGGATGAAAATAGCCGCAGGCAAAATATTTTAATAAAAGCTAAACAAGTTAAATATTGAGCATTGTTAACTAATGTATCCAGATGTAGGCTAAACAGCTGTAAAAGGATATAAGTGAAATGAAGAATTGTAGGAAGTATAGAAAAATTATAAGCAAAGGCTCAGTGAAAATAATTTAGTGAGATTGTCTTTAATGATAATACTGAATTTGGTCTTTCCCTCCACAGAAAACACATTCCTTAGCTCGTAACATTTGTACTGCTCGAAAAGTAGCCAACCCAAATTCTTCAAGGTTCTACACAATTTCACCTGGCACTTCAAAAGTAGTGCTTTCTTCCCCGATGGTCTCAAACCTCACATTTCCTTTGAACACATTTAAACCATTCTGTACTTTCTTGACAACTTGTCTGCTCGTTGACATACTTCTCTGCCTGCACTCAAGTCTCAGCTACTATTCTCATTCGTACAACCACGGCTGACCTACATTTAGTTTTCTGGTTATAGTTCTCTAGCCCTGTTTCCCACAGATATATTCTTGTCTGTGATCCAATGTCACTGAGAATTTTATATCAGGCTATGTATTTATTTTCCCAACTCATCCAATTTTTAAACATTTTAAAAGTCAGAATAGCTCTTCTAGGTTTCTGATATCATAATCTTACAACTGCATGATCTTTAATGAGTAAATCAGGTTTATTGGTCTATGCTTGCATACACCACCACCAACAGACTCAACAAGCCTCATCCTCACCCTGTTATCTTTCTAGTGGTCTACACAGTGCCCACTGCCTCTCAGCCTCCCCTGCCCCCATCTCTCCTTGGCAGGTGCCATCTGCTTCTTCATCTTGAGTTTCACCAGCTTGAACTCTGTCTTACAAGACTGCTCTCCACCACCTTCACACACGTCATTCCTGCTGGCTAGAGTGTATCCCTGTTTCATTCTTCACTTGAATTCCCACTTATTTAGCCACAAGGTTTTGTCTCTAGAATCATCCACTCAGGACCCATCCTGCTCACTACTGATGCCTCAGAGAGTGAACGAAAATGGCAGCAGGAGCAATTATGTAGCAGGACAAGAAAACAGATGGAAACTTTCATTTCTGGAGACTACCTTGGGTTTCCATCTGTTTGGGATGGTTTTGAGTAACAGTGAGGCAGGTGCAGGCATCATCATGTTTGGTTGTCTTTCTTTGCCCCAGCACATGGAGCGATCACTGATCTGGTAGCACAACTTTCCTATTCCTTACCAAGACACCTCACCTCGGTTTCTTAGCACTGTGGCAGATCACTCTGGCCAAAAACCCTATGGAAGCACCTGCTTACTTTTCCCCTTGGAAAAGACTCACGTTTTTCACCCAACCTTTCCTCCTCAGGAGGGGCATTTGCATTTCATCCTGAGAACTGTTCCAACCTGAAAAGCTGTCAGCCCTCTTGAGGAAGGGGCACTTACATTTCCATCTTGAAGAACTTTTCCTGTCTGAAGAGCTCTGTCAGCCCTCCTCCGGGAGGGGCATTTCTAATCCGCACCACCTAAACCCCACCCATCCCAGTCCCTCCTTGGCGCATGCATATCAGAGAGCTCTGCTTAGACAGGGTCCTTCAGGCTGTGCTCAGCTATCAGCTGGGAGACCCTGAAGACCTTGGCCATCACTTAGGGTTCCCTTTTCTTTTTTTTTTTCAAGATTTGTGCGGGAGCTGGCTTCTTTCTCTAGCTCTTTTCTTGGTGGAGGTTGGAGGGAAGGCAGTGCACTTATGTCACCCTCCCCTAACCCTAATCCCTACCGTCCTCACACCGTTTGCTCCTCCGGCCTCCTCTCCAAGGATTGGGGGTGGGTGGAAGGAGCCAGTGCCCCATGCCACAATTCCGAGATGGCCCCATAAAATACCCTCTTTGAGAATTCCCCGGGCCCTCCCCGTTTTCCTCCCAAGCCCACTGTCCCCTCTTGTTTGCCCCTCCGGGTCACCTACCCACCCTGCCGCCCAGCCCGAGCTCTCTCGAGGACCCACTTGGGCAGGTTTGGCCTTCGCGCTTGCTTGCTTCAAAGGAGCCAGCGTGCCATGCCGGGTGGCGCGCTTGGTTCCGGGCCAACAAACTTCTGGGGACGGTGCGGCGCCGCCTGCGTCCTCGTGGGGCCGCGGTGGCGGTGGCGGTGGCCGCGGGCAGCCCGCCGCGGCGCTGGATTCCCGCAGCGCGGGCGGAGGCGGGTGCGGACGTCCCCGCGGCGGGTGGCAGGGACGGCGGGGACGCACGCTGCGGGGACCGCAGAGCCCGGCGAGAGAGCTCGCGGGCTGGGCGGGCTCCGGGCTCCCAAGGCTGGGAGGTCACGCGGCCGGGAGCCGACCTGCTCCTCCGAGCTAGCCCTGCCTCGTCGCCGCAGAGCATCCCAGCCCCGGCCCAGCGTGAACCCCCTCGGCATGCATTTAGAAGCCTGCCTGGTGCATTCTGCCCCCGCCGGATTTTCTTCTGTATCTGATTGTGTTCCGCATCAGTTCCGTCCGCAAGCAGGAAAAAAACCACCCAGAACTAAAGTGGGACGCAGCAGCCCGCGTGACCTGGGCACACGAGCACCAACTACGTGGGTCGCGCCTTCAAGTGTCCCTAGGGTGCCAAGGTGCCGGGTCCCTGGCTGCCCGCGGGGATGCGCGCGGGACGGCAGGTGGCCCACCCGCACGTCCCGCGGGGGGCTCGGGTTTCGAGGCGCCGGGGCGCGGGGCCGGTGGGCGCGGGGCTTACCTGGGCCGAGCGTCCGAGGCGCCAGCACGCGCGCCGGGACCGGGCCGGGGACCGGGCTGCAGCGCCGCCGCCGCCGAGTGGCCCCAGCTCGCTCGCGGCCCGCGGGGAAGCGGGACGCATCTCTGCCCTTATTCGTCTCTCCACTGGGACC
This sequence comes from Zapus hudsonius, assembly GCA_004024765.1. Classification (NCBI taxonomy): domain Eukaryota; kingdom Metazoa; phylum Chordata; class Mammalia; order Rodentia; family Dipodidae; genus Zapus; species Zapus hudsonius. The sequence goes on from PVHP010000164.1 coordinate 175,429, forward strand.
CTCCCACTCGGTACGCGCGGAGGACTCGGCGCGAGGTCTGCCTGCAAGAAGGCACAGCTGCCCCAGAGCCCTGGAATCCTGCCTGTCTCAGGTTCTTGCGGACAAGCTGGGGACGCATGGGAGTTCTCACTTCTGGTCTTGAAGTGTCTTCGAAGTATTGTGTGTGGTACACGTTGCTCACAGGTAGATAAATGGCTTTTTAACAGTTAAGCTAAAGCCAAAAAAAAAAAGTGCATCATGTATGCTTCGGTTTTCCCTTTTATACCTGGAGTTTATATCAAGTTAATCAACACACTTTGCTTTCTGGTCAGCTTCTTGTGGACTTGTGTGTTGGAAACGGGTTGGTTTGTCTCAGAATATATAAAAGTATGTTGTGATTGTTAAACGTTAAATATACCTTCAGTGGATTGGTTTGGAACCTCTGAGTATATGAAGGTGACATTTTCTGCAAATCTCTGTTATAGGGGGCATTTGAGAAGAGGAAGAAAAAAAGTCAGGGAAATACAGAAGTATATACATATACATATACATATATACTTATATGTATATTGCATGTATATTTTCATATACTTGCCTTCCTGGTAGATATGTAAATAGTTTATATTATTAATTCACAATGGTGAAAATCATTGGAGCTAAATTAGCATTACTGTGAAACCATAGAAAAAAGCATCACACAATCAAGGAATAAATAAAATCAGACTGCCAAAATAAAATTGTGAAAAAAATCAAGATAGCTCCATTTCACTTAGACAGAAATAACAATTACAGTGGAATTTGGAGGGCTTTAAACTTGACTTTCTTTCTAAGAAAAATACTTGAGGTTTTAGAGTTTGCATCTGTGGGAACATAAACTATGATTGTGTGTCAGGACTTCAGCCCACCTGATGTGTTTTCTTCTCAGGTGATTTTCTTCTCTGGCTTGGTGGACTGTGGAAAGAGGCCAAGGAGGGGGGTATCACATGAGTCATGGAGCTCAAAGGGCCATCTAAAAACATTGTTCACAAACCTTCACCATACTTTGGGTGATCATTTCTATTTTCATGGTTCCTATGCAAATTGTTTCTTCACTAAGCAATTATACTTTTTATTCCTTTTACTTGCTACTAAGTTGCATGAAGCACCTCTGAGCTTTATTTTTCTGATAACTTTTAAATTCACCTTCAAAGTATAACATTAAAATGGCATTGCCAAGTCTACCTTTTTGATGTTTGACTCCACAAGTTAGTCAACTTCATCTTAGCAAAACCGTCACAGTAATTTCAGTAATGTCATCTTTAAAATATTTATAAAGGAGCTACACATACTTTTGTTTCTAGTCAAAATGCTCCTTTTGGTATTCATCATATTGAACCAACAAAATTTTGGAAGAGTGAAAAGTTAATTTAAATATTTTTAAATCATTTATTAGTTATTTCTGTGTTCCTTGACACATCATTATTTCCAGCTCAGTAAAGATTTCTCTAATTTTCTTTCAGAAAAGGGTTTGAATCTGGTCTTGTTTCATGACCACAAATTATTGTGTCTCCAGGTTATGGTCTTTTATTAATTTTTTCATTGATTTTTAAAGTGATATCCAGTAGAACCATTAATGAAACACCTTTTACTCATCTAAGCTGAATACAATTATAAATGATTAGACTAGCCTCTTGCTTTTGAAGGTACTGCTGGCAAACAAATACCTGAAAATAATAGGAGACTCTGACAAGCGTAAACTCCAACAGCTTGTGGCACTTGTCATACCCTGTTTCTCTCTCTCTCTCTCTCTCTCTCTCTCTCTTCTCTGTGTGTAATTCATGCACCTGTGTGTATGCATGCATACTTAATTTTTTAATATTTAGAAGCATAAAATTATTTTTGACATTTATGCCCTATACACAGTAAACTATTTTTATGTCATATGAGTGATAAATTCCAAATAAAGTATTTTAAAAGCTTGCATGTTTAGACTGCCTCACTCACATAAATTGAGCAATTTAAGATGAACATTGATTACAATCTACCTTGATGAATATAATAAATCATGTGTTTCTTTAAATGTCCCTTCTCATTTTCTTCTGTTTTATGTCTTTTTCTTTCTCTTTTTTTCTTCATTTTTCTGTAATCATACTCCCAGCTATGCTGATTCTCTTCTTTTTTGTAATTTCTTTTATTTTGCTCTTCCTTCATAGTTTCCATTTTTCCAGCAAGAAAGAATTCCAGCTTGCCCCCAGGTCATTTCTCAGTTACCACACCATAGAAGTGTTCATTCTTTATTGAGTTTGCAGGGCACAGCCATGTGACTTCCATGCGGGTCCCGTGGAAATGTTTCTGTGCATCACAGTGGAAGAACAGACAGTACTTTGAACTGCGATTCCCAGATTACTTGCATGGTCTTCTCACTGATCACTTCTGGGCCAGCTTTATGTTATGATTTTCTTAAAAGGAAAAAGAAAGTGTTCATATAAGTTCTAAATTCTTACTAACTGTCCAGGGTAGGTTAAAGGCATCATTTAATTTCAGATTTTATTTTTTCCATTGTTTCTGAAAATTCTCCTGACAGAGAAATTAATATTCCTCTTTGATTTTATATTTGCTTCCTTTCCTGGAAGACATTCTAGCTGATGTCTCAGACTCCGTTTAGAAATGAAAGAAGTATGCAACTTTCTTTTGGTTTGTGAGCCTCTCTCCTGAGGATCAGCAACACTGAAGGAAACTGATAAAAAGACTGGTGACTCACTGGGAAAGTGTTCAGTAGCATATATTCAGTTCTCAAAAACAATTTTGAAAAGAGTGAAAGAAATGTATTAGTATAAAATAAACATAAGAAAATATGATGACACTTTATACAGAAACATAAAAGGTCAGTTTTTAAAAAGTAACTCATGATAAAATATTCAATTTAATTGGCATGCAAAGAAACGTGCATATATAAAGGAACAATTTCCTTCACCTATTTTTCTGGGCTTAATTATTAGTGATAATTCAAGGGGTGGTGAACCTGAAGATAATTCTCAACACATCTAGAAAGTGTATGAATTATGATTTTTAAAGTTCAACTTAGCCATGTGCTAGAAACTTTTAAAAAAGTGAATGTTAACTCTGCATCATAAATTCCTCTGAAACAGCAACTGTGGTTATTCCTATGTTAGGGGTATGGCAGTTTTTCTTTCTTCCTCTTACTTATCTGTAACCTATAAAGTTTCTATAAGAACCTTATAACAATGTTATAATGAAAATATGATAAATGTGACAGAATGCATTGTTTTATCTCAGAACTATTAACAAAGCTGCAATACTAAGAAAGCCAAGAGATTGGCCTTAAAGTTACTGTTTTAATCATTTCTAACAAGAATATTTCAGAATAAAATTAATATACAGCTGGGTGTGGTGGTGCACAAATTTAATCCCAGCACTTGGCCAAGGTAGGACGATCTGTGAGTTTGAGACCAGCCTGAGACTACATAGTGAATTCCATGTCAGCCTCAGCTAGAGTGAGACCCTACCTTGAAAAAAAAAAACAAAAAAATCAATATATAACTTATACCACTTAGACTGAGTCTAATGATTTCACTAAGAGGCAGATATGAATTAAACCCTGCATTTATTAAACACATATGTTTGAATGTACTATAGTATTACAGAAATAGGGTTAATGTACCTCACCTCCTAGAGTGCTGGGATCAAAGATATATACCACCTTGCCCTTAACTTTTGCCCCATACTATCTGCAAAATATAACTTTAGCCCTTAAGTTTTACCCCATACTGTCTGCAAAACAATTTCAAGAATAATTCAATGTTTACACATTATAAGTGATTTCATCAGACTTATGCCTATAAAACTGTCATTCTTTAAACTGACTCTCCTTTGTGAGACATTTATTTTCAGTTTAGAATTTATTTGGCTTAATCCATGAAACTTACAAAATGATTTTTTTAAAAAAATATTTTTCTTTTTTAAAATTTTAACTTTGTATGAACAAATCATGAATTAATAACATAATTTTTATTCATTTATTTACAAGCAGAGAGAGATAGGAAGAAGAGAGAGAAAATGGGTGCTCTATGGCCTCTAGTAGATGCAAATAAACTCCAGATGCACGTGTCACTTTGTGCCTTTAGCTTTAAGTGGGTACTGGGGAATTGAACCCAGGTCCTTAGGCTCTGCAGGCAAGTACCACTGAGCAATCTCTCCAGCCCACAAAATTATTTTTTAAAAAGCATCAGGCTACACATGAATGGCATGTATCCTAATGCGATCTGCATATTATATAATTTAAATCCTTCAGTGACTCCATTGTTCTGCTTTAACAGTTCAGGGCAAATGCTATGAACAAGTTGTAAACAGAGTAGGGATTTGTACTTAGGGTGTCCAATTCCATAGTCAAAGGTCTTACTATGATCTAGGGCCTTATCTGCACTTTTCATCAAACCTTCAAGTACCTGTGTTCTATCCAGTACTACAACTCTCCAAGGGTTGGATTGGCTGGTATGTAAGCAAAGTAGAGATCTCCAAGTTACCTGACAAAGTTATACCAAATCCCTTACTAAATATCACATTCCTGTCCAAGAAAGGACCTAATTGTAATGAAAGAAAACTGTGAACTGGATTAATTGGACCAAAAGTTATTTTATTTATTCAAATGCTACATGGCATCATACTTTAGCCAGTGCTTATTTGAACAAAAACTATAAGATAGCAAACGAGCTCTACTTAGTCAACTATATGACTAAGGCAAAATAAATTTGACCAGACTCCTCTATCAAAGGTGACAGATTTACCTGTCTTTCTGATATTTTAAAACATTTTCCTGTCAAATTATTTTACTATAAACCCATTTTACCCATTTGAAATATAAACTTCTATGTTCATAAAACCCTTTTCAAGTAATCATGAGAAATTCATAAAACATATGAAGGAAATGATAGTTTATAAATGTATACTTATTTTAAATTACTTCAGATGTTAACCATAGCTAGATTTTTTCTTTTTTTACATATAAATCTTTCCTATTCTTAATTTAAACCACATTTTTAGTGAAGTAAGGTACTTCATTTAGAAAATAAAATCAAATTTTCTCCTCCATCAGAGTAGCCTGATCACGGGGCGTTAAGACTGGAAGATCATGAGGCTACCTGAGAGTAGACTCAGAGCTGGCACACAGCCACAAACAAGCCACAAGGGCAGGTCACAGTCCAAGTCCCATCACTTGATGGAAGAAATTTCTTATTATCATTTGCAAAGAGCAAAGATATTGGGATGAAGAAGTGGACGCATGCATATTTTATTTAATGGTTAGGAGGCGTGCCTAGGCTTTCTTCACTCATCGCCACCAGTATGTCTATTTCTTCCAGAATTGCCACCAGGAAGCTGCCAGTGTGGCTCAGAAGTCACTCTCATATGACATCATAGAAAGTGAAGAGGTTCTTTCACAACAAACTTACCCCAAGGTGTGGAGAGCTAGGCCACAAGCTTCCTTGCCCTCTCTTTCTTGGAAACCCCTAGACTTTAGAGTTCTGCTAGTACAGGGCAATCCAGCAAGTTTATCTCCTGCAGAACCAGAAGGAGCTTTGCCCTTAGTTTTCAGCAAAACTCACTCAAATGCCAGGGGAGACAGATGCAGCACATTAACACAATGGCAGGGTGACTCCAGCATTTTTTTTAATTCTTTTCTCTTAAAGCTTTACTGGTGACAGAGACTAACCAGACAGTTCAACCTTCTTTAAGTGTGGTACTTTTTGCCTGTAATGCTTACAGATTCAGAATCTTAAAAAAAAAAAAAAGGAAAAGTAGTATCTCTACAGTAATCCAGAGCTGATGTAATGAATAGTTTCTATAGGATAGTGCAAGGGACAATTCAGATGGATTTACCATAGAATACCATTCTAAGGTGGGGATCTTAGAGCTGAGAACTGAACACCAAGGAGCCAGCTCTTCAGAGATCAGAGAAAGAGAACAGTTGGGGCAGGGTTGACAGAGTAGGACTTGTGCAGTGAACATAGACCTTCAGGCCTGCAAGTGGGTGAACAAATGAGGACACACTGTAAGGCTAATGGAACAGATCATTCAAAGCCTGGTAATTCCTAGTAAATAGTTTAGATTGCATGCTAAAAATATGAGTAAGAAGGTACTGGAGGGTTTCAATCACATGATGATATGAACTGATTTCTGTTTTTAAAACATCGTCTTCTCTGTGAAGAATTGATTATAGCAAGACCTGCATAGAAATAAAGACATTTTTGAGGTTCTTATGATTGTCTTCTACAATGAGGATGGTAGTTATAAAGTGAGAAATAAACATATTCAACATACAGTTTAGAATTAGACTTGGGGACTGGCTAAAGGGCGGAGTATAAGAGCTGAGGGAAACAGCAGCACATCACAGACCTGTATCTCAGAGATACAGTGGACCTTGTTATAATTCCCATATAAAATGTCTCCAGAAGGCCCACAGGGTTTCACAGTTGGTCCCCAGCAGGAGTGCTGTTTGAAAGGTAATAGAAGCTGTGATCTAGCTACTGGAAGTGGGTCATTGGGACAGGACTGGAAGATGATGACCTCTTGTAGTTTATTTGTGAGCAAGTGAGAGAGAATGGAAAGACAAGGGGGGAGGCAGAGAATGATGGTTGTGCCAGGGCCTCCTGCCACTATTCATGTGCCACTGTGACAGTTTCATCCAGGTGTCCCCCACAAATGAATGTGTTCAGAGTCTCAATCCCCAGCTGATGGCAGTTTGGGTATTAGAACCTTGTTGGAGCTGTGTTGTTGGGGATAAACGTCCAGGGGATATAGCCAGCTTCCCTTTGCCAGTGTTTGGCACACTCTCCTGTTGCTGTTGTCCACCTGATGTTGGCCAGGAGGTGATGTCCACCCCTCTACTCATGCCATAGTTTTTCCTGCCATGATGGAGCTTCCCCTCCAGTCCGTAAGCCAAAATAAACCCATTCCTCCACAAACCGCTTTGGTCTGGTTCTTCTTTGTTGCAACAATGAGAAAGCTGACTGCAACAGCCACTTTTTAAAATTTCCCGGTTTTTATTTTTTTTTTTTTTTGAGGTAGGGTTTCACTGTAGCCCAAGTTGACCTTAAAATGTAGTGCCAGGTTGGCCTCAAACTTGCAGCAATCCTCTTACCTTTGTCTTCCTAAGTGCTTAAAGACATTAAAGGCATGTACCACCACATCCAGCTTGTATGCACCAGTTTGTGCATCTGACTTTATGTGGGTACTGGAGAATTGAACCCAGACCATCAGGTTTAACAAGCAAGTGCCTATTAACCACTAACCCACCTCTCCAGCCCCCATAACTTGTAGATTTGCTTAGGGTTTGTCTGGTTTCTGATGCAACTAGATCCAGCAAGCCTTATTTTTCCTGTCAAAAAGGACCTCTGGATTTGTGAGCCAAAATAAACCTCTTCTCCCTTAAGTTGCCTCTGTCAAGTGCATTGTGACAGCAATGAGGAAACAAATACCAACCTTTAAAATTGTTTTCCTCAATCATGTTTGTTTGCACATTGTAATAAATAAGAATTAGATAAAGAGTTTTAAAATTCAATCTCAATGATAGATAAGCTCGTGCGATACAATTTATATTATGGTACCCAGAGGAGGTGCTGTGCCCTCTCAAGAGATCTCCTGTCACACTGAGTGATCTGGGTGGCAGGAAGGGAGGGTGACCTGAAACCACAGGAACTGCTCCAAGACTAAACAGACTGAAGGAACAAGGTCTGCAAATGAAACCAGACTTTTCCCACTGAAGAAAGGCTATTCATAGATCTCTTCTTGGTCTCTGAACTCCAACTAGAATTGCAATAACTCAAAAAGGGAGGCTTGTCCAATCATCCTGGACAAATGAGGAGAGGAGAAAAGGAGGCAGTGGGGGAAGGCAAAGAGGATTCCAGAAAAAGATCTTAACCAGTGGACTCTTTTTCTTTTCATGAATCATAATCATAATTATAAACACAGAAACTCTTACAGATACACAGAAATGAAAGGGAAAATTAAGCTCTATATTTTAGAGCTGTTTTATGTGCATGCAGAAATAAATCAAACAAAAATGCTGTGTTAATCCAGTGTTTATGGGCTTTTTAAAAATAAAAATGCTTGCACGAAATTTGGCAAAATACTATTTTAGTACTTTCTAGTATTTAGTTAAGCCTTAAAGGCCTAAGTAACTAGACGACTCGGCACCTGCTGTAGTCTTCTTATCACCACTCTGGGCAAAGACCAAATCTCCTGTAGTGTTCAGTTACAATCAGTGAGAAAATAGATCGTTTCCCTAAAATGTCTCATTCATTTAATAATGCTACAATATTTGGGGAGCTGGATTTATTTTTTTATAAATATGTATAAAAATAAGCCAACATTGTAAAGCTAGTATTTGGTATAACTTTTTATAAAAAGACTTTTTTTAAAAAGTCATGCATGTTTTAAAATATTTAATGTATGCACATGAAAACATAATTTTGAAATTATTTACAAAAAGCAAGATATATTCTTCAAATGATCAAAAGTAAGTCATGTTTCAATGTCTCTCTTCACTACATGTCCTTCCAAGGGTGTGGTCTGCAAGGAGACAGATCTGAGATGGCTTCTTCCCCTGTGACAAAGAAGCTTTTCAATTGACTGTACATAGAAAGGTTATGTAGGGTGGCCAAATAATTTATTTCCAAACAAGAACACTTTCAAAAATGAAAGGAAGCATTATGAATATTATAATAGGACAATAGATATAAATTCCTACATAATGGCCAAGATGTAAAGCAAGTAAGAAAAAACAAAATGTCACAAGACAGAGGGGTCCAGGGTAACCACCTTTAGATTTAGAGTTTATTTCCAAGAATTAGTTTTGGGACCTCAGTGACTATGGATTGGTAAAATCTCTTGATGATCATTCTAGTATCATGCAAATATTGTCAATCTGTCACCTTATCCTTAGGCATTAACACTGCCTCGTGTTGTGTTACTGGGCTGTATATTTTACAGTTCTAAAATAACTCTTTGGACACCTGCAAGAGTTAAGTGCTTATCTAAGTTCCTTCTAACAGAGCCTAACTTGTGTTCCAAGTTAAATCACCCATTGTAAAATCTGTTTGGTGCATATCTAAGGTGATACATTAGTTTTGAATACTGTTGTCCAGTGTCTTCATGATTTTATATTGCCCTCCCCCATCTTAATGCCTTAATTAGTATTACAGGTACATTTAATCATGAAAGCAAAAATCACTTCCATCAATTTTGTTACCTCATGCTGTGGAAAAATAATGGCCTTTAAGAATGAATGCACATGTATGTATGTTTTCTTCCGAGAAATGCTAAAAACATTAAGGAATCCTCCTAAACAATAATTGTGTACTATAAAAAATTGAGAGCATGTAAGAGGCATCAGTTGCTATATAATACCAGAGAGAACACATGTCCAAGTTGGCTTCTTATAAAAAAGGGACCATTTAAAATTTGCAGCTGGCTTTGGTTAATACCATAGTAATTTACAAGGTTGAGGCAATTGGTTGTCTGTTTTAATTGATTGCAAGATCAAAAAAATAGAATCTTACAGCATCAAATAAGTAGAGATTCAAATGTCACAGAACTTTTATATTCATATCATCATACCAACATTATAATTTAACAAATATTTGTTAATTATACTTGTTTTGCTTATTTGGAAACAGCCATCAACAAGACAGACAAGATTATATGTTCCAGGCTAGGTGTGGTGGTCCATGTCTTTAATCCCAGAGCTCAGGAGTCTGAGATCAGAGGATTGCCATTGAATTCAAGGCCAGTCTAGTCTATAGAGTGACCTCCAGGTCAACCTTAGCTAGAGTGAGACTCTACCTCAAAAAGCGTCCCCCCCCAAAAAAAAAGTAAAGGATAACATATTCCTTACATGAATGGTGATGGAAAGTTCAGGAAAAGTTGGGATCAAGAAAATTCCAAGTCTTTCCAGCAATAGTTCTGGATCTACCAGTTAGAAGACAATGTAATTCTTCCAGATGAAATCAACACCAATGTTCTCATATGCCAATGCTGTGTTCTGACTGGAATATTGAATTCAACTATTATAAATATATACCTCCCAAAGGATTAGAAAAGTTGGAAATTCTCCTTAAAAATACTTCTTCAGTATCTGTTCAACATTCATTTAATCAACATATTGAGTACTATCATGTGGCAGGCACTATTGTGGATTTTGGACACAAAAGTAAGATAAATGAATTTTCTTCCCTTATGGAGTCTATGCCACATGGAAAGAAATGAATTGTATTGCAGAAATAAAGGACATAGTATATTAGGAAGTGACATATGCAGTAGAAGGAAAAAAAAAGACAGGAGGTCGTGTTACCTAGAAGGAGCCAGGGCACAGGCTCGCCTGGTGGTGGATGTCCAGGAGGCCTCATGGCAAGAGCAACATTTGAGCAGAACTTGCAGGAAAAAAAGGAGATAGGAAGAGAGACAGAGTATAATGGGCAGAAGGAAGGGTTAGTCTAAAAATGCTGATTTGGGAATGTGCTTGATATATCCAGAAGCATCACCAAGTCAGTGATGCAGAAGTAGAGCAAACAGCTAGGAGAAAGAAACACATGCAAGGGACTCGCTGCCTCCAGTTGTCACATGGTAGACCACCACAGAAAACAAACTGTCAGTGAAGGAAGGGCTCATTTTAATCTATTATCCTGTAAAATTCTTCTCAAGCAGCTTACTTCTAATCCCTATGATTAAAATTATCTTCAGAATATAGGTATAAAAAAAGATTTATCTTTTCTTCCCTGTTTTTTTTTTATTTAGTTTTTGGCAAAGGATACAATATTCACTCACTGAAGTGTTATTCAAAGGAGAAACAAGACCATTTATTCCAATTCTGGAACTCGTGTTTTACATAGGTGCTAGACAAGTGAAAGATTTCCTAACTCATCTGCTATGTGGAAAGAAAGCTTTATTTTTCTTGTGTAAATGTGTATAACGATGTGTATGTGCATTTTAAAATATGTTCCTAGCAAATGAAGAAACTAGCTATGTCTCAAATTGCATACAGTCTATTGCAATCCTGTACTCACTAGCAGTTAGGTTATGGATTGATGAAAAATATTGGATGGTTTCTTACAGGATGGGGAAAAGCATCCAAAATAAGGAAAATGAACTCTCCAGGAACAAAGAATATTTATGTTTAATATATGCTATGATATATATACACATATAAATATATGATCACATTCATTCATTTATCTACATTTTAGGTCCAGGCTTATACAAGTTTATTATTCATTAAAATAAATTGTTTCAGGCCTCATGCTTAACACCTAAAGCATCATAGAAGATTTAGGATCAGGTAGACCTGGGATTCAGTTCAATTTATGCTACGTTCAGGTAAATAACGTAATCTCACTTTAAATGCCTGGCTTACAGAGAACTTGTAAGGATTTCTGCAAATAATGTATGTGAATTGTTTAGAAAACTATCAAATATATAATAATTTCTCAGTAGAGCATAGTAATTATCTTTCCCTTGCCTCCTTCCCACTTCTTAATTCCTAAATTCAGCTAATCGCCATTTCCTATTATCCCTTCACAAGAAAGGATATGAGTTTGGTTCCTTTATCTGAATTTCTAGAACAATTAGCCAAAGTACTCATTTACCCATTCAACCAGTACTTATTGAACACAAAGAGAGTAACAAAAAAGACACAGAGGATATACAACTGATCAGGGATGGGGAGGGGGGGAATTGGGGAAGTCGGGATAACAACGCATGGTTTGCCCACTAAATAATGTAACTCATTATGGACAATAAATATTAAATTAAAAAAGAAAAAGACACAGAGATGCCTAAGCTTTTAGTTTAAATTGTACTGCTTTGAACACTGAATTTAGATAAAATGTCCCCATAGTATCTAGCACAACACCAAATATTATGGATATTCCAAAATAGCCATAGACATGTTCTTTTTTAAATATTTTATTTATTCATTTTCAAGCAGAGAGAGAGAGAGAGAGAGAGAGAGAGCGCACCAGGGCCACCACCTTGTGGGTCTGTCTGGCTTATGTGGGTACTAGGGAATTGAACCTAGGGCCTTAGGCACTGGAGGCAAGTGCCTTAACCGCTGAGCCATCTCACCAGCCCGCCATAGACATATTCTAATAAAATTAGAAAAGACCTTACAGATAATTTCAATATTATAAGATGATAGTTAGGTTAGTAAGAACAGAGTAGTTTTGTTTATTAAAATATCAGACATGAGATAGGGTGATGGATCAGTAATTAATGGTCCTTTCTTGCAAAGCATGTGGTCCAGGTTTGATTTACTAGTACCCAAATAAAGCCATATGCACAAAATGGCACATGTACCTGAGTTCTTTTGCAATTGCAAATGGCCCAGGCATGCCCATACTATTTATCTATCTGTTTGCCTCCTTGTTTGCAAATAAAAATTTAAAAATAATAATAGACATATCTATTTGGTAGATGAGAAACAATAAAGTAGGGGGTCATATTTTCTAATGCCAGAAAAAATGTCTGTGGTCAGACATACTGTAGAAAGATATTGGAGTTGAAAGTATTAACTTCAAAATAATCATGAATATCATGCCCAAGAAATTAGATGAGAAATTGTCAGCAGAAATTGAACTATGTGAACAGTGATAGAGTGGAACCCTGGAAGTTAACAACAATACTGTGTACACGTAATTGATCAAGCTAACAGAATACATGGGCTCAATGCTAAAATATGTGCAGTAGAAGAAATCACTAGCAAAGCCACCAAATACCAATGAATATAAACTTATCTCAGACAAAATGAATATCTTACTTGTATAAAGCTAATTTCCAAAAGAGAAGGAAACTGAACAGAGATCAGCAGCAATATATTAGAAGAGCATATTAACCAATATTTTCCCAAGACTGATGAAAGACATAAAGTATAACTTCATGAAGTGCTATAAACAGAAGCAGGATAATTATTAGAACCACAAGTAAAACTGCACTAACTCAGAGGCCTGTGGAAGTGAAAAAGTGCATGATTTCTAATGGGAAACACAAGATGGACAGCATGTTTCATCACATAAATAATGTAAACCACGAGGCATTGTAGTAAAATCTCTACAGTATTAGAAACAAATGACTGCTCTAGAATGTCAGAGTGAAAATTTTATCCTTGATACAAAAAGGCATCTTTGAAAAAAAGCAAGATGGTTCCAAGGAAATGCATCCTAAAAGAGTACAGTGAAGGGAGTTTCTCTCAGAGAAAATATCCTTGTTGACAGCACAAAAGCCCAGATGCAAAGGAAAATCAATAGAAAGGGCAAGTTAGTGGGTAAAGTTAGAGTTTGACTGATCAAATCAAAAATTATTTTTAATTTAAGATGCATACACCATACACACACACACACACATATATATGTGTGTGTGTGTGTGTGTGTGTGTGTGTGTGTGTGTGTGCATGTGTGTGTGTGTAAAAGTAATATAAAAGACTATTGGACTGGAGAGATGGCTCAGCTGAAAGGCACTTAGATGGCTAAGTGGTTAAGGTACAGGTGCATGTGCCACTTTGTGCATCTGGTCTTATGTGGGGTGGGTACTGGGGAATCAAACTTGGGTTGTTGCAGAAAAGCACCTTAACTGCTGAGCCACCTCTCTAGCACTAATCTTGTGTTTCTTAAATAACATTTATAGAGGCTTCCGGTTCAAGATGACTGAGTAGCAGACATGCTGTGTCCCTTGGGAAACAAGGGTCAGGGTTCTCAGCCCCCACTGAGAAATCACCAGGTTGTGGACACAAGCTGCAGTCACGCTCTGAGCTCCAGACACCTCCCGGCACAGGATTCTTACCAATGGAAGCCTCCATCGAGGACCAGCGCTTGCCAGAGGCAGTGAGTCATCAGGAGCCGGCAAGCCTGGCCAGAGCAGCCTCAGTCTGCCGACCACCAGAGGCTTTCCCTCGGCCTCTTCTGGCTTCCCTTGGGCTCCTTCCCTGTCTCTTCTGCCCTCTGGGTGTTCCGCGCGTCTATCCCGTCCCTTCTGGGCCCTTGCGAGTCTCTCATTTTCAACTTTTTTTTTTCTCTCTTACGTAACCCCTCCCCCATCCTCCCGGTCTCCAGCACATCTGCCCCACCCCTCCAGAACCTTGCTAATCTATTTCCTTGCTGTAAGGTCGGAATTCAGGCTACATCCTGATCCTCTTCCAAACCAGCCTCAGTATCAACAAAGATCAAAGATAAAGACTTCCTCCCTAAGCAAGAGCCCACACCTGGCCCGAGAAACTGTCCTTCTGACCCCCTCCTGATCCTGAGAGCACGTGACCCCCTGAGCCCCGCACCCAACCTCATGTGACCAACAAGACCCCAACCTGAACGTTTTTCCCTTTAAAAGCCCTGATCTAAACCTGCCTCGAGCGCTTTTTTCGCCACCCTTGGTGAAAAATGCCCGGCAGCTCACTTTTCCTCCTATTAAAACATTTCCTTTCAGAGTGGTCTCTCGTGGTCATTTCCATTCTAACATCTGGTGCCAAAACCCGGGAAGGGGTCACTCCGGATTGCCCCTTTGGGTGACAGGACCCCCTTCCTGGATCACATGACCACCGAGCTGCCGTTGACCCTCTGAAAGCCTCGCCTCGGATCATCTGTCTGCTTGCCGGCTCCCACATCCACCATATTTTGGCTTATTCCTCAGCTCTTCATTGCTCCTCTCTCTGTGTCTCACTGTCTCTCTCTCCCTCTCAGGCATCTAGATGTCTCTCCCCTTCTCCTCACTCTTGGAGAGTGTCCCTCTCTTTCTCGGGCTAGCCTGATCTCAGCTCCTGCCTCTGTCTCTAAGCCGTGCCGGCATGCCAGGCTTTGCCCTCTCGCCCTTTGGGCTGACCCCAGGTTTCGAGAAAGATGCACTCTCGTCACCTCTGGGTCTCTCTCTCTCCAGCCAGACACACCTGAGGGGCGCCTCAGGCTTGCCTTGCTGGCACAGGACACATTCTCTCTCTCTCTCTCTCTCTCTCTCTCTCTCTCTCTCTCTCTCTCTCTCTCTCTCTCTCTCTGCTTATCTCTTCTTCCCATCATGAAAAACTTCCAAATCTGTCCCCTCCAGCTTTACCTGCCTTCTCAAAGTCCTAAGAGCCTGCACCGTCAGGGTGACAACTGGGCCTCAGTAAACTATGGGTCCATTTGCCCTAAAAATTTTGCTCTTCATTTTAAA
>PVHP010000165.1:0-180550 GCA_004024765.1 Zapus hudsonius
AAAAGAAAAGAAAATGCAGGGTGAAGCCTGCCTTTAATCCTAGCACCCAGGAGGCAGAGGTAAGAGCATGGCTGTGAGTTCAAGACCAGCCTGGGACTACTCAGTGAGATCCAGGTCAACCTGGGCTACATTGAGACTGTCATGTCAGACACATGCTTCTGGGATGAACCTCGAAACCAGGGACAGTTTATGAGAGGAAAGAATTTATTTGAAATGTAAAGATCCATGCAGAATGTGAGAGAGAAACTACCACCAGCATCACACACACCACCAGCAAAGGAGAGAGAAAAGAGAGAGAAGAGAGATTTCCTTCCCCTTTATATAGCCTTTAGGCATGGGGTCTTACAGCCCTTTCTTAGACTTGTTGACTTCCTAAGTCTCTGGAATTTCCTTCCTGCACTGCCCTCCCAGGAAGGGATATTTGTTTCTATCTCTTCTGAGCCTCCTTACTTACATACTTCCCCCTACTGAGAGGGCTACCTTCCTATAAACAACTCAGAGACCCACCCAAAATTACTAAATAGGTCTAGTTGGCAACAGAACTTAACCAATCACAGAGAACATACCTCAAAAAGAAAAAAAAGAAAATGTAGAGTGTATGACCATTTTACCACTAATGCCATAGATGGACAAGGAATATTGGAATAAAGATTTGCACCTATATAAAGTTAAATTTCTACATGTGGGAAGAAATTCTTTGTGACATAATCATCATCATGAAAATTTGAGAGCAGCTTTTTTTGGGGGGTGGGGGAGGTCTTGTAAGTGATGGACTGTAACCATACTAAAAGGAAATGCTGCTGGAAGATGAAAATGTAGCTGCCAGATGGCAGATATGATAGTCTTTGGTATCTGGCTTCAGATAGAATTCATAACCACATAGAAAAATGGTTGTCACTTATTGCATGAATAGTGAGTGCCTCTTTTTTTTAAGAAGGCCATTACACTGGTTTGAATAAGATAACACCAGCACTCAGCAGTAAAGTTAGAAGCTTCCCTAGTTATCCCATATTTTATAAAAAAATGAAGAACTTGCTCAGAGTTCTTTTGGCTTTGTAGCTAATAGAACAACACTTTATCAAGAGTGCTTATGAGTACATTAATATCCTATAGGGGAAGGCTTTGTTACTACCATATGTGTTCCATTACTAGCCTTGATTGTACAGGAAGAACTGTTACTTCAGGGACAGATTTGAGAGCATTTGCTTAGTCCAAGTGATCAATTAAAACACATGAAAGAATTTGGCAAAGGGGGCTGGAGAGATGGCCCAGAAGTTAAGGCACTTGTCTACAATCCCTAAGGACCCTGATTTGGTTCCCCAGTGCCCACGTCAAGCCACATGCACAAAATGACTTATGCACTTGGACTTCATTTGTCTTGGTTAGAGGCTCTGGCACTGCCATTCTCTCTGTCTCTCCAGTCTCTCTCTGTTTATAAATAATTAAAAAATCAGTAACAACGTACTAGGGCCGGCGGAACTGGGCTGACTCCTAGGCTATCCATGGTCCCCAGCCCTAAGGACTGATCCAGACTGCCCACTGATGAGGATATCCAGCTGATTGGGGATGGGGAAGAGGGGCATTGGGGAACTGGGGATAACAATTCATTGTTTGCCCATTAAATAATGTAACTCATTATGGACAATATACATACATATATATATATATAATTAAAAATACTTTTTAAAAATTTGGCATAGAAGCCGGGCGTGGTGGCGCACGCCTTTAATCCCAGCACTCGGGAGGCAGAGGTAGGAGGATCGCTGTGAGTTCAAGGCCACCCTGAGACTACAGAGTGAATTCCAGGTCAGCCTGGGCTAAAGCGAGACCCTACCTCAAAAAACCAAAAATTTGGCATAGAAGGATGTACAGGGGATTTTGCAGTAAAATCACAAAATTATAATACAGAGAAGGCCTACTTTAAAACTAGTCAAACTGAAAAATGATATCAGAAATGTACTGATTCAACCATCCTTATGATGATGTGCCATTTGTATTAAAACCATTAGGATCTTAATCATCCCAGTTCATGCCATTTTGGAGGATTTTGTTTTGTGCTTCCCAGTGATAAAGGAAATACTCATAGCTTGAGAAACACTCGTGGAAGTGTTGATCCAGAGGAGAAGCTTGAGGAGGGTAGAGAGTCATGATGTTTATCTTGGAATGTTTGAAATGCTATTATTTCCAAAGAGGAAAACTAGGATCAGTATACATACTCATTCTAAAGAACACCTGGGAAGCAATTGTCAACACCCAGGTTTCTATTAAGTCTGTGTTAGGCTTCCTCATTCTGATTTTTGAAAGCTATTACTGTAGTGAAAAACTTCAAAAAGTGAAATATGCTGATCTGTTGACTATGAAATTAAGTTTGTTTACTACGGTGACATATTTTCTACCTGTGCTTTATAAAATGAGGAATCTTTTCATTTTTATTTAAAAGTGACATCTTTTCTTTTTTAATATTTTATTTATTCATTTTCTAGCAGAGAGATACAGAGAGTGAGAGAGAAAGAGAGAAAGCACCAGGGCCACACCTTGTGGGTCTGGCTTATGTGGGTCCTGGGGAATTGAACCCAGGGCCTTAGGCACTGGAAACAAGTGCCTTAACCGCTGAGCAATCTCTCTAGCCTGACATCTTTTCTTATTCTTTGGAATTTAAGTAGAATCAAATACATGAATATTGATATATAATGAAGTCTGAGTTGTCCCGAATTTTAGCTCTATGTCAGTTTTATAACCTCTGGGATTTCTCAAGTGGTAAAATAAGATAATTCAGTAAAAACCAAGATTTATAGAATTGTGTTTGATGCAGCAGATTCATATGCTGTGTGGCCTTGTACATCTGGTTTAAACTTTGAATGCTATGTTTCTTTATCTGTAAAGTAATGTTTGTTCCCTCCTTTTTCTTTCCATTTCCTTTTACTTTTTTCTGACCTGCCCTGACTTTGTCTTTCTTGTATTTGTGATTGTCTTTTTGGAGATGGGTTTTCACCTTGAAATGTTGGGCTCAAGGGAAAGAGATCCTTCTGCCAAAGCCTCCTGAGTTGCTAGATCCATACGTGTGTGCCACCACATCTGGCCATTTTATAGCTCTTTATTCAGAATAAATGAAATTTTATATATGGAAACACTTGTCAAGAGTGACTCAGTAAATGCTATTAATCTTGCTTCAGAAGATGTATTCTAGAGATGGAACTTGAAGTTTTTTTAGTGGAAATTCTGTCATCTTTTCTAATCTCTTCCCCATGTCACCTCTTTCTCTGTCTTCTTCCTCCCTCCATGTCCTCCCTTGCTTTCACTTGATTTTTTTCTTTCTTTACTATTTGTCCCTTCTTGGAACCTTGAAGTCTGTGTCCATTGAAATGCCATGAAAGGAACTGGGGAGATGGCTCAGGGACCCAAGGATGAAGGATAAGGGACCCAAAGGTGAAGGAAGACTAGAGCTCAGATCCCCAGCACTCATAAATGTTGGGTGGCTGGGCAACCTGCTTGTAATCCCATCATAGGGGAGGCAAGAGGCTGATCTCTAGATGAGCCCAATCAGCATGCTCATATTCAACTGGGAGACCCTGCATCAATAAATAATGTGGAAGCCGGGCATGGTGGCGCATACCTTTAATCCTAGCACTTCGGCAGAGGTAGGAGGATTGCTGTGAGTTCAAGGCCACCCTGAGACTACATGGTGAATTCCAGGTCAGCCTGGACTAGAGCGAGACCCTACCTCGAAAAACCAAAAAATAAATAAATAAATAATGTGGAGAGCAAGTAAGGACACCTCTGACCTCCACATGCTAGTGCACCCATATCATACACTCGCACATGTATGACAAAAAAGGTAAAAAAAAATGCTTAGAGGAAAGAGTAGGCATCCCTCTCTTAATCCTTACACCTATTTTGAAGTTTGAAAGAAAATACTAGACAGAAATAGTGCTTTTGTAGTCACTGGAAATAATTTTCCTCTTTCCCCTCTTACATTTTTTCACATCTTATTGGAAGGGATCTGCTATTCTGAACAGACAGGAGTTATTCAAGACCAGGCTAAAATGTCTGTATTGTAGTAAAATTTCTCATAAACAAATGCGGCTCATTTTTATGTTAATGCGATCATAGATGAATAAAAAATTGTTAACCATGGTTAAAATCTCTTTGTTTTTCCTTCCCTCTTCCCATTTCATGTGAAGACTGGAAGTAGAAAATGAAATGTACAAAAATATTGTCTCAATTTCTTTTTCTTTCTTCTCTGAATCCACTCACATTCTTATGAGCTATAAGACAAAATTTTCTTAGAGTTAGACTGACAGTGTATGGTAGCACGAGAAAGAACGTTAGATGTGATCCAGTACTGACCTTCTTTCAGTTTTGTTTTTTTTTTTATTCTGGTAATACAGATCCAAAAACTACATTAATATATCCCAGGTTTTCAGGGACACAGATAGTGGCTCATCTAAGACAACCAAGGATCCTAATATTCCCTGTGGAGACTACAATGATCATTGTGGAACACCAGGCCAGGCACCAGGCAGGTGCTGATACCTTGCATTCATTTTGGAATTTCAGGAAAAATGTTTAATTCCTTGAGAGATGCCCTCTTTTCCAGTCTTTGTTGTTGGGTTTTTCAGCATATCCACTAGGTGGTGGCCTAATTCAGAAGCTTCCTTGTGGGACTTTAGACTGGAGACTAAGGAGCCACCAGTGTTGACCTAAGGATGTTTAAGTCTTTTAATTGAATTAATCAAAAAAATTTAGATTAAAAAACAGAAATGATGTAGTTAAACTAAAATGTGTGACAATATTCTTATACTGGAAGTTAGGCATCTATGTTGGGCCTATGGCATAAGAGAATCTTAAACAATTATGGTTGCATCTCTTGGTGCTCCTTGTTGTAGATAAGAGGGTGGGATGACAGACACAGAGGGAGGGGAGATTATTATTTAAAAAAAAAAAACAACACTGTTATAGTGCCTATAAGTGACGTTTTGTGACAAGTTCCCAAAACTAAAGGTAATAGCCTCAAAGTCTTCTTTAACATTGTAACTGTCTGCTCTGGTTTAGATGTGAAACGATTGGTTGCTGTGTTTCAAAATCCTAACATAATAACAGTTCAGTGGTTCCAGATGTTTTTGATGAAAACTTGGAATTGTCACATTGCAGCAAAACACAGCCTGCAGTTCTGTCTGGTGTAGGGAGTGCACTGAACAGATCCAGGCTAGACCTCCTGCCCAGAGCATTTGTTCTCCAAGAAGGAACAAAGTAGCAAGGACACTTAAATTGTCCTTTTAATATGTTAACGTGTGCAAAAGGAGTAGAAGAATCTATATTTCTAGCACAAAGTCAGCACCAGATAAAAATAAAAGATAAAACTATGTATCTCAAACAGCTATTGTGTAGTTCAGAAAATTGTAATATTTCTAAAACAAGTTTCTTACATAAATGTTCCAAGGACAGAGAAGTTATTTTTTAAAATTTATTTGCCTCTTCTGGATGACACAGAATGTCTGTTAAATTGACATAGATTATCTCCATTTAAGTCACTAGTTGGATGGAGTTGGGATAGAAATGCTTTATGGTGAGTAAAAAGCATCTCTGGTCCCTAGAGAGGTGCCTGGGAACCCTGGAAGCAGGAAACATTTGATTCTAATTAGAGCCAGCAGAAGGGAGTGGCAGTGAGGAACAAACCATATCGAGGCCAAAGGGGGAGACAGCTTTGTGCTCACATGGGAAAAAAGGAGAATTCTAAATTACAGCTTGGTGAAAGTTGATACAGATAAGATTAGGTAAATGGTCAGTTTATCGAGACATCAAAACCTAGAAGATCATTCCTTCTTTGCCTTACATGACATAGTTGCAAGTGTTTGTAAATCTCTGGTCAAATTTCCATGCTTTTATTTCATCTGAACAAGAATTTTATTTACAACTCCTTAATCTCTCTAATTGTCTTGTTTCTACTGTTTTTTTTAGCATTGTCCTTATGTGTCATAAATATGTTGCTGACATTGCAGAGCCAAGGTTTTGCTCACTGGGCATGGGAAAGAGAGGTGCCACAGTGTACCTGGGAGGGCTAAGGGAAGTAGAAGGCTGCAGTGGGACATAACTGCAAGGGGGACAGAAGCAGCCTTACCTGGTTTGCTGTATTTCTCTGGTTGAAGCTGGTTATTTGCTTAAATGCCTGGTCCAAGGAAATGACAACTCATCTGTGCCCCTTTTAAAAAAACAAAACACCACCACTAACAACAACAATAACAATAACAACAACAAAACACCCTTTCAGTAACTTTGCTTTTAGTAGTGACAGAAATTGAGATATTACATCTATTTTGTTTCTTTTCTTGAAGCCTTGTACTCACACTCCAGGTCTGTGGAAGGACCTGTTCTGCCCAGCTGAAAAAAAAAACTGTGTCAGCTTCTCCTAGAAAAAAGAAATCCTCTTTCCTTGTTTTCTTTTCCTTTTCCTCTTCTTTCTTCTCTCTTTTCTTCTCTTTGTTTCCCTCAAGTCTTCTTCTCTCTCCCTCTCAACTCAGTTATAATCTAAGTAGGAGGAATTCTGGAATCGACTGAGTGGGGCAGCAGTTAGAAGGGCCTGGAATAAGGGAAACAGGCGAGTGAAGCCACAGAGCCCCACAGTCAAGACCAGGCAGTTAGAGAGAAGTGAAGATGGAAAGACTCTTTGGGCACAAGAACACTAAGAGACATACACACATTCATTCCATACCTTTTCTCTTTAAAACTTTTCTTTAAAGCCCCTCTAGGGGCTTGAAAAATGACTCATTTGTCACACAAGCTTAAGGGCCTAAGAGAGCCTAAGACAGCCTGAGTTTCATCTCTAGCATCCATGTTAAAATTAAAAGCTGGGCATGACCACACACATCTGTAACCCCAGTCTTGTCTCTAGGGGAGACAGGAGAATTATTAGGGCTCTGAGGAAGGCAGCTCCAGTTCAGTGAGGAAACTCTGGCTCAAGGAAACAAGCCGGAGACCTATAGAGGAAGATGTGCCAAGTTTTCCTGTCCCCACACACATGCATACCAGTCTCACATCTTTACACACAAATGTATATACTATACACGCATACTACACTACACAAACTACATAGACCCACACATAAAACAATAAAGCCCCTTTATCATTCCTTCCTCTCCTAGTCCCCAAACAAAACAAAACCTTAACCCTTGATGGCTAAACCTCTCCAGACATTTTTGTAGCCATTCGTAGATCTTAGGGATATAACTCTGAAATATTTGCCTAACATTTTTCTCCTACTAAATCATTGGTTTCTGTTCTACCGGGTGATACAGTGTGTGTGCTTTGGGTAGATTCAAGGCTCTGTACTTTCCTGTACTACCTAAGTCTGTTTAGGGTAACAATTTCTTCCTTTATTAACATACCACCCTGACATCTGAGGACTCACTTAAATCTTGCAATGTCTGACAGTGCCTTTTTCATGGAGGACATGTGAGGAGGAGGTTGGAAAACGAAGGCTTGTTTTTTTTTTTCCCCCTCTGTAGATGAATCATGTTCCCACCACAGCAATTGGGTTTTCAAACCTCCAAGGCTGCTGGTATAGAGCTGAAAGGGCAAGTAGTGACGGTCTTGAGAGAGAAGGAAAAAAGGGTGGGGAGATGGGAGGAAGGGCTGGCGGGGCTAGCCAGGGGGAGGACAGCTGGAGGAGTGGTCTGTTTTCCTTTTGCTTGGCTGTCCTTAGATATTTTCAATTTAAATCAAAACCCAGCCCAGCTGCTTGGTAAGCAAGAGGCAGACTCTGAAGACTTGTTACTTTGAAAAACATCTTCAGCTTTTTATTTTTTTTTTCCTTTCTTTCTTGTCCCAGATAAGGGGGGTGGGGATTGTTTTTCCTTGTCTTTGTTATTGTTTTAAGGAAAAACAATTTCTTGTATTTTTTCATGCCATTCTTTTAAAATAACCATCTTCCTCCCTCGATTCCCATCTTTTTCTCTTTGTGGCAGAGTATATACTGGCTTTTTACTACCCTCTTTGGGTTTACTCCCCACATGTGCCAACAATTATGCTTAGCCAGTTCATTCTTAATTTTTCTGCTGGAGATCTCAGCTGTGATGGAAAAGATTTGCACTTCGGTTTCAGTCAAGATCTGTACAACGGCAATCTTGAGGAATTTATTGCTTATATTATGAATTATAAATTCATCGTATTAGTGCTCTGAAGTTGCCAGAAAGTTCTCACTCAGTTCATGGAGTTGGAATCTGCTTGATTTTTTTTTTTTTTTTGAGTCGGAGGGTTTTCTATATAAAGGAATCTGGAAGTAGAGCTCTCTTCCCACCCAGTGTGAGAAATAGGAACCCTGGACTTCCTCGAGCACATTGGTACCAAGTTAATAGTGGGTATACTTCTGCAGTTTGTTTCTTCTTTCTTACATCTGTACAAAATGTATGAACGGCACAAGAGGCGCTATAGCCTGTGTGACATCTCCAAGGTGGACAGGACTGTGGATGTGGTGTTGCTGAAGGTAAGAAGGGGCCATTTCTCATATACTCCAAGGTTCCTCAGGGTCTTTTCTGTTTGTTTCCAATAGTAACATCTCTGTCCTTCCTACCCTTGGGAGGAAGTCTGAGAAAGCCTGAACTAACCATGGTGTAAGAAAGACAAGGGGTGGTTGTTAAAATTCTTCAAAGTAGTACCACAGCAGAGGCAGTGTGTATTTGAGAATCTCCATTGAGGCACTTAACTATTGAAATGTAATTTTACTTGCTTTAAAGTGGTCTTTTGTTCCAGAGAACCTCATGTTACTAAAAATAAGTAAGAAATACAGAGTTGCTCTTTCACAGGGTGTCCTCCTCAGTTGCTAACACCCCAGTTCCACTTCCCCTGTGCCTGGGTCTCTCTCTGCAAGTCTTTCTGCCTTTCTCTTGGTCCTTCTGACTTCTCTGGGTCTTTTCTGTTGTTCTCTTGCTGTCATACTCATAGAGACGGGGGGGGGGGGGGGGGACTAAGACCTCATTATTTCTTTTATGATGATCTCCCATCAGTCCACAATTGAAGTTGCAAAAGTACTCTTTGGGTTTGGTTTACTACTTTTCCAAGGAAGCTCCTGGCTCTGTTGATAGCTATATTTGGGTTTTAGGGATTAATGATGTTGACTATCTAAGCAGGATGGGAATGGAAGCTATGGATAGGCTAAGTTGCTCATAGAAGGCATCCTTGAATCTAAAATTAGTAAGGACTCCTCCAGCCAGTAAGATGGGAGTCTGGGAATGTTGAACAACCCACAGCACTTTTTGGTAGTTTAGTGGTGTTCTGGCAAAGTCAGGGGAAACTGGAAGGCAAATATATTTCACAGATGCCAAAAGTACCTCAGTATCTAAAATTGTCAGAGTGGGGGTGGGTGGTAGAAATCAAGGGAGTGATTTTCAGATAAAGTAGTAATATAATTTATAATTTAAGGAAATCATAGATGGAAGTATATTGTTGATATATCAATTCAGTTTAGTACTTGAAACTCCCTGTTTTGTTTTGTTTTTTGAGACAGGTAGCCCAGGATAGCCATGGAACTTGAGATCTTCTGACCTCTGCCTCCCAGGTTGCTTGTACCCAGCAACTCTCAGAAATTTTTCAATTGAGTGAGGCTGACAAATGAGCTCAGAAGGTTAGATACCAAAGCCAATGAAATTACATATTGAGTGGAGGCACTAAGAGGTAGAGATGTGCTTTGTGGTGGAGAGTTATTACTGTCCTTGATCACTGTCATATGGTGGTTTCACTTGCCAGACAAAGCAGACATGACTGGATAGCATGGTGTTCTGTGAACTTGTTCCAGGGTATTAGATTTAGTTACTCTCAGAAGTGACTCCCTCAGAGAGATAACAGTTATGTTTTAAAATTGTGTCCTTTTTCATGATATGTTTAAAAGAGGCTAGTTTCTAGGACTTTTATTTTCATAATGCATTATAACTTAATGGGGCATGGAGAGCAGAAAAGTAATTGTGTATGTCACAAGTAATTTCGTGAATTTAAAATATTTTTGTTTATGAGAAAGAGAGGGAGAGAGAAGGAATATGGGTGTGCCAGGGTTTCCTGCCACACTGCAAACAAACTGCAGATGCATGTGCTACTTTGTGCATTTGGCTTTATGTAGATACCAGGGAATTGAGCTGCTTGGATAAACTTCCAAACAGATACAGTTTATGGGAGGAAAAAGATTTATTTTGAAGCTTACAGATCCAAACAGAGATGAAAAACCACCATCAGCACCTCCAAAAGCAAGCACACTCCAGTAGCCAAACAGCAGGGATTCCAGGCAGAGCTCAGACTGCTCTCTGTATACCTTTTAAGGTTGGAAATCCAGTCACACCCCTATTAACATCTTAGGGCTGGACCCTAGGATCTACCCATATTGACACCTCCTCCAGCCAGGCATCTGGAGAAAAGTTTTAATAAAACTCCTCAATCTTGTGGGGGACATCCATTCAAACTACCATACTACTGAACAATTTCTCCAGCATATGTGTGTGTATGTATGACATGAAAGCAAAAGGGGGACTATTTGGGGTTGAGGTAGGGAGTAGGAACAGAGTAGGGCAAAGTACAATAATATACATAAATGTAAAATGAATCCTGTAGTTTTTGTACTCTCACTAAAATAATAAAATCACATGAAAGGAATGCTAAAAATGTACAAAATTTTATAGTTTTGTTGGGCATGAGGGCCTTCTATGAGTAGAACCAAACCAATCCAGGCTTAGTGGCTCATTAATGCCATTTTATATTTAAGAAATCCCTTTATCAGGCAGTGACTGTATTGCCCTGTATTTGTATGAAGAAATACTAGAAACATCATTGAGAGCTATACATTTCAAAAATACTAAGTACCTACATGACAGACATGGTGATAAGTCCTAGAAGGTACTTGTACATCTTTATCCTTTTATGGATTAAAGACAGACAGTAACCAGAAACAAGTGCAAACTGTTCTGATTGGACAGAAATAAATATAGGGGATAATGGAAGCATAGGATAGAATCATCTTTAGATAGATGGTCTTTCTGTGGAGCTGACATTTAGAAAACTGATCTCTAAAAGAGGAAGAGAGGCCCCCATAATGAAGGGGAAATCAGCAAATTAATTGGGGGAAGGATGCAGCCATAGGTGGTCTAAAAAAATAAGCCCTTGACAGCCATGGCGAGGATACCTGCCTGCTTGGTTTGTCTTTGAAGTATCATTCTGGCGGTGTGAGAATCAGTTAGTCTTTCACTTTGGCAATTCAGGCACTGTCAGATAATTTTGTGGACTGAAGTGAAAAGAAGGGAATAGTTATTGGAGCAAAGGCATTAATTGTTTACATTCTTAATCATTGTCTCCTTTGATATACACGAAGACAGACAGACGGATGGGTCTAGCCAGTAGTTCCTGTGTTTCACACCTCATATAATCTTGATAGGATGCTGCCTCAGGTCAGACTGTTTCCACAGTCCATGCTTTTGGTGTACTAGGCTCTTTGAGTTGATTGACTCATTCCTTTTATTACATGAATATGTATGCCAATTTACATACATACACATGCATGTGCACAAGTAAGCATTCTTTTCTGTTATACCCTATTTGTGTTGCATGTTCTTAGACATTATGCCACATATAGGAATTTATTTTTGGGCATGGTAACATTTGAGATCATTTTGTCACACAGTTTTTAGTGAGTTTCCCAACAGTTCTTTTGTTTTCTCCTCTTCTTCCCTCTCAGTGTTCCTCATTTATTTTCACATCATTTTGAATTTCTTTATCCTCTGTCCATTTTAGACATAAATTATTTTTGGATGTTGAATGCATATGCCTCTTCTCAAGTGATTGTACACACTCTTGCACTAATGTAGAAGTTTGCTTTTTTTGTACAAGGGTGTCTGCCATTTTATATATGTTCATCAGTGTTCCTAAGCATATAGCGTATCTCTTCAGGCATATTAAAAGCTCAGTAGATATTTGTTGATGAAGTGGATTACGATTTTACGATCTTTTAAGTTCGGTTTATAAGCTTTGTATTATGCAATCTGTGTTTGATGTATTGAGTTTTATGAATACAGCCATGTAGTGTGGCAGTAGTCCAAGGGTTAACGTGTGAGCCTCACTTTGCTCACATGTTATTCCACATTTATAGCTCCAGTTTCTGATACTGTGAGGTAGAGTAGGCTGTGGTACATGCCCACACTCTCCTCTTTGGCATGTTTTGTATTCTGTTCTTTAATATTGGACACTTCTGTATGGCTTCTTGTGTGTGTTTGCTTGCTGGCTGGCTGGCTCACTAGCTTTAGATGGGGGTTTCTTGTAGCTTAAGTTGGCCTCAAACTCACTACAGAGCTGAGGCTGGACATTAACCCCTCTGATCCTTCTGCCTTCATCTCCCAAGAGGAGGTGTGAAGGCAGCCACACATAGCTTCTCCACCACAGTCCAATTCCCTGAAGAGACT
The DNA here is from genome assembly GCA_004024765.1 of Zapus hudsonius. Lineage (NCBI taxonomy): Eukaryota > Metazoa > Chordata > Mammalia > Rodentia > Dipodidae > Zapus > Zapus hudsonius. Next base: position 12,429 of record PVHP010000165.1, read on the forward strand.
TTGACTCAAGTGTTGGCTTACATGTCTGGATGGTGGGGGTTTGCTTCCTTTTGTTCAGACTTGTAACTTTGGCTGGTTCTCCTCAGACAGATGCAGGGGAAGTAAGCATGGGCAGTGGCTGAGAAGGTTGGGTGTTATCATAATCTGTATTATTAGGATGTTCACATATAGATAGTAGCTCAGACACTGCCATAAACAAAAGACATTTCTGTCTCCACTGAAAATATATGCTGCTTTATTTTCAGACTATTGGAAACACATTGTGAGTTAGGGTTAGATCTTCATAAGAGGTCCTTTGACTTCATTACAGAAAATAAAAAACTACCCAGATAGGTCTGGCATTTCTCTAAGGTGCCTTTCTTTATATGTTGTGTATACACTGTAACTCACCAGAACTTTGGGTGTTGAGTGCTACAGATATCCACGAGCTGGCAATTCTATGGACAGAGGAAACCCAATAACAGTATTTTGTAACTAAAGATTTGCTAGTGTCTTTGGGGTGGCTTCTCTCTTCAAATGATGCAGATATTTAATATTTAAAATCTGTTTTTGGAAAAGAGAGGGTGGTGGAAGGAGATTTAAAAGGTGGGGTCTGTTTTTAACCTCTCCAGCTACTTGTTAACTGAAAGTTCTGAATCATCTTGAACTAGTCGCTACCTCTCCTATCCATTCAGTTGCCAGTCCTGTATGTTGTTAATGATTGCATAGGGGCAAAATCTTCATGGCGGGGGTCTTTTAATCATTTTTCTTTTAGCCTTCAGATTATTAGCAATGTCTACATAGATGTTTCTTCCTTTTCTGGCTTCCAGTTATGATGACCATCCACATCTTTTGCAGAGCCTACTCAGTATTGGCTAAAAAGTGATCTAGTAAAAGGAACCAACTTTTTGGTAGTATAAACATGTCAGCCTTAGAGATACCCTCTTAAAAAAGAGATTAGCATGAGAACTAGCAAGTGTTCCTCTAGTCAGAAATACTGTTAACTTTGATTTCTCTCAGCACAGTTTTGGAAGTTTTACCATGCGTATGCTCTAGGCCTGGCATTGTATCTGTCCTACTGTGGAAGTACTCTGAAAATGTTTGAAAAGCAGCCACCCAGTCTGGCCTTTTAAGTTGCTTGGTGGTGTTTGTGGAGTTGTGCATATACAGAACTGGAACTAGTGCATATTTATCTGTCACATGAGTGGTCTGAACTGAGGCAGAAGGGGTAGATGCTCCCCTGCCAAGCAGCTTACTTACATAGCAAGCACAATATTCTTCACTGTGAATATGATATGCTTGGTATTATTGTTACACAGGATGTGGTTGAAAATGCTGATGCATGTTTTGCATTCTTTCCGCACTTGGTGCGGCTGGGAGCTTATCTTCTAGTTGATGGCATTGACCATGATTGGTAGCATCTGGCTCAGATTATTGGCTTGACTGGTTTTGTGGGCTGCCTGACAACTTTTCTTCAAATAAGCTTGCATCTCTCCTAACTGCTTAACCCTCATTTTTAAAAGTGTGATAAAAAACACAACATAAACTTACCATGTTTACCATTTTAGGCATGCTGTTCAATAGTGTTCAGAGCAGTTAACATTCTTGTGTAATCTCTAGCACCAAAGTCTCTAGAACTTTTCACTTTCTCACAGGGAAACTTTGCACCTGCTAACCAATAAATTACCATTCCTCCTTCCCCCAGTTCCTCGCACCCACCATTCTGTTTTCTGTCTTTAATTTGACTATTCTATGTATTTCATGGGGTACAGCCATGCAATACTTTTTCATTTGTGGCTGTCTTATAGTATCACTTGACATAATACCTTCAAAGTTCATTCAAGTTGTAGGATGTATTCAAGTTTCTTTCTTTTTAAGTCTTAGTAATATGCTATTGTAACATTATATAACATAACTTTTAGTTTTTTCAGGCAAGGTCTCACTCTAGCCCAGGCTGAGCTGGAACTCACTCTGTAGCCCAGATTGGCCTCAAACTGACAGTACTTTTCCTACCTCAGCCTCACTGGTGCTGAGATTTAAAGGTATGAGCTACCACACCCAGCCTAACATATTTTATCCATTCATCTATTGACTATTTGGGCCTTTTAAACTCTCTAGGTATTGTGAATAATGCTCCTGTGAACATTGGTTTAAAAATATCTGCTTGATTCCCTCCCCGCTTTCAGTTCTTTTGGGTTTATTCCCAGAAGTTGAATTGCTGAATCATAAAGTAATGGTGATTTAATTCTTCTGTTTTCCATGGTGGCTGTACCAATTTGCATCCCTACTAGTAGTGCAAAAAAAGGTTCTGGTTTCTCTGTGTTGTCACTTGTTTTTTTTATTTATTTTATTTTTTAATAACATAATGAATATGAAATGGTACCTTGCTATGGTTTTGATTTGCATTTCCTTAGTATACACTTTTGTGCTATATATGTTGAAAACAAGCCAATAAATATGAGCTTTCTAAGCTAATTCCCATGTGCAAATTTCTACATTTCTACAGACGTTTCCTAAGTATAATACTAATCATGTTATTCTCATGCTTATACCTTTGCTGTAGAATAAAGCCTGCCTCCATGGTAGCTGTATTTTCTATTGTTCTTTCCTCAGTTCATACTTGTGAACTTTATTAGTCTTTTTGTACTCATAAGATCAGAAGCAAAGGTTTCTGGTGTGGTTTATATGTGTGGTTCTAGAGCTCCTGATTGTGACACATGCAGTACACATGCCTGATGACGGCTCCATGTCTTTTCTTAGATTCCTGACAGTCTGTGACCCAAGGCTCTGAAGTCCAGCTCTGCTGTGTCCTAACTGTTTTGCTCATGCTGCTTTCACATGGCTGGAATTTCCTGCCTTAATCTCTCTTTCTCGTGCATGCTACCAACTTTTAACGCCTACCTCATATATTACCACTTTAGTTGAGTTTTTCTCAGATCCTGAAATTATTTTATTCATGCTAGAGGCTTTGTTAGATTTTTGTTAATTTTGTAGATTTCATTTGTGTACCTATTGTCTTCCACTAATGTTATTTCTCAATCTATAGCCTACAGTTTGTATGTTTAACCCACTGGGTCTGTTACTCCATAAGCTCATAGTGTTAACTCTACATAATATCTGTCTTCCATGTTCCCTAGGTTTGGGGTACACACTATCATCAATATCATGCCTTACTCATTTTGCTCTGGATTGTTGTATATAATTTCTTACCTAAAGCAGTGTGTGCTGGCTAGCCATGGGATTGGACTACTTTGTAGCTGAAAGCAAAATAGCTGGAAGAAACTGTGTACTAGATTTCCAAATCCTTTTACAAAATTCTCGAGTTAATAAAATGATGTTGTCCTCCATATAGATTTTACTTTTGGTTTTTTTTTAATTTGTTTTGTTTTTCAAGGTAGGGTCTCACTCTAGCCCAAGCTGACCTGGAATTCACTATATAGTCTCACTATATATATAGGCCTCTAACTCATAGGGATCCTCCTACCTCTGCCTTCTGAGTGCTAGGACTACAGGCATGCTAATTAACAGTTAGTGAATGAAAACACAGGCTGTTAAATAGACAAAATCAAAAAGAGAAAAAAGTCCTTGAATAACAGAATTTTGATGTTCAAAAAATGATAATATAGAGTTCTGTAATAAGCATCTCAGTACAGGAAAAAGGCATGAGCTTCTCACAGGGCTGTAAGAAAGACAAATCTGTGTGGCAGTACTTTCTAAATATTAAAAGACCATGCGAAGGACTTGGTCTGTACACTCAGAAACTTATAGTAGATGTAATTTCCTGTATAAGATTGTAAGTATCTCAGCATGGATGGAATGGTTCATGAGATTCCACACATCCCAGAGCAGTTGGTGGCAACTGATGTTTGCCGGGACAGAGGGAGTCATGTCCTTCAGTGATAGACACTGGTGGTTTGCCTATTCTCCCTGCAGCCATTATCATACAAGCCACCCTAATTTGACTCAATGGATTAAAAGAAAAAGAAAGAAAAAGAGCATGAAATAGGATGGGGGTTAAATGGGGAGAAGTGTTTGGGGAGCAGATTGGGATCAAAATGAATTGTTTAAATTATTTTTTTTTTAAAAAAAGACTATGATTCTGAGCAGGGTATGGTGGCACATGCCTTTAATCCCAGCCCTGGTAGACAGAGGTAGGAGGATCACCATGAATTGGAGGCCTGCCTGAAACTACATAGAGAATTCCAGGTCAGCCTGAGCTACATAGCAAGACCCTAGGGAGAGTGTAGACATTCTGAAAATATAAACAGGTTATTTACAGCTATTTTTAAATGTTATTTATTTATAAGGAGAGGGATGGTGACGAGAGGGAGAGAATGGGTGCACCAGGGCCTCTTGCAAGCGAGCCCTTTAACTGCTGAATCATCTTTCTAGCTTTTTTTTTTTTTTAATCAGTTTTGCTGGTCATTGGCTCACAGCTATTATCCCAGCACTAAGAAGGTTGAGTTTGAGGCTAGCTTCAGCTACAGAGTTTGAGGTCAGCCCGGGTTAAAGTGAGACTGGGTTAGAGTGAGATTTCACAAAATGAAATCAGATTTGATTTCTCTGCAATGATAGACACAGTGGAAACACCCTCTCCTAAAGCCCTGTTTCCTGAACTTCAGTGAGACTAGCTTCCCAGAGCTCTCTGGCTCTGGACTGTTGTTTGTTTTCTCTGATGCAAAACACCTTCTATAATTTGTATGTTTGTGCTCGTGGTGTGAGTGTGTGTGCGTGTGTCTGTAAAATCTGACCTCTGAGTCTGGATATTAGAGTTGTGGCCTGATTGGGGAAAATACATCATCTTTACCAAATGATTCTGGGGAAACTGGATATCTATGTGTAGGAAAATGAAACTACATCTTTAACTGCCTCCACACACAAGAATCATCTCCACATGGGTCAAAGACTTTAACCTCAGACTTAAAACTCCAAACCTGCTAGAGGAAAAAATAGGGGAAACACTTGAACCTGTAGGCAAAGGTAAGGAAGAGCTTTTTGAATAGAACTCCAGTTGCTCTGGATATGAAGCCAATAAGCAACAAATGGGACCTCGTGAAATTAAAAAGCTTTTGTGCAGCTAAGGAAACTATTAATTGAGAGAAGAGATAGCCTGCAGAATAGGAGAAAAAAAATCTTTGCCAACCGACAGAGGATGAATATCTTAGATACACAAAGAACTCATAAAACTAAAAGAATAAGAAATCAAAAAACCCAATCAAAAACTGTGCCTTTAATCCCAGCACTCAGGAGGCTCAGTTAGGAGAATTCCACCATGAATTCATGGCCAGCTTGGGCTACTGAATGAGTTCCAGGTCAGCCTGGGATAGACTGAGACCCTATCTCAAAAAAAAAAAAAAAAAAAAAACTGAACAGTTTTATTTTCAAAATAAAAAATAGAAATGGCCAATAAAAAATTTCTAAAGGAGTTCAACATCTTTAGCCACCAGCGAATTCCAAATTAAAATTCCTTTTTCCATCTCACTATAGCCAGAATGTCTACCATCAAAAAAATCAAATGACAGCAAATGCTGGCAAAGATGTGGGAGAAGACGAAACCTTGCTTACTGTTGGCAGGAGTGTAAACTGATGCAGCCATTGTGGAAATAGTGTGAAGGTTCTCAAAAAGCTAAAAATGGTTCTATACCATATTCCCATTGCCTCTCTTCTCTGTACTAGTGAAATAGGAGAAATTAGCAAACGACAGTTTGTTGTATCACTATGAATTTGCACAGTTCATAAGCAGTTATTTACATGTAGTTTAATTCATCTGTTGTCAAATACAGAAGAATGACCTCTATCTAGCTTGCGGCCTCCATTCCACTTGATCTATTCAGTAACAGTTTTAATTTTATTACCAGTGGTCACAAACCTAGTGCATATATATACTATATATACTGTATTCTAGGTGACATTAAATAAAATCACAGCTTTTGTCTCTAAGCATTATATTCAACTGTGTGACGATTTGTGCTGATACTCTGGTCATATTACTTAGAATTTCCATTCAATTTTAATGAGATCAGAGTTGTAATTTTAAAGTGTTCAGAATTGCAAAAAAAATAATGTTTATTTTATATTTTACACCTTTTTTTTAAGATCTAATTTAGGCCAGAATAGTCCCTGGGCAGACAAGAGTTCAGTGGTAGATCTCGTACTTTCTATTCACAAAATGTTGAGTTTGATCCTCAGCATTAAAATAATCATCAGTTAAAATTAAATTAAACTGTAGTTTCTGGTCAGTCACATTCTGGTAGGAGAGATAAGCAAGGGCCAGTTTAAGCCAGTATTTGGTCTTAATTAAGCCAGTATTTGGTCTGGTACTTGAAAGGGACCTGTTTGGAAAAATTTCCTACTTCCCATCTTATTATACTGTCATAATCAGCTCCATGCCACTGGGATAAACCTCCAAACCAGGCACAGATGGGAGGAAGGGATTTATTGAAGTTACAGATCCAGGGTAAGTTTCATAATGGAGAAAGAGTCTGGCTCCCTTTCATAAGTCCAAACAGACAGAGAAGCCATCACCAACACCACACAAACACACCAACAAAAAAAAGCTTCCTTACATCCTGACCCCTACTGAGAGGGTCACCCACTCTGGAGGAGGGTCTCCTCTAGTTAATCCTTCTGGTAAGCAACCTCAAGAGTACTTACCCACGATTACTGTGGATTACTAAAGAGGTCAAGGTGGCAACAAAATTTAGCCGTCACATATACTTACACATAATTGGGTATGTTTATGATTAAAATCAGGTACTTATGGGAAAGAACATGTGCCATGAACAAAGGCTTACAAAATTCAAGCCCATTAGTCAAAACTGAAGACTTCTCCTGTTCCAGGGGTGGGGGGACCCACAATATTTAACCCAATTCTTTGTTGTCAGCACAAAGAACCTGTAAACCTTGACCCCTCCTCCTATATCATATCTATTCAGTTGAAAGTTCCGCTTGTGAGGCTGTGGAGATGGCTCAGGGGTTAAAAAAAGGTGCTTGCTGCAAAGCCTACCTGCCTGGGATTCAATTCACATGCTATCTATGTAAAAGCCAGCCAGACTTAAAACAAAAGTTTCCCCTGTCTGTCCATTGCACTCTGTCTCCAGTCCATTCTCTGGTAATCAATACAGTAATATGCTTTCCAAAATTACAGTTTTACCCTTTCCAAGATGCCATATAAATTAAAACATATAGTAGGTGGGCTTTTGTCCCTCCCTCTGAGAATAATGCTGTTAAGATTGGGCTACATTCTTTCAATCTGTAGTTCATTCTTACTGTGAGTCAGTTGTATTATATGAATATGCTAGAGTTTATGTCTGTCAGTTTTAGTTTGTCATGAGTTAAGCTGATATGAAAATGCCCATATAAGTCAGTATGTAAATATGTTTGATTTTGTTTGGATAAATAACCATGAGTGGGGTGCTGTATTGAATAACAACTGAGCTATCTCCCCAGCTCATAACACTTTTTAAAAATATTTTTATTTGTAAACAGAGAGAGATAGAAGTGTGACAGATAGAGTGGGTGTGACAGGGCCTCTAGTCACTATAAAGGGACCAGATGAGTTCACTACTTTGTGCATCTGGCTTTATGTTGGTACTAGGGAATCAAACTTGCCTCACTAGGCTCTTCAGGCAAGCATCTTAACTGCTGAGCCCATCTCCCCAGCCTTATTAAAATATTTTATTTATTTATTTATTTGAGAAAGAGAAAGAGGCAAATAGAGATAATGGGCATGCCAGGGCTTCTAGACACTGCAAACAAACTCCAGACACATGTGCCATCTTGTGCATCTGGTTTTACATGGGTACTGGGAAATCAAACCCAGGTCCTTAGGCTTTGTAGGCAAGTGCCTTAACTGCTGAGCCATTTTTTAACTTTTTATTGACAGCTTTAATAATTATAGACAATAAACCATGATAATTCATTCCTGTTCAAATCCACCCTCTATCATATCCCCCCCCCTCTCAATTAGTCTCTAATTTATTTCGATGTCGTCATATTTTCCTCCAACTATAAAGGTCTTGTGTCAGGTACTACGGGGTCATGAATATCAAGGCCATTTTGTATCTGGAAGATTGTATTATAAGCAGTCCTACCCTTCCTTTGGCTCTTACAATCTTTCCTCTCTACCTCTTCTGCAATGGACCCTGAGCCTTGGAAGGCGTGATAGAGGTGTCCAGTGCTGAACACTCCACTGTCACTTCTTCTTGGCCCTATGGTGACTTTTGAGTCACCCTGGTGGTCACTGCCATCTGAAAAGAGAAATTTCTGCAGCCAAAAGTGAGAATAGCATTAATATATGGGTGGTATATACATTAAAAAATGGTGTTTATAAGGCAATTTGGTGGGCATAATATATGCATTTAGCCAGACAATAACAGGTGTTACTTCCTTAGGGCTCATGACCTCCCCAGCCATAGGCTTTTTACTAGGTCTTCAGGGTCAGGCATGTATTATATGTGGGTCTCCAATCCAATTAGAGAGTGGTTGGTTGGTTTTACCCATAATAGATGTGCCACTATTACACCAGTTGGCACATTTGGCTTGGTTGGCCAATCTTAAGATTTGCAAAGTCCACTACTCTTCATCACTGTTGATGTCTTCTCTGTCCTATAGAGGTGCATGCAGCAGTAGCTTTACCAGCTTTCTGTCTGCTGGTTAACAGGGAGGAGGTTTCAAGTTCAGCTTTAGCTTGATTTCTCAGTGACCTACAGCCCAAGCCTGTCTTGTCTTCAGCAACAGGGTCTTACCATCTCATTCTGGTAGACAATCATGAGCTTTGGCAGTGGCCTGTAATGTTTTGGGGGGCTCGGGAACCTCCCTAGCCAGCAACTCACTGGAAGGTATTCTATCCTTGGAACTAAATTTTTTCTAGTAACAATATGGCTTCTGGTTGTACCATTATCCAAAGAAGTAGGTTTCCATATAGCTTATTCTTAACCTCTTAAATTTCAATTATCCCTCCTCCCTTCCTTTACTCAATCCCTTCCGCTGACCCCACTTAAGCCATTGCATCTCCAGTTTTTTTTTTTGATGAGCAGTTTATTCAAGTCTTTTCCCCATTTGAAAATGTTTCATTACTGAAATGTAAGCTTTATTTTTCATACATATTTTATTTATTTTTAAGCCGAGAGAGAGAAAAAGCATGGGTGTGCTGGGCCTCCAGCCACTGCAAACAAACTCTAGACTCATGTGCCACTTTGTGCATATAGTCTAAGTGGGTACTGGGTAATCAAAAGCAGGTTGTTAGGTTTTGTAGACAAGCACCGTAACTGCTGAGCCATCTCTCTAGCCCTAAGCTTTATTTTTAAACTTTTCTTTATATTTTAAATATTTTCTATTTTTAAATATTTTCTTCTATCTGTAGTTTTCATTTACCTAACAATGACTTTTGAAAAGCAACAGTTGGGCTGGGGAGATGGCTTCGTGATTAAAGGTGTTTGGGCTGGAGAGATGGCCCAGCAGTTAAGGCACTTGCCTGCAAAACCTAAGAATCCAGGTTCAATTCCCCAGTGCCCACATAAAGCCAGAGACACAAGATAGTGCATGCATCTGGAGTTCGTTTGCAGTGTCTGGAGTATCCTCGTGTCTGTCTCCATTACCCTTGAGCAGGTTGTCTGACTTGCTATGGAAGCAGCACTCTTGCTCATCTCGCTGCTTCCTCTATGGTTTCATTTGGGCCCTAGATGATGAGAGGTGGTTCTTCACCTGTCTGGGAGTCAGCCATCATCTTAGATCCTGTTGGTGAAATTGAGTTGTGCATGGTTTTCGCTGCCTTCCAAAAAATAGAAACAGACTCTCCAATGGAAAATGGAGATGAGTATAGGTTAGATGAGACAAACATTGTTAATTTGGCAAGATTTTGATGGGTGTAGCCTCTCTGTAAGCCCAGGATTAGTGAGCCTTCCCCTTAGAATCTGGATTCTGGGTCCTTATAAGAATTTGCCTTGGATCCCAATTCCAGCTAAGGGTTTCTTGCCACTAAGCAGATCTCTTTCTTAGCCAATCAGAGAGCCGTTGATTACTCACCTAGGTTAAGCACCACTATTGCACAGGTGAATACTTCTTGTCTTGCTGGTGTCTGTCTTATAGCAATATCCTCTGCATTTTCAGACCATCAGTTGCTGTTGTAAAGCAGTGTCCCCTGATTTCTCCAAATATCATTGGCCCGTTTCCCCTTGCAGCTTGTGTAGCATTCCAGGACTATACAGGCTAACCATCTGGTAGCTGGCTTCCTTTCTGGATCCAGTGAGGTCTCAAGGTGTTGTGGTATCTTCAACAACAGGTTCTTATCTTTTGCCTTGAGTGGGTAATCAAGAGCTTTGACATAAGCCTCTCTTGCTTTAGGGACCTTGTAGGTCTCTCTGATCAACAGTTTAATGACACAATAATTTTTAAATACCTTTATTATGAACAAATATATACATTGTATGAGCAAATCTTTGAGCAATTTTTGATGAACTTTTTTAGAACTTTAATGGAATGTAGGTTATCTTGGATGCTTGATAGAGTTTGTTTTCTTTGTTAAAATAATTTTATTCACCTTGCATAAAGTATTAAAGAAATGTAGAATACATAAGCATTCTGGAGCCTTAAAATTAATCCTACATTTCTTCACTGTCTGAAAAAAAATTGTTTTTCTTTCTAGATTAATCGAGAAAGTTGGTGTACCATAGAGCCAGGCCCTGATGCAGCATCTCTTTTACCTTCCAAGCAGAACTCAGGTAGGTAGAGATTTTCCATCTTCTAATTTGCTTGAGTAACAGAACCCAAAATGTCCATAGTCCTGCTCTCGTAAAATGTTTAATTTTGAGATATTCCATTCCTGAGCATGTTGCACAATAAAACAGAAGGTGGGATGCAGATGATTTAGATTTACAAGCATATGGTTTCACAAAATACAAGCCACAAGTATTCTTCATTTTAAGAATTATTAGTAATTCTGAATAACAGACTTCATATGTGGCTATATGATTTGTGAAGGTATATGGTCCTCTGTATTTACATATTATACATATCTAATACCATTGTAAATACATGTTACTCGGGATCAAACCTATGGTTCTTACATAGAATCATCTGGACAGTATACACTGTATCTTGAATATGTATAAAGCCTTGTTCCTGTTCTTAGAGGCTCTGGTTCTCTCAGTCTAGGCTGTCACATGGGCTTTCATCAGAATCTTTAAAAGCTCCTATTCAGGAGCCAGAATTGAGAAGACTTTGAATGAATTGTCAGAAACTGGTTCTTTCCTAAATGTTTATGAAAAATTAGGTTTTTTTGTTTGTTTTTTTAAAAAAAGATAGCTTGTTAATGATGTGTTGCATTGCTTAGTTAGTCAGGAGTGCCAAATTTAACCCAGATTTAGCCATCAACTCTATGATGGAAGAAACATTCCCTAACATCTGTCTTCCATTTTCTTCCATCTATAAATATAAAGAACCTGCCTTATTTTCAGGAGGCTCAAGTACAGATGGCCCAGGAAGTAACTGTCTCTGTGCATGATCCATTGCTGGCTTTGGTCTTAGTTGCTGAGTAATAACAGTTTACATTTTTGGGTTCTCAAATCTACTTCTCCCAACAAAGCCTGTGCTTACCTTTCCAGAGTTGTTTACTGTTATGCTATAGAAGCTAGTGTGTGTGTGTGTGTGTGTGTGTGTGTGTGTGTGTGTGTGTGTGTGTGTGTGTGTTTTACTGAGTCCTTATTTTTAAGAGATAGTATAGCTATAGGTGCCCTGAAATAGTACTAGGTTGAAAAACAAACTGTTCAATAGAGCAAACTGTTCCCAATATTCTGAGAGATTTGTTATTCTCAACTCTGACTTAGTTACAGCAAATATTGAAAACAAATATGGAAGGTTTTGTCAAAATTCTGAGAGAGTAGTTAAAGGGTATTATGTTACAGCTATGTTTAAGTTTTCTCATTCTAAAGAGTGAGAACTTAGTAAACACATGCTACCACCTATGTTTTGTTTTTTTTCAACCATTGGGGGTTTTCTGAAGTGCAATTATTCCTAGCCTCCCAAGAAATGAAACTTCTAAAGGTATCTTCAGATATTATAGCTTAATTTATTCCTTAAAGAGCTGATCTTGAGTTATAGAATCTTCCCAGGGGATACTCCTAAATTGTTTAAATGAGCTTTCTCATTTTCATTCCCAGAATAAACAGTTTGGTCTTTATAGATTGATCATTTTTAGGCCTTGCTTGACCAAATCTAAGATCTGGATTATGCTCCTGAAATTCAGATCTGAGATTGTGATTTTGATTCTAAACATAGTTTTTTGAAAATCCCAAGTTTTTCCTACTTTTTTTAAACTTTTAACACTTTCTTGTAACAACAGTAGAAGTAGTCCATATATAGAACATTACCCTTTTAAAATATTTATTTATGACAGAGAGAGAGAGAGAGAGAGAGAGAGAGAGAGAGAGAGAGAGAGAGAGAGAGAGAGAGAGAGAATGGGCATACCAGGGTTTCCTGCCTCTGTAAACAAACACCAGACCCTTAAGCCACTTTGTGCATCTGGCTTTACATGGGTACTGGGTCATCAGGCTTTGTAAGCAAGCGCCTTTAACCACTGACCCATCTCTTTAGCCCCAGAACATCATCATTTAAAGTCCCTTTGTATATGTTTCAGTGTTGGATAAATATAAGATAGAATTGTAATTATCATGATTGAACAAAGCCCGTTGGATGTTACTGGTTTGTTTTCCTACTCTTCCAGATAGAATTTGGTTCGTATTCAGTCATGTGTCACTTAAACCCAAGGATTCATTCTGAGAAATTTGTCTGACATTAGGCAATTTCATCATTGTGTGAATATCAGCCTTCTGTACACCTAGGGTGTGTGGTGTACACTGTTGTATATGCAGCTTGCTATTTATTGAAATGTCATCATGTGGTGCATGGCTGTATGCCATTTTATATCTAAATGACTAGATAGAATATTAAAAAGTATATGTTATGCCATCTTTAGAAAACTATTGCCTCAATACACAAAAGTCATACAAATTTCTATATGGGTCATAAAAAGCACTTGTCTGCATTTTGCCTTTGTTATCCACAGATTTAAAGAACTATACATTAAGGATTAGTGAAGTCTGAACTTCACTAGGCACATGTATCATACACCTGTTATACGCTACATACCAGTAGCCTGGTCACAGCATTTACAGGTTATTTCTAACTCACAACAACTATTTAGAGATGTGTTAATCATGCTTTATTACTAGTATGGAAAATGGAGTCCTACAAAGATTGAATTACTTCACGACTGGGATAGTCTAATACACTAGCACTGAATTAAAGTTCTACCTGAGTTTAAGCTAGATCCATCTAACTCACAAATGCTGCCCTACTCTATGTACTGGGGAGGTGAATTGCAGGGAGGAAAAAAAGATTTTATTACTTTTGAAAACTTACCAACACATGTGATATAGGGATGCATTATCTTTGCCAGTAGGGTCCCTCCAATAGAAATCATGATGGGGTTATAATGATTTTTACTCTTTGTCTTCCCTTACTCCTTTGATTTTGTTTTGTCGGGTTTTTTCTCTATTTTATTTTTTATTCACACTGTTCTTTCCTCTGTAGCCCAACAGACAGTTTTAGCTTACACATTAAAAAATCCTCTTGGGCTGGGGAGATGGCTAAGTGGTTAAAGGCACTAGCTTCTTGCAAAGCCTGCTGGCCTGGGTACAACTCCCCAGTACCCATGTAAATCTAGATACACAAAGGATGAATGCCTCTGGAGTTTGTTGCAATGGCAAGAGGCCTAGGCATGTCTATGTGCACATTCTCTTTCTCTCTCAAATAAATAAATCATATGTATGTGTATGTATCTATATGTGTGTATGAATGTGTGTTCATATGTTTATACTCTTATCCCAAATTTAGTTTGTGTCTCTTGTACTGGCTTGGCTTTATTTTATGAGTGAGGCACTCCAGCTCAGGCTGAGTCTAGATTTTCCTATGAACTTTCCATCAGAGTATCTTGAGTAGGTTTGTTTTCCAGCCTGGAATCTGGACGTGGTCTTTCGATTGCCAGCTGGACAGTTAGTAGCTCCATGTGGCTGCTGTGACGGCTCGTTCTTTCTTGGCCAGCCCTTCTGTTTTCCCCTCAACCACAGTATGGAGTTTTTTGATTTTTCCAAATGGGAAAAAGAGCATGAGTAGAAAGATCATAAAGCCAACTACTCCACCTAAGTTATTGTACTATATGCTGTTGGTGAGGGGGCTCCAGAATACTCATAATTTCTAACCTTTTAAAGGCAGTACTATTACCATTGGAATAACTGTGAAATTGTTTGTTAACTATGCTCATTATTTTAATGGAAAGACTTGCAAATCAATGCATGGGTTCTGCCTCACTTTGCTGTTATCATTTACATAATTATGTGGTGAATTTAGCTCTTTGTTCATTTATGGCTCATTGTGTTATTTGCCATGCAAGCATGAGGACCTGAATTTAGATCATCAGTACCCATGTAAAATGCTGGACAGTTTGACATGTACCTATAACCTCAGTGCAGGGGAGATGGAGACAGAGCATTCTGGGGGATCCACTGGTGAGCTAGGTTAGCTTAATCAGTTAGCTCTGAGTTCAGAAAGAGACCCTATCTTAAAAAATAAGGTAGAGAGTGACTAAGTAAGATAACCAATGTCAACCTCTGGCCTACACACACAAGTGCACACACACAAAAATCAATGTATTCATTTCTACCACAAGATTGTAGTTATTCCACTGTGCAAACATACAATAAATATGTTTATATTTGGATACTCTTCATGATCTAGACAAATGCTTAAGTAATAAAGTAATTTCATTGACAAATAGTTCAGTGCCACCTTTCTCAAAGCTACCTGGCTAATCCAGGATAAACAATTTACTGATTATTAACTACAAATTATTAATTCAGACAAAACCTTAGCCTCAATCTGTCTGTCTGTCTGTCTCTTTCTCCACAGTTATCTTTCAAACATAAAATCAAAGGAGACCCTGAAGTTACCTACTCCAGCTTACCCTTCACCATCTGTGTTTTCTATAGTATTTTTATGTTTTTTTTTTTTTCTGTAGTATTTTTGATAGTCATTCAGTCTGTTCCAGCTGTTCTGGTGAAGTGATGTTGCCTGATAATAGCCAAGCTCTACAGCTTACACCCAGTGGTCTTTGTTCCTCCACAAATTGAATGTGCATGTTTTCACCTTCCAGACTTCATTGCTATGAACATTTTTTGTCAATATTTTAATTTAAACATTACCTAAGAACACACAATCTGGTGTGGACAACACATAATAACAAGACCATTCTTACTTTGTATTCCAGCACACTGTTTATGGTTGCAGCCATTTGGCAGTGCTTTTTGTCTTGCCACTATCTTGTATTGCCTTGAATTTGCTTTCAACCAAGAAAACCCTCAAGATAGATTTCTTATGAACTACTGAGGAGCCAGGTTTTCCACACAACCCTCATTATTTAGTGTCACCTATAGATTTAAAACGGCTTCCACATGTCCATTCCTATAACACATTCAAATACTTTGCTGGAAGAAAATGCATCACTCGTTTTTACAAGTTCTGGACTCTTTGAGCTTTGGTTCTACCATCTATAAATTTCTTAAGCCCTCTTGTCACTAGGTTTTTGTCCCACTTGTTTACAAAATTAAAAGGGGAAAATGGGTTAAATACCTTGCTAATTTCAAGATAGAAGTCGTCGAGATTTTTCAGCTGAGTCCTCATCCTAGTTATCAAGTTGAAAACATTTCAGTTTCCTAAGTTTAATACACTGAAATGTTTATTAGCTATCACCCTGTTTGCCTTTATACTACTGTATTATGTAAATATTTGAGTATGGAGCATGGACATGCCAGGGCATCCTGCCACTGCAAACAAACCCCTGACGAATGTGCCACTCTGCATCTGGTTTTACACGGGTACTGAGGAGGAATCAAACACAGTCTATCAGGCTTTGCAAGCAAGTACCTTTAACCACTGAGCCATCTCCCTAGTTCCCTATATCAGTATATTGTAAAGGTAATATGTTTCCAAAAAGAATTTTAGCTTCAAAATTAAAATTGACTACTAACCTGCCACATAACTTGCTAGTGCTAGATTCAGATTATGATAACATAAGAAAAACAATCTCTTAAAATGCAAGAGAAAACATTTTCACATACAGTTCTAAATCATCTTTTATCTTTCATACATGAACATGGCAACTCATGTGGCAACCCATTGTAATTATGTCATCGCAGCATCTGAAATCTCCTAATTTGACTGTGTCCTGTCTAGCTTGGTAATCTCAAAAGAAAGTGGTGAAAGAAAGAGGGAGAAAAAGGACTAGGTATTAAAAAGGAACTGAATTTTTAAATAAATATTGGTTAAATAAATTTTCTTTTTCAGAATGTGAGAACTTCTTGGATACTGAGTTGGATGCAGAGTGTGCCTCAAAACAAGGTGTGCCTCTTCAGAGAGAATCTGGGAGTAATTCTGACCTCTTCCACTCGCCCCATGATGAGATGGGCAGGATCCTCCTCTCAAAGGTATTAGGTGAACCTTCTGTTGTTTTTAGCTAGCAACTCCTGTTGGCCTTTCTTAGTCTTCTTTACCTTTCCTTCTTCCTCTTGTGCTCATTGTCTTCTCCAAGTCCATCATTTCCCCTGGTATGTGATTACTGTTAGTAAGTTGTGGTCCACCTAGCCATATAGACTTCACTCACAGATGAGTGTAAGTACATTACTCCCATTAGAAGAAG
Source organism: Zapus hudsonius (assembly GCA_004024765.1). Taxonomy (NCBI): domain Eukaryota; kingdom Metazoa; phylum Chordata; class Mammalia; order Rodentia; family Dipodidae; genus Zapus; species Zapus hudsonius. Next base: position 29,158 of record PVHP010000165.1, read on the forward strand.
AAATTCCAGGTTCCAGAGCTTGGGGGGGGGGGGGACATTGACCAAATTTACTATCTGCAAAAGCATGGCTGGTTACATGGAGATTTTAAAGCTTCATGTAACAAGCCATTGAGGTCTATAGGCATGGGAGTTCCTTTAGAATGAACTAAGTCAGATGACAGTAAATACCCTTCAGTGGGCAGGAAAGGACCGCAGCTCAGACTGTATGATGTCATGTGTATAAACTAGCCATAGAGTCATTTCTGATTAATGTGTTGAGACCTGAAGCTCATTGCTGATCCTGGTGATATCACCCCTTTTCATTCAGCCTGCTTAATTGCAACTTTCAAGATCTCCCTAGTGAAGTGCCCTTTCTCATGCACAGTTTATGCTTGCATATAATTTGAGGCTAAAGAGTGGGGGAAGGACACTTTATGTTTCCTTGCTGTGCTTGTTTCACTTTGCAGCAAGTTCTGTTTTGTTTCCTAAGAAGAACCAAGGTTTTCCCTACTGCAGAAAGGGTGATCACACTGTACTCAGTTAGATGCCACAAGTGGTTTTCCCAACCATAAGGCCCAAGGGGGCAGAAGCCTGTGGTGCTTATGAAGACTGCTCCTTCTGGTTAGGAAGTGAGAACACTTTTGTTAGTGGTTAGTAATAGTGTAATGCTCTGGTTTTGGGTTCTGGCAGAGGAATGATGTCATCTTAAATCCTGGTTGGGTATATTGAAGCCTCTGCATGCACCTTGTGTACCTTCCTTGTCATTTTTTGTCTAGCAGTTCCTATGTTCCCTTTGGTCCTAATTCTTTACTTTAATCATTTTCCTAAGGTTCTTGGAAAGACGGAAGGTGAAAACAAGACTTCTGTCTTGTTACTTGCTGGCCAGACATAGTGATAATCCAGGTATTCAGTAGGCTGAGTCAGGAGTGATCTTGAGTTTGAAGCCATAGCAAAACCCTATTTACATAGCTATGATTCTGTGGATCAAAGATCTACCTATGTTTAATGATGCATTTAAAAATATGTCTCATGTTCTTCACTGTAAATACTTAGAATTCATTCTTTTTCTGTAGTTAAAGGAGTTTTGTTTTGCTTGAGAGAGAGAAAGGTAGATAGAGAAAGAGAGAAAGAATGGGCATGACAGGGCTTCTAGACACTGCAACTGAACTCAATACCTGTGCCACCTTGTGCATCTGGCTTTTCATGGGCACTGGGGAATCGAACCCCAGGGTCCTTAGGCTTTGTAGGCAAGCGCCTTAACTGCTGAGCCATCTCTCCAGCCCTTGTTTTGTTTTGTGTTGTTTTCCAAGGTAAGGTCTCACTCTGTAGTCCCAGACTAGCCTGGAATTCACAGTGATCCTTCTACCTCAGCCTCTCAAATTCCCTGGATTAAAGGCATGTGCCACCATGCCTGTTAGTTGAATGATTTTTTTTTTAGTAAAATTCACTTATAATGACTCCAAAGAGTCAGTTGCATTTGATAAATACATTTATTCACTTTGTAACCTGAAACTGCATCAGAATATAGACTATAAGTATCACTTTGGAAAGCTTCTTTGTACCCCTTCTTTGTCTTCTTTTGATCCTTCCAGAAGACAGAAATAAATTTTCCTACTTAATAAATTTTCTTTGATTCAGAAATTCATGTAAAGGGAATCTTAACGGATATAAAATACTAGAAAGGAGAATTGTTGTATCAAGTGATAGGTATGGGTTTAGTCTTAAAAGAAATAAGAGTTCCAGATATTCTACATCCTTTACAACATATTTAATAGTTGCTTTAACATTTGTGGTGTCCCTGTAGTATTTATCTCATTATATTTGTGAGTTGTGTCTCTTTGACAACTCATGATATTTAATACATTCTCATGTGTTCATTGGCAACTCATGCATCTTCTTTTATGGATAGTCTGTTCAAATCTTTACCTATTACCTATTAAACAATGAATTATTTGTTGTTTCTAAGAAGTAGAGTTTAATATATATCCTGGTCCTTTGTTAAATTTATGCTTTGCAAATATTTTCTGGTTGTCTATGTCTTACCTCTTTTGTAAAGGTATCCTTTATGAAATTCTAATTTTGTAATTTCTAATTTGGTTAAATATAATTTAAATGTCTTATGCTGGTTTTGCTTTGCCTGCTCCCAATCTTGATGTTCTGCTTTAAAAGTTTCATAGTCTTAGCTTTTATTTTTATGACTAGGATCCATCTCAGTTTTACTAGTCCTATTGACAGCAGCTTTGTGGTTTAGATGGTAGGATTCAATCTAGCTGTGTAGAAAGTCACCTGAAGAGCTTTAAGGAGGGGGAATCACAATCTGGCCTTCCAATGAGAATCCTGAGTTTAATATCTAACCCTCTGAACTTCAGAGCATAGGATAAATGGAAGCTAACTCAAGAGCTTTTGTTTCCTACAGAGCCTTTCTTAGGTGTTTTAGAACAAGCTTGTCACATTTTGGTTATTGATGTCCATTCTGTTTGTGTCTTGGTATTATTTTGAGAATTAGAAATACAGGCAGCTAAGGGACAGAGAGTGAATGTGTATGTGCATATTTCTCAGGACTGCTGAAACATCACCACAAACGATTCTCACATTTGTGAGGCTAAAGGTCCTAAAGTTGGCGTGCCAGCAGGTTGGCTATGAACAAGCATCTGCTGCATGCTCTTTGCTGGTTTCTGGAGCTTGCTCCATTCCTTCGCTCAGTGTGCCTTGCCTGTCTATCTCTGCTTCTGTCTCATGCCATACTCTTCCCTGTACCATTGTCTTCTGCATCTCAAAAGGCACCACTCAGGTTGGGTCTAGGGCTTACTCTACTCTATTAAGGACCTCCTTCCTCATCTTAGCTAATTAGGGCTAGAAAACCTCTATTTCTAAATAAGGTCACATTCTGTGGACACACATTTGTGGAGCACACTGTTTAACACAATAGAGAAATCTAAGACATTTTAGAAGTGCCCTCTAAAGCTAATAGTTATGACTGTTTATGTTTTCCTTCTCTGAAAAGTGGTTGTGTCATTAAGAACTTTTTAGGATTCTTCTTCCCATTTCATTCCTTCATTATCTTAAAAAGAGCATTCAAGGACTGGAGAGATGGCTCATCAGTTAACAGCACTTGCTGCTTAAGCATGAGTGTCTCTTGGACCGGAGACCATTAAGTTGGATTCCCTAGAACTCATAAAAAGTTCGTTATGGGGGTGGAAGGATGAGATAGAGAAGACCAGAGAATATTCATGGTGCTCATTGACAGCCAGCAGCTCTAGGTTGCAGGAGACATTGCATCTGAAGAAAGTACACAGTTGAGTAAGTGATAGAGATAGGCACCCAATGCTCTCCTCTGGACTCCACACATATGTGCGTGAAGTACACCACACACATAATCACTAAGTTCACTCATTCACTGCTTGGAGAGAGTCTCCTGATCCTCCTGCCTCCACTGCTCGTATTACAAGCATGTGCTATCACATTCAGGTAATTAATTTTAAAAATATCTATTGTATTTTAGGATTTATTTGATGAAGAAATTTTATTTTGTAACTTGACCTAGTGAAAGGACATTTTACTGACTTTTAAGATCTTTGCCTCACAGATTTGTAAGAGATGACTGAAATAACTGAGGGATTGGGATGATTTGAGTTGAAAGAATCTGGTTTCAAATCTTGATTCTGTTGTCCACTCCAGAGGGCAAGAGTCTGGTAGACAGTCTGGGTGTTGGGTTTCCTGAGCTTCCCAGTGAGCCCTTTATGTTTTCCTCAGCTCATTCTAGACATCATTTTAAAAACAATTTAGGTGTTTATAGAGATAGCTCAGCAGTTAAGGTGTTTGCTTGCAAAGCCTAATGCCCTGGGTTTGATTCCCTATTACCCATGTAAAGCCAGATGCAGAAAGTAGTGCATGCATCTGAAGTTCATTTGCAGTGGTAAGAGGCCCTGAAATGCCCATTTTAATTCTCTCTCTTTCACCCTGACTTTCCAAATAAATAAAATTTAAAAGAACAATTTAAGGAAAAAATTAAGAAATTTGGTTCTTCAGAGCAAAGATGAGCTCAAGCATAAAAGGCAAAAAAAATGGGTGCTTTTAACAGGTAGTGTTGGTCCCCAGTGGGTGAGGGACAGGTAGGAGGGAAATTGGGGGGGTACCATCATAAGACTAGCTCATACAATGTATCTAATTTGCGTGTCATCCTTGCGCAGGGGCCATGCTAATCTTCTCTGTATCATTCCAATTTTAGTATATGTGCTGCCGAAGCGAGCACACAATGTATCTAATTATTAACAATAAGTAAGTTATTTTTTTAAAGTGTTAGTAAAATGTGTTACTTTTGGTAAGAAGTGCTATATTGTACCTTTTAAAAGATTCCCAATCAAGTTCAGAGTTTGTTTTCCATTCCAAAACTAATTAGCTTATTAGTCCTTATTTTTTTGTTTCTCTGAAAATTATGTATATTCTTACTTGTTTATTTACTTATTTATTTATTGAGAGAAAACCCCAACATACCATAACAAACTCTAGGTACATGAGCCATGTTGTATATCTGGCTTTATGTTGATTCTAGGTAGGTAATCAAATTCAGGCCATCAGCTTTGCAAGCAAATACTTTAACACTGAGCCATCTCCCCAGCTACTATTTTTTACTCTTAATTAAAATATTACATTAGGGTTGAAGAGATGGCTCAGTGGTTAAAGGTGCTTGCTTGCAAAGCCTGCTGGTTTAGGTTTGGTTCCCCGGTTCAGGTTTGTCTTCCCAGTACCCACATAAAGCCAGACACATAGTTTTAATGCACGTGTCTGGAGTTTGTTTATAGTTTCGAGAAGCCCTGGTTGGCATGCATGCACACACACTCAAATAATAAATAAATAAATAAATAAATAAATAAATAAATAAATAAATAAATAAATTTTAAATAAAATATTTCATCAGATGGCTAGTTTAGCAATATTTTATTCCAGAACAATAGCATGCATTTTCCTCGTTTCTGCTGTCTTATCTAGACCAAAGTAAAGATACTGAAATACTGTCTACATCTGTAACTGAGCATAGGAACATGGAATCTCTTAGGCACTTAAAAAATCTTTATTCATTTTCATTTATTTATTTCCATGTCTGTTTACACACATGCAGGTGCACCCTGGACCTCCTGCTCCTGCAAATGAATACCAGACACTTAGACCACTTTGTTTCAGTCTTAAACATGGGTGGTTCGGGAATTGAACCTATTCTTTCAGGCTTTGTAAGCAAGTCCCTTTAATCACTGAACCATCTTCCCAGCCCCCCCCCCTTTTTTTTGTTTGGTGTAACATGAAATTGAGTTCATCTTTTCCTCACTCATCATGGAGTATGTTTGGTATCTTTTAGCAAGTAGAAAATGTCAGACTACTAGGAAGAGATTTGCACAATTCCTCTTAAGTTCTAGAGGTTGGCCATTAAAAAAAACTTTATTAAAGACCATGTTCTCAAAAATATCTTAAGCATCATTCACCTTCAGACCACTCAGCCAGCTCTCAGTGAAATGAGAAGCAGTAGCTTTCTTCCATTTATGTATTTGTGACAGACTTTCAGTGGAGTCACAGAAGCTACCAGACATATTTCAAAGGGACACTTAAAAATCACCTTGTACTTAGTGTTGAAATATTAACTTCATTGCATCTTCTAATCTGGTACCTCTAGTCAGATGATTAAAAGAGGTAAACCTAGAACATTCCTTTCTTAGGGGACAAAAGGCTTTGAATCTAATTACAATCATATTTATGTGAAGCCATTGGCTTTTCTGCAATAACTGAACCTATGAGCTTGGTCTTACTGGCTTCAACCCTATGTGCTTTCTCTCCATTTACAGCCCGAGGATGAACAGTTGGTCTGTGATACCACAGGATCCAGTTCTTCTACTGATGACACAGCTTCCCTAGATCAGCAGTCTTCTCATGGCAGTGATATGTCACTCCCTCAGATTTCAAAGTTAAACAAGTCCAGAGATCATCAAAGCTCGGATGGCTTCTATAGCCATGGGCTGGGAGCTGAGAGTCGAGAGAGTGAGAGCGAGCCTGCTGGCTCTGGTGAAATGGAAGAAGAAGAGATGGACAGCATCACCGAAGTACCTGCAAATTGCTCTATTCTGAGGAGCTCTATGCGCTCTCTATCCCCATTCCGGAGGCACAGTTGGGGACCTGGAAAGAATGCCGCCGGTGATACAGAAATGAACCAGCGCAGGTAAGATGGCCTGCTCATTTAATGTCTTAGTGCCTGCTTTCTTTCTGATATGGTATTATTGTTGGTAAAAAGATTTAGAAGACACCGTGGTAGAGAAAAAAATAAAACTGGCTTTGAAATGTGTAGATCATTATTCCAACTCCAGCTCTCCAACATACATGTATATGACCTTGGGCAACCCCTTGAGCAGTCTGAGCTTTAATTTTCTCATCTGTAAAATACTTGCCTTTTCACATTTTTGTAGTAATGACATAAAATATTACCGTTTTGAATATTTAATAAATGGTAATTTTTATTCTTTCCAGACTAGTGAAATTTATAAATTAGAAAATATTAAAGGAGAGGTTGGTGAGATATCTCAGTGGTTAAAGCCTGCAGGCCTAGGTTCAATTCCCTCGTAGCCACATAAAGCCAGATATACAAAATTACTCATGTGCCTGGAGTTCATTTGTACAGCAAGAGACCCTGATGCACCTATACTCTCTCCAAATATATATAGATATAGATATAGATACATCTATATCTATATCTATATAGATAGATATATAGATAGATATAATGGCATATATATATGAAAATACTGGAAGAAAGTTTCATGCCAATTTTTAATTAGGAAATAAAGATGAACTCTTACAGTCTTAACATATCTAAGTTATTCAGTGTTTGTTTCCTGAGAATTAAAGCCATATTTGTAATGCAGAAAATTGAGATAAATGGACTATGTCTAAATTATGAGTATCTAATCAAGAGAGCACAATACTCCTCACATACAATAACACTGTGGACATTTTCCTATATGTCATACATTTGGGGGACTTACACAAGTGTAAGCCAGTGTTAACCCTCAGTTTGGCAGGAGTCTATAGCTGGAATTTGACTTCTCACCACTGGCTGCCTGGATGAATTTAAGCAGGCTTTAAGGAACAAGTGCCGTGCTCGCTTCGGCAGCACATATACTAAAATTGGAACGATACAGAGAAAATTAGCATGGCCCCTGCGCAAGGATGACACGCAAATTCGTGAAGCGTTCCATATTTTTGTGAGGGAATAAACTGAGACGCTACTAAAAAAATAAAATAAAAAGAACAAGTGCCACCGTGAGTAATGATTTGCCAGGGTATGCTTCATCCAAAGTGGCTCTCTAATGAGAAGCTCTTTCAGCTAGTAAAAGAGGAAGCTGATCGGTGTCTTTACTTTGCTTTATTTTTTGAGATAGAGTAATGTCATGTGGCTCTTTTCACCATAAAACTAATGGCAGACTTTTTGCCTCAGTCTTTCAAATGCTGGAATTACAGATGTGAGCTACCATAATTGGTTTCTGAAAGGTGTTTTTAAATAAAATGTTGTAAACTCAGCTGGAGCAATTATTTGCTTACTTTAAAAAATATTCCTCAACTTCCTCATTATATTATGGCTATAAGTGCATGTAAACTTAATCATATTAATCATCTTTTTTATTTTATTATTTTTTATTGGTAGGGGGAGAAGACAGGGTCTGGTAGCTGAGGCTGGCCTTGAACTCCTGATTTTCCTACCCCTACCACCCAAGCCGTTGCCACCACTGTGTCTTGCTCTCCATTTATTCTTTTACTTAAACAATATGTATTGAGCACTGACTATTGGCTTAGGCGCTGTCCTAGATTCTGCAGACACAGAAATAAATGCAGTATCAGTCTCTGCCTTCCTGAAACTCCGAAAAAAAACCAACACTTTCTTAGTTTGCTAATATTTTCAGACTTCTTTTATAACACATTTCCTCATGTAATCTAATCTTCACCATGATTCAGGTGTTATTTTCCTCGTGTTTGCTGATGAGAAGACTGGTGCTATACTTTATATCACTTTCATCAAATTCAGGTTTCAGGTCTTGTGGTAAAATACTCTTTTTACAATCCCTTGTAATATTCTGTGGTGTAGTTCAGGATGCTAGTCTGAAAAGTAGCAGTATTCTTTAATTTACCATGTTATATTCTTGTACATTTGAATTTCAGGTTATATAAAAACCAGTTTCTAAAGGTATTCTGTCTGTCCCAGTTTTATACATGCTGCTCATATTCATATTCTAGTAGTAGAAAAACATACTGACATTGGTATTGATCCCTGCAGCCTGAATGCTCTCCCTGGAGAAAGGGTAACTTCCTGTTAGGACATCATGTCTTAGAACAGCACAAAGGAATGAGGGTTTTTTTTAATATATAAATAATCAAATATCATTATCACCCACTGTGGACTATGTATCCCTTTATCATGAATGATTTAAGAGCCACATGTATGTGGATCATGTAGCTTGGATGAAGAAATTGAAGCTCATGTTTAATGACTTGCCCAAGATTACATGGTGATCTTAAGATGGATTCAAGGCTTAAAGACCTTGTTGCCTAAATTATTTGTGTTTTTAACCTGTGTATTTTGAGATTGCCTGTTCAAGCATACTATAAAGGATCATCTAGCACAGTGTCTTAATACCTTGGAATAAAATGGAATAGAAGTTGGGTTTTAGTTATCCCTTTAAAAGTTTTAATTCTTACAATATTGCTTGCAATATTGTGTGGCTTGAATTTGAAAGTGTGAAAGACAATCCTTTTAAAGTTTGCCCCTTTTTGTTATAATCTCTTTTAAAGTTTAAAAGGTACTTTTTTCTGATCCACTTACTGTTATAATTTAGTCAACTTCATAATTTGTCATCTGAATAACTTCTTGAAGCAAAAAGGGAACAAAGTCATCCCCTACAGAAGCCTTTTTGTCAGACATCTTTGGTTCTTAAATATTTCCCTCATTCTTTCAGTTTCTTATGTCCTGTACTATTTGTCTTAAGGATTATGTCTCTTTTCAGTGTGGTCTCTGTATGTGTCATGCATTTGTATCTCAATTTGATTCACCTGCATCACTGACCTCTTCCATCATTCATTTTCAGTTCAATGCGTGTTCTTGGGGATGTTGTCAGGAGACCTCCCATTCATAGGAGAAGGTACAGAGTTCATTAAATTGATGGACTAACCATGTCATCACTGAGCATGTACTAACAAGCATTTCATTCTGCTTACCATGTGACACAACATATTTTTAAATAGTCATTTCTAATTCAGGCAAATAAAATACAGGTGTTTAGTAGTTGCTTATGTCCATTCCATATTAATTAGTTTTTTTTTAGCCTAAAGTCTGTTTTCCTATTCTAAATCTAAAATATTAAACATTTATATATTTATTCATATAAATATATACACACATGTACAGGCAGGACCTTGGTAATAGGATCTTACCTAATTTTTTTTCTACTTTGTGCCTTGGCTAATGGACCTCGAGTACATTTTTTTTCTTCTTGATGTGTAAAAAAGAGAATAGCCACAGACATGTGTGCTCATACAGATTCTAAAATATTTTCAGCTCATTCTTTAATAGTGTGATGAAAGATATCACTAGGCCACCTGTCAGTTTCTCTTTCAGTGTTACTATATTTGAAAAAACATTAAAGAAATTTTAAAACGAAAGGAAAATCATTAAAGAAGCAGAAGCTGGTCTTTGTCTTTGAAGTGCTTACTTATTTATCAGGTAAAAAACAAAGCTAAAGATAACTGATTGATAACCTGAGGCATCATTTCTAGTGAAAATGGGGCAGATTTATTTGACATTTCCAAATGCTAAGTTCTGTTTTGTTATTCAGAGATCACAAGGACTTTCTATTGTTTGTGATCTTTCTACCTCATCATTTCAAGTGGAATTTTGGGGAAGGAGTTGAGCTTAAATTCAAATTCTCTCATGAACCTTAAATGGTCATGCCTTTGGTTAACTTGTTCTTCAGGGGAGCATATAGTGTTAAATGTCCTTTTTGAGCTGATAGTATGTAAAACTTCTGGAGATCTATTTATCAGTCTCTCTAGTGAAAGCTCTTTATTAAGAACTTACTAAAGGTTCATAATGATAAATTGCTAGATACAGTTCAGTTAGCAACTGTCATAACTAAAGTTCACTTCACCCTTAGTGAGAATTATTTCTGTGGGAAGAGCATTATCCATAATTTAAAAGTTTATAAAACTGTAACTTTCTAACAAGTCTTAATGGGAAAAGTCATTTTTCTACGAACTCTAGAACATTCTACTTTTCAAAGCAAAAAAGCATAGAATTTTGGGAGTTCTCAAAAATACTGTCTAATTATATCAAGAGCCAGGAAGGAGCCACCTTATAGACCATTTGCAGTTTCTTGGATCCTTAACAATGCTACATGTCTCTCCACTTTTCCCAATTTTTCACATCATGTTCATAGTCTGAGAGTGAATGGGATATCTCTTCAATACACAAAGGAAAAAAACTGGCTACCTCTTATACAATTCATAATTCCCTACCCCATAGACTGGGCCAACGGAGGAGGGCCCCCCAGTGGGGTGGCCACTGGGAGAAGGGAAATGGGGGGGTACCACCACAAGATTTGCTCATACAATATATCTAATTATTGACAATAAATATGTTTTTAAAAATTCTAGGAAAAGGGTCATTTTTAAGAATGATGATTTGGCATAGGTCAAGTAAGTATAATGTACCTATCCACAGTTGGAAATTTTAAAAATTAAGTTAATGATTTTAAGAGTAGACTTCTGAGCCATTGGAATGTTTAAAATACATCTTACTCTGCTCATACAAGTAAATCACATAGTCCAATTCTCCTTACCAGAATAGAGATAACTTAAAGCTATATATTTCTACTTTTGCTCTTGTGAGCTATATACTATTATTTTAGTCAGATTTAAAAAGTTTTATGCCATTCTAATTATTTTAAAGATTACCTCTTATGAGAGCCCTAGAGAAAACTATTATGACCCCCCTACCATTTTCTTTATCTCCTTTCCTTTGCCCCAAGTTCCCACTTGACAATTAAGGAAAGGATTTAGGAGAAAGAGATAGGTGTTTTTGCTGTCTGCAGACCTTCCCACCTATGCACAGCAGTGGAGAGCACAGTGACATTACCATTGTCTAGAAGCTGCCCCCCCCACGCCATTTTAAATACTCTTATTTTTATTTGCAAACAGAGAGAGAAAAAGAGACAAAGAGAGAGTGCACCAGGGCCTACAGCCCCTGCATATGAACTCCAGATGCCTTGGCTACTTTGCGTACCTGGCTTTACGTGGGTACTGGGAAATCAAATCAGGTTGGCAGGCAAGTGCCTTAACCACTGAGAAGTCTCTCCAGCCCAGCCCACCCCCTTTTCTTTTAAATAATAACAAAAGCATATGTCTTAGAATTTTAAGGCCAAAGTGTTTTTTTAGATGGCAGTTTTTGTTAACCAAAAATCCTGAGCTCGGATAAACAAATATTCTGCCCTCCTCATGCAGTTTCAGTCATAGAGAATGTGTTCATTTGCTTTTTTTTTTTTTTTAATATCTTTTTAGTTTTGCAGTATTTAGCCATTCCAACCCCAGATTTTCTGCCTCTGCTGTATTGGGATAAACACAGAAGTGGTTAGTCAAGTATGTTTTGTGACTGTTGGGGTAATGAATATAAAATTAAAAGATAATGTTTCTAACCTAGTGCCATGGAATTCAGAGAAATCCTCATTATCATTAAAATACAAGGCAGTTTGGCCATTATTCTATCTGCTTAGTGGAAGAGCCTATGAAACATCTTTTGTAAATGGATGTGAATGTTGACTACCATATAGGATTTATGAATGGTGTGATAAACTGGATCTTCATGGGAGCACATGAAGGAATGATAACTGATGACTCATCAAGAACATAAAAGCACCATTTTTGTCCTTCCTTTTACTCCATGCTTAGAGATAACTGTCCAAAGATTATGTTGGGTCAGTGGCATGTATAGGGACATTGCCCCCTATAGTGGAAGTTGAAGCGCCTCTCTGAGAATGTCTATAGAAGCAGCCTTTGCCAAGGGATCAGTAGAAGAAATTCTGGGGTTTCAAGTTGGACTATTTATGCTACAACGAGCTTACATAGTCTTTTCCAAAACATTGTGTAGATGGACTTCAAGAGAACAATACTGAGTTTCTCTAAATCTTTTCTAGTCTTTTTCTAAATTCTCAATGTTGTATTCCTAAAATTTTTAATGATTACATAAGTCTGTCTCTATGTTCTTTCTTTTTAAACCTAATAACCCCAAACCTGTTTCCCCTTTTCTCCCTCCTTTTCTATTTCTGCCTTTGATGTCATCTCCAGTATGAGCTGGTGTCCCTCTGGTGTGCAATACTCGGCTGCCCTGAGTGCTGACTTTAATTACAGAAGGTATAGTATTGGTACTTGTCCAGCCACCAAACTGGGAACTATAAAGTATTACTTGTGGCTTTGGCTTAGAGCTGGCTTCTGTGTGGTAGAGTGCATGTGGGCAGTCTGCTTTCTGTGAGCAAGCAGTGTTCTGCCTTTGCAATGAGCAACACTTGCCCAGAAGGCACATGGCCTAAGAACAGAGCATGGCCCCTGATGTATCCTGTTTGTCTCACATGGCAGCCCATTGGCATGTTTTCTGCATTGGCTTATGTTTGCTATAGTAAACCATGCCTTTCTTTGTTTTGGTCTTTCCACGTTCCCAGATTCTTAGGAAAACCATGAGAGAAATGAGGCCTCTCATAATGATGCCCTGATTTTTATTATGGTTCCAAATTCAGATTTCTCATTTCATATTCTTCTTTCAGTTAGTAGCCAGAGTTAAGTATTAAAATGTGTTCATGATTAAGCTTTGTGGTAAGCATAGATCTGGTTTTCTCAGGCTTTTCAAATAACTTAGAACACTAAATTTCTTCTTCTAGACTGTAGCCTAGTATTGAAAATGAAGCATTAATTTTGCAGTCAGTTATGGTTTCTATTGTCATATTGAAATAGGGGAAACAAATCTGTTGTTTAATTTACCCACAAAAGAAAATAGTAACATATGGCTTTAGTCATTAAGTAATTTATGAAGGAAAAAACTAAATAGCCCTTCTGGGCTGGCATGTATGAACTTAATTGTAGCATTTAACTATACATTTTTCCCAGAACATATAAAGATACAAATACAGTGCTTACTGGTTGTTAACTGAGAACATGATCAGCTACAACTGTATTTTAAGGTCTTGCTTACTTGTAAAAAGTTTTTATTATAGTTATTATAAGTATGAATTATTCTAGTTTAGTACCCCAATGAAGGATAGATAACTAACCTTCATTTGTAGCCTCTTGGCTTATAGATAATAACCACAAACTCTTAACTAAGAAATCCCTTTTAAAATTCCAATCCTTATTTGCTTTTTTTTTTCTTTTGCCCATATCAAGACAGTAAGCTCTTAGTATCCATAGGCTTCCAGTGTTTGTGCTTTAGCATTTTATGTATCTGTCTGCAGATTCTCAGGGAGCCTGTAATAGTTGCTGTCTGGCCTGCCATACATAGATAGTAATGCTCATGAGTAAAATTAGGGTTTTCTGGGTGGAAAGTTATCAGGGTCAGCAAGAATGTTGTTGAATGGAAAGTTATAAAGGACTATATAATGAACATCCAGGGAAGTTGTCTACTTTGCCCATGCTTTGTGACATTTGGTACTAACTGAGTTGGGTTTTGGCAAAGCAAGGTTAATTATAATAATGAAAAACACGAAAATAAAAGTAGATAAATATGGTTTATCCCTATGGCATATGGAAAAAAAATCTGAGAAAATGATCTTAGCTGGTTCAAGATTAAGATACACTGAATGAGGTAAGGAAATATAAGTGCCCAGTGTTCTTTTTCAGCATTCTAAGACGAAATGTGGTGAAGGTAGGTGGTGCTCATTTTTTCTGTGCAGGATAGAGTTTTACTAAGAGAGATAATACACAAACAAGGGGGTTTTGTATCCTTCCATTTTTAGGTCTACAAATAGAATGAATTAATAACTCTTGTGCTCTGTGTTCAGTTTTAGTCTGGAAGGCTTGACAGGAGAAGCTGATACTGTAAATAAGCCATCTTCGTCTCTACAAGTAATCTCTGCAAACTCAAAAGAACTCAGGCACCCTTTCAGTGAGGAGCGAAGAGATTCTTTGGGGTTACTTTCAGAAGAACATCTGGAGTCAGACCGGAGAGAACATAGGATGTTTGACCAACGGGTAAGGCCAAAATCGGTGTATGTTGCTAATTGGGGCAAAACTTAAAGTTCCTCCAAATGAAGCATTTCTCAGAGTATAATCTCTAATACTTCCCAAAGTATGATCCCATACTAGGAACATAAAGACAAGACTTCTGTTAGTGTAAAGCCAGAGCTGTGATTACTAACCTATTAAATAATTTATTCAATCTAATACAAAAAGCTTATAACTCTAAGCATTAATCAAGAATATCTTTAATCTGCACAGATTTAAATATTCCATCAAATCAAACAGTTTAGAATTGGGAAAGTATTCAGACTGTATGATTTCATTTCTTTTTCTCTTTTACCAGCTCAGTAGAAAATCAAGTCTTATCATTATTAAAATTTTCAATTTGGAAACACATGTCCCATGGTTCTCCTTCCTAGAAAAAAAAATCTATATTTTCTCAAGCATACTGTTCAGGAAATGACTGTTGATTTCCTCTGCAGTCCCCCCCTCAGTATTGGTGTTGAACCTTGGGCTTCACGGATGCTAGGCAAGTGCTGTGTCTCTGTGCTGCTTCTCTAGCCCAATTAGTCCACTCTGCCTCTGTCTCTGCTAGAATTCTCTAGAGAATGTATATAGTCTCTTGCCATTTCTTGGTCGCCTCTTAATCATCTCTCATTTTCCATTGCTACCACTCTGTGAAAGGTCATGGGCTGCCTTGTCAAACAAAGCATGTGACTTTCTCTTAATTCTCATCTTTTTTATTCTCTATTATCACTTACCAATTTTGACAAGCCCTAGGGCAGCTTTTGAGTTGAGAATTTGCATTGTATGCCTTTGTAGTGTCCTACCTTACCCTCCACACTGGTATTTCTTCCTGACTTTGAATTAATTTCTAGAAGTATTTCTAATTAAATAAATATTAGCATATTAAATAGCTTAATGATTGGGGTTTGTGTGCAGGCTTCCTTATTACACTCAACTATATCACAGTGACATGGCCAAATATAAATGTACCACTATATGATACCTACTAATGAATGTATCTTTTCTACTCACATGTGGCCTGAAGAACTGGCAGTTCAGAATTTGGTCAAAATTGATTTGGTCTAAAACAAAGTTTACCACTTGAAAAATGCTTTTCCCTGCATGTCCTACCACTTTAGAAAAAGTTCTTAAAAATCTATGTGGTTGTGCACATCTATAATCTGAAACTCATAGTGCCTTTGCTTCTGTGAGGCACAGGCATTGTGACTTTCAGGCCAGATGCAGCTGCACAATTAGAAAATGATGACATGGATGGAGAGAATGTGCTAAATGATATTGTCCCAGCTAACAGGAGCAGAAATCAACAGGAAGGATTTCTAGGTAGCTGGTACTGATTACAACTTTAATAAAAATAATTGGCCCATAACAGCCTGAAAAGTAAATTGCATTTCAAACCTGTAGACTCATTTGGAAACCATTTCTAAGTCTACAGAAATAGCAAAATTTTAAGTTTGTGAACAGAGTTACAGACTTGAAGCCAGTTTACCCATTGAGGTTCATCTCAAGACGTAGTTGTGAGTGCTTGTAGCCCCTGTAAGTGAGCTGCCTAATGCCATGTAATTAGGAGATAATATTGGCCTCACTGCTCCTTTCTGTGTCTTTAACTTGGACAAGTTTTAATGAAATAAAAACATTAAAATTTTCTTAATGTTGTGTTTTTACATACTGTTTTATGACACTTTCTGAGACTGACATTTCCATAAATTAGAAATTAGAAAGATGTCTTTGAGTAATTACCACTGATAATCGTTCTGACTTAAACTTTACATTTTTAGATAAGCATCAATATTTTAGTGCGTTAGTGTGCATAGCCTTCTTGGAACTTGCCTCTTAACACATAGCTCATCTTGTACGCAACCTTAGAGTGGGTATTTGACCTGCTTGTATCTCCCTCATCTAGACAAGTTGCCTGCAGCCAACTTCCTGTTGAAAGTCTGCTTTACACTGAGGTCATTTTGTCAAGCCTCAGAGTTGTATTTGAAACATAACAACTGTTTGCCTCAGATTCCATGGTAACATGTGGAGGTGCTTATAGTAAGCAGAAGTCTATGGTCCAGTTGAATCCAGTGCCTGCTATCAGATTTTTATTTGTTTCTTTTTCAACATGTGGGAGTCATGAGGAGGTAGATTTCGTCCTATGAAATGAAAAGATAAATGATAATTAATTTTGGTTAATAGAATGAGCTCTCTCAATACATAAAGAGAAGAGAGCCTCTTATCACCAGAAGTGACCGTGATTCTTTCAGGGATGTTTAACTGGTACATTTGCTTAGATTATAGCATTGAAACTGCTATAGATTTAAATTGCCAAGTCACCAGGAACATTCTCAGCTGAGATAGTTACCCAATTTCAGTCACCCTTGTTTTCATGTAAAATCAATGTAGAAAGAGGAAGTGAGAAAGCCTTCTTTCCAGATGCACTGCTGTTTTGCTTGTTTTTTAAACACTTGCATCTCAGTTTCCAACTCTTTAAAATCAAAGTATTACTACTATATGTCACTGTAATTCTGAGGGTGTTTTGATTTTCAGAGAACCAGCACTATCCACAGCTCATGTCTTCCAGTGAAATTACTTTTGTTGATTACATTTCCAGCATATATTTGCTAAGCACTTACTAAGTTTGGAACATTAGGTGCCTCACAGCACCCTCACAGGATACAAAACCACTATAGTGGTTTATCACTGCTTCTGATGAAAAACTAAGGCTGGGAAAAGCTGAGTAACTTCTCAGAAGTTGAGTAGGAGAGGCAGACTAGAATCTAATTCTTTCTTCACTTTACTGTGGCCTAGTATAAATTCTGGTCTTACCTATAAATATTTGAACATGTTCTTAGTACCTCTTTTTGACTTTATTTCATAGACATGTCACAGATCTAAGCAACAGGGATTTAATTACTGTACATCAGCCATTTCTTCTCCATTGACAAAGTCCATCTCATTAATGACAATCAGCCACCCTGGACTGGACAGTGAGTATACTACTTTTTTTATTTAAAAATAAACCCTATATCTTATACCACTTTTCCTATCATTTCTTTCTTTTTTTTATTGTCCATAATGAGTTACATTGTTTAATGGACCAACAATTAGTTGTTATCCCCAATTCCTCATTGCCCCCCTCCCCATCCCCAGTCAGCTGGATATCCTCCTCCATGGGCCATCTGGATCAGTCTTTGTGGTAGGGGACCATGGATAGCCTAGTATTCAGCCGGCTTCTCCTGACCCAAGTGTGTTGTTAGTGAGGGGTGCCATGCCTCTGATATTTTATTTCTTACTTTAAAGCCCTATAACATTACCTTCCAAAATTTGCCTGTTTATTCCTCTCTATCTATGACAGTACGTAAAAAGAAATGTTAATTCCTCCTTTTGCTACCTCAAATAATTCATCAATATATTACATTCATTGTATTCTTTATTTTTATTTGTGTTATATATTATATGTGTGCCTGCCACAGCACATATGTGGAGGCCAAAGTATAATTTTTAGATGGGTCCTTGTCTCTCACTTCATTTTGGGGTCAGGATCTGTAGTTATTTTCCAGTCCATTCATTCAGGAGCTTCTAGGAAATCCTTTTGCATCTGCCTACCTTCTCAGTAGAGGCTCACTGGGATTACAGAAGCTCATCACAGCTTCCAGCTTTTATGTGGGGTCTGAGGATCTGAGGTTATGTACTCAAGAGTTGTATAGCAAGTGCTTTTATCCACTGAGCCGTCTCTCCAGCCCACACATTCATTATATTCTTGAATATAAATATAACATAATTTTAAACTTTTTATTGATAACTTCCATACATATAGACAAAATACCATGACCATAAGCCCATCCTGCCACCCTTCCTTTTCTCCTTCCCAAATCATCCCTCCATTGAAGCCCTTCTTTCCAACTAGTCTTTCTTGTATTTTGGTCATCATTTTCTCTTTCCTATTATGCAGGTGCTGCATAGATAGCATCAAGGACACACAATTTTTAAAGAAAATTTACTTTGAGGGGTAGAGGAGATGGCTAAGTGGTTATAGGTGTTTGCTTGCAAAGCCTGTTGGCCCAAATTCAATTCCCCAGTGCTCACATAAAGCCAGATAGATTCAAAGGCATGCATGCTTGGCATGCGTCAATCCTCCCCCCCACACACACACACATGCACACATACTAATACATTTTTAAGTCTAATTTAAAATAATTTTAGACTTGAAAATGGGTTGCAAATAATTCTCATTGGAAAACAAAAGGTTGGAAAAATAGTATAAAGAGGCCCTGTTGATCTTCACTTGTCTTGGTTGTTTTTCTCAATGCTGTGACAAAACTCCTGACTTAAGCAAATTAGGGCATTAATGATTTCCTTTGCTTACAGTTCAGGGTATACAGTCCATATGGCTTCCCAGCTTGAAACAGTGCAGTGAATGCTGATGCTCAGCTAGCTCTCTGCTTCTTATTCAGTCCTGGACCTTAACCCATGGAATGGTACTACCCACAGTTAGGGTGGGTCCTACCACCTCAACTGACCTGACCTACAAAATTCCTCACAGACATGCCCAGTTTGTCTCAAGGTCATAGGAACCTACCAAATTGACAGCTTTAACCATCACCACACTTGAATCCCCAAATTTTACTGTAATTCTTAATTTTCCAGCTCACTCCCTTTAAAGCTTTTACCAGAGACATGTGAGAAAGTAGGTTTTATACACAGGAAGTAGGTTATGTGCACAATATTTCTTTACATCTTAATATTTAAGTGTATATTTATTAAAAAGAAATATATTCTCTTTTACAAACACAGTATAGTTATCCAAATCAGGAAGATAATACTAATAAATATGATTTAATGAGACCTTATTTAAATTTTCTTACCTTTTCCTTGGTACAAGATCCTATCTAGGAACAGATGTTGAAATAAGTGGTTATGCTTCTGTAATTTGCTTAAATCTTGATTGATTTCTCAGTTGATCTTTACCTCTCATGAGCTTGACAAAGGAAATGCCTGGCAAAGAAACTGGCCTGCAGACTTCCGAAATGTCAAGCTTAGAAGGAAACTGAGTTACATTTTTACTTAAGCAGGTGCCCAGAGAATTTTCTCTGAAAGTTTCCATTAGAACTGTAGGCACTCAGGCCAACTGGTGGTAAGGAGTGTATAAAAATATTATAGTATTCATAAGCACAAGGCAGCAAAATGAGTGAAAACCAGATCTGATGCTGCTTATACTTCATCATCGTCCCCTTAATAAAACCCAAAATTAAGAGAGACAAAAGTAGTAGCTGCCCTGAATTGATGGGATGTTCAGTTTTTTGTTCTGTCAGAGGGTAAGATATTATTGCCTTCCTAGAGCAAGTTTGATGTTTTTATTGTTGTTTCTGTTTTGGACTGTTACCCAAAGACCATAAATAAGGTGGCTGACTCCCAAATAAAAGTGTCAAGAATTCTGGCACCTGCAGCTTGCTTTCTTTCTATTACTCAAAAATTTTCTGTTTAGCTCCCTGCTGTCAGAAATTGAGCTTTAAGGGTATGGGCCTATAGCTTAGTGGTAGAGCATTTTGCTCAGGACACATGATGAGGTCCTAGGTTCAATCTCCAGCACTGGGAAGGAGGAACAAAAGAAACCTCAAGAGCTTAATCCTTTTATCGCAATCCCCACCTACTTTCCTACTTGTCATGTCACATATATGACTTAGAAGATGGATCAGTGTTAATGTCACTATTTCTTCTTTCTTCTCTAGAAACAGGAAAATCTTTTAGAAATATTAAAGTTCTACATATTATATAGAATTTAAGTATTAAGACAGTTTTAATACTTGGGTTAGTATTCACATGGTCCAATCAAAACCTTAAGAATCAGGATAGCTGGAAATTTTATAATCTCCCTCAGACTCCAATCTCCAATCTTAAATACTTGACTACTCTGTGTAGAAGCAAAGCATTGTAGTACATGCCTGTAATTTCAACACTCAGGGGGCTCAAGTAAGAGGATCACCTGGGATACGTAGTCCAAGTACCATCATATTTTTTTCTCTTAGTCTAGGCTGGACTTACTATGTAGCCAAGGATGACCTTGAACTCAGGCCTTAATAACCTCTCATACTGGAATTACAGATGTGTACCATCATACCTGGCTTACAATTGATTTTTTAAATATTTTTATTTATTTGTTTGCAAACAGATAGAATGGTTGCACCATTCACTTCAACTGTTACCTAGAGATAATAGGATATGGCTTAAATGTGAATTATTTAATGTCATCAGTATATTTCCTCGTATATAATAAGCAAGTGTTATTTTTATAGACTATCTGCTGTAGGTGATAGTGGCCCAAAACATTGTCAACAAAGTCTCTTTCTGACTAGAATTTAGTAAGTGTCACAGAAGCATGAACACTGTACCTCATGGTCTTGCATGTGATTGTGTATTATAAGCATGTGTGTTGAGGATCAACACTGAGGTCATCTTGTCTCACTGCTTTCTGTCTTCTGCTGAAGAAATGACTGTTTCTATCAGTTTTTGATAACTATTAACATTTGAACAGTTTGAAATGCATATCGAGTGAGCTGTTGTTGGAAAGGTGTATTTTTTCCGTATCTAGAAATTAAGGCATTATATGTAAGCTCTTATCAGTTACATAGTCCACTCTTGTTGAAGAAAATATTGAATAAAGAGAGTGACTAAAGTATTTGTGTCATCTTTGGTCATGGTGTGGAAAATAGACAAACTGTAGCTCACTTAGGGTGGGAAGGCTGTGATAGCTTTTGTCTGGGTGGAGAAACATACTATATTTTTCTGGCTCTGCTTGGAGGTATATCAAGAAGAGGGCTCTGAGAAAAGCCACTCCCAACAAATGTGTTCATAGCCTTTCTCTTTTCTTGCATCAGAAGGGTGTGCCTGTAGTCTTGTCTCTCCATGCTAAGACACAGATTTTTTTTGATAGAATATACGAATAAACTTCATGTTTGCATATATAAAATTTATGTTATTGTCCATATGATCCTGTTCCAAGATTGTTTTATTTTTTATACTTTTAATATTTGTATTTAATTACTTGCAAGCAGAGAGAGAGAGAGAGAGAGAGAATGAGAGAGAGAGAGAGAAAATACACCAGGGCCTCCTGTCACTGCAAAGAACTCCAGATGCATGTGCCACTTTGTGCATCTCACTTTACATGGGAACTGGGGAGTTTAACCTAGTCTGTCCGGCTTTAGCTTTGCAAGCAAGCACCTTTATTATATTTTTAATTTTCATTGCACTGATACAGAAGATGCTTCAAAGAGTAGACTGTATATGTCTCAGAATTCTAAGTATATTAAGGGGTGATAATGTTAAAAAGAAATTATAGTATCCATTAGAAATGTTAGTATTAATGAGATTTTATTTCTCCTTTGTTTGGCATGGCTTGTTATCATGAAGAAAAAGTTCATAAGCAGCACGTAGCCATGGGTTTGTTCTTAAGAATTTACTCATAGAGTGTAAGTTTGCCAGAATCCTTATACAGGTTTTGACAGAAACATTAGCTTGCTATTGTATAGCTTAAGTTGGGCTATAAAGGCAAAGTCTACCTTGAAAACTGAACTCTGACTTTTAGATATGATTTGTACTCCTCTGACCAAAAATAAGTGCCCAAAGAAGGTTTATCATCAATGCTAATAAGATTATTTCATCTTAATTTTTGTACTTTTTCTGTCAGTGGTGGGGTGGAAACTTAATGAAATATATGTGTGTATATATATATATATATATATATATATATATATATATATATATATATATATATATTCTTAGCAAAGTTCTACTTGAAAATATCATTGACAGATATGTCAGAAATAAACTAGGCAAACAAACTTGATCTTCTGATTGAATTATAAGTTATAAGTGATCTTCTGATTGAATTATAAGTCTATATATGCACTTAGTTACTCTGTGTATACATATATATGTGTATATGTGCATATATATCACATGTGCTTTGAGTAGATAAAAAAACTAAATCACTTTATTTACAAAAACTTCTTTAAATATATGTTGAAGATTTCCATATCGTATGTGTAAGGAATACTATTAAGATGTTCATGCAAATAAGGGTTTTGTTTTGTTTAGTTTTGTTTTGTTTAGTTTAGTTTTGTTTTGTTTTGTATCTTACTCTAGACCAGACTAGCCTGGAATTCACTATGTAGTCTCGGGGTGGCTCGAACTCAAGGTGATCCTCCTACCTCTGTCTCCTGATTTAAATGCATGCAAATAAGGGTTTTGTTGTTGTTTTTTGTTTTTGTGATTCACAAATTGTTTAACCCATGGAAATATTTCTAGATTCCAAATAATAAGGCAGCTCATTTTAATTTCTAAATTTGCTTCACAACTGGAAATACTGTAGAGCACATTATAATAACAGTTTGGGGCGAGACTGTCACTCTGTAAAATGCCAGAGTACACATATTGGTGCCCAAATCTCTTTGAACCTTGTTATGTTATGTTATGTTATGTTATGTTATGTTATGTTATGTTATGTTATGTTATGTTATGTTATGTTATGTTATGTTATGTTATCTTATCTTATCTTATCTTATCTTATGTTATCTTATGTTATGTTATGTTATAGGCTACAAACAACAATATGACATTGCTTAACATGTGTCCACAATACAGAGCAGCTTTCATAGCTTTCATATTCATAGGTACAGGGCATTTTTCTCTGCTTCATTTAGGATCTTTAAGATTCCTGATTTTTTAAAAATTGATTTATTTTCTTATCCAGCCCATATTTAGGTACTTATTTTGTTGTCCACCAAACTTATCATTGGTGGGAGAGGGATGAATTTATTTGTATGTTTTCTTTATTGACTATATTTACAGTTTACAGACAAAAGAACAAGTGAATTTAATAGAAAAAGGTAAAAAAGAAGCATTTAGTTATGGAAGTATTAGACCTCAGGAATCAGCGGAGGTTTACCAAGGAAAAGTATTACTAAAGTTTAAACCAAAGGAAACTAGCAATTAGCTTGGATGATTTAGTATTATGAAAGCTAAGTTGAAGATTCTGTTCTCCTGGTGGTAACAGAGGAGAGTGGTGGATTAGGAGAAGGTTTTCAGTAGGGTTCTCATGGCAGTAAGTGGTTGACAAGTGATTTGAGGGGAGAATTTGAAGTTTAGAGAGATCTAGGAGACAGAATCAAGAGACCCACATGAGGTGTGTTGTAAGGATTCATGGGTAATGCAGGTTAACTTAGGTCAGCAGTAGGTATAGTTACAACAAATGGTCATCAGGAAAAGATGTGTTAACGACTGCACTTGCTGGAATTCAGTTACTTGTGGAGTATTAACTCACAGATGAGCAGGGAGAAGAATGAGTCTAGACCTGGAAAAAGAGTTCTGTCTTGAAGATTAGAAAGAAAGGAGGCCCCAAGAGATACTCTCAACTTCTAAATAATAGGGCAGCTCCTTTTAAACACTGTATACTTTTTAATTATATTCTAAACCCTGTATCATCAGGGTAAAATTCTCTTATTCTAATGTTTCCTGTGTTTTGTTTCCTAGATTCACGGCCCTTCCACAATACCAGCGCTAATTTGACTGAGAGGTACTGTGTGTGTTTCTTATTTCTTTTTTCTTCTTTTTTTTTTTAATAATTTTTCCCAAAATTAAAAAAAAAACTAACTTATCACATTTAATTAAGAATATTATGTTATTTGAGCTCACTGGGTTCTGACTTCCTTGAATGGCAAGTTTGTAACAATTTGGAGGAGAACATTGAACATGCTTCTCTATTGCTCTTCCATAAGTATTTTCTTGAGATAGAACCTTTCCTTCAACCCAGAGCTACTGTTTTTGGTTAGTGATTTTTTTGGTTTCTGCCCCTCCCCAACCCCAAACTGGAGTATAGATTATGCAGGGCCATGCCCAACTACAGAGTGAGTTCCAGGTCAGCCTGGTCTAGAATGAGACCCTACCACAAAAAAAAAAAAAAAGGCTTTAAATCTGGGCATTGGAGGTATACACCGCTGTAAGTAGAATTGGAAGTTGTATGTCCTCCCACCCCTGCATTTTTCTGTTTTGGTAATTCTGGGTAACAAACCCAGGACCTTATACATGCTAGGCAAGTGCTCTGCCATTTGTGTACATTCCAACATGAATTGCTTCTTGACCTGTCAGCACACACAATTTTTATTGACTTATTGTTCATATCTCTCTGTTGGTGCATATGAGATGAAATACTCTAGTGTAATCATGGCTGGGATTCTCTGTTTTAAGTTGCCCTCCTTTTCACAAAGACATCAGTGAGTGCCTTTGTACTGTCTTCATTTCGTTTTCTTCTCTCTGAGCAGTGTTTTATACCATTTCCCTTTTCTCTTAAAAACAAGCTGCCGTGTTTATTTAAACATATCTGTACAGGTGCAGCTATTACAGGGGTCTACTTATGGTTATGCTTGTGCTTACTCTCACAGAAGCCAATACCTCTATTCTGTGGGAAGGTTCTACTCTAAAACACAAATGACTACTCTAAAACACAAAGGCAAAGATGAGGTCTTTGATCATGTAATGGTTTAACTATCCAGTATATCAGCTATTCAAATTTCCTGAGATCAAAACAAGGCCAAATTGAATTTCATGTGGGCTTCTTGAGCAAGAAAATCAGTCTAATCTAGGTCTCTGAAAAATTCTAAAGATGAATCTTTCTACATCAAGTGTATCCAACTTGTGGCCCTTGAATATGTGGATAATTCCAGGATAACTATGAATGTGGCGTAGTTTGTGAACAGCAAAGCCATGTCAGAATGTCAAAAGGTTCACCACCCCTGTTGTGCATTCTGTCTGAAATTTGCTTGCTGTTTCCTCTAAAAACTGTAAGTAACCTCACAGACCAGTGCAGAATCTTGAATGTGAAGTGTGTCAAAAGTACAAAAGATGTATGACTTCTACTTAGTGAAGAACTTGGATATGTAATGAGTCCTAAAGTTCCTTGTTCAGGAACCCTTCTTGAGAAGTACTCCATTATTCCATTAATGATGTGGATTCTCTTTGAGCATCTATTTATTGTAAAGAGGTTAGTATACCCAATGCTTGCTTGTTTATTTGTTTGTTTGTTTGCTTGTTTGTTTTTCCAAGGTAAGGTCTCACTCTAGCCCACACTGACCTGGAACTCACTCTGTAGTCCAAGGTTGGCCTCAAACTCACAGCAATCCTCCTATCTCTGCCTCTCAAGTGCTGGGATTAAAGGCATGTGTCACCATGCCCAGCTCCCAACATTATTTTTTTAAATTTCTCTTTTAACATCTTTTAAGACTGAAAAGATTTTTTGACAACTTCAATATATATACACCATATACCATTATCCCCTCCCACCATCCTTTTTCGTTCCCCCTCCTCTATGCTCCTTCATTGAATTTCATCTTTCCAAGTAGACCCTGATCTATTTTGATGTTATCATTGTTTTTCCCTTCTGTCATGCAGGTCTGTGTAGGTAGTGTCAACCACTGTGACGTCATGAATGCCAAAGCCACTTTCCTCCCCTTCCTTTGGGTCTTAACATTCTTTTTGCCACCTCTTCTGAATGAATGGTTCCTGAGCCTTGAATGTTGTGCACTGAAAGGTTTCTAATTGAGACAGCCATGGCTGCTATCATAAAACATGGACAATTTTTTATATATTAATTAATTGAGAGCGAGAGGAGGGCAGACAGAGAGACTGGGCACACCAGGGCCTTTCAGCCACTGCAAACGAATTCCAGACACAAAGTGCTACCTTGTGCATCTGCCTTTACGTGGGTACTAGGGAAACTCTGGTCATTCTGCTTTGCAGGCAAATGCCTTAACCACTAAGCTATCTCTCCATCCCAACATGGGAAATTTTTATCATTGTGGTCATCACAACCCATATTGTTCTCAGATAGTGTGTGAAACCTTTCAGCAGACTCTGCTTCTTATTGTTTCCTATTTAACTTCTTTAATTCTTTTTTTGTTTTCATTTAGTATAACAGAAGAAAGCTATAATTTTCCCCCTGGGAGCCCCTCCAAGAAAGATTTTGAAGGGAATCGTGGAACAAAAGTTAGTCGCACATTCAGCTACATCAGAAATAAAATGTCCAGCAGTAAGAAGAGCAAAGTAAGTATCTTCCTGTGTGACTACAGCAATCAGTCATCTGTGAGATCTTGCTGTAGGCTGCATAGACCCCCAACTAATTCAGAGGTGGGGGCTGAATTATGGATACTTTAGGAAAATGGAAGTAAGTTCAGATGGTGTGTAATAAAAAATGACTTGAGTCTGTGGGGCTAAACATTCAAATTGCCGCATATGAACTCTGAAATCACAGATAATATTTCAAAAAGATTACCATTACCAGCAAGAGGTACTACCACTAGCTGTTGTGATCTGCGCCAAGATCTGTTCATGCACCAACTTATTTACTCCTTTATAAGAGCCTTATAAGATGTAGGTCTTACCCCTTCTTTAAGAGGTACCTATCTGATATGGAGAAAAGATTTAAGCCCACACTTCTTGGGCCTCTGATCTGCCACTGTCAACCACAATGTATGCATCAGTAAATAAGGTTTAAAATGCAGTGTAAGGACCTTATGCTGAGCTCAGAGGATTAAAATATATACCAGATAGATAGACAGACAGACAGACAGACACACACACACACACACACACACACACACACACACATACATATAAAGTAGATATAAAGAAAGGAAAATTATGCACAAAAATTTAAAGGAACTTTTAAGACGCATTTAGATCTGGGGGCTGGAACATGTTGAAGCCTGAATACACAAGTTTGCAATCCCAGACCCCGTGTAAATGCCATAAGCCACTGCCCCTAAACTCTAGTCACACAAAAAAATTACAAAATAAAATTTTGAAGGAATTGCTGAATATCTCTGTGTGTTGTATATTTAGTTCTATGCACAGAAACACACATGTATATGCACAAATGCTTAGAAATAAGCACAAACTCAAGATCATTATTATTAAAATGTACCCTTTTCTCTCCCTAATAAGCCTTTCAGGTACTCAGTTGAGTGGACTAACAGAATCATAACCATTGTATTTTATCAGTTGTGTTAGCTTTCTATTATGTGACAAAATACCTGAGACGATCATCTTGTAAGGAGAAAAGATTTGTTTTTGAGAGGTTTTAAGCCTATGATCAGTTAGCCCTGTGGCTTTGGGCCAGTGATAGTACCATACCTAATAGTCAAGCATGTGCCAGAGAGGTCTGTTTGTTTCATAGGAACTGAGAGGCAAAAAAGCAAGGTGTTGGCTATATGGTCAACACCAAAGATACCCCCAACCCCTGTAAGCTAACTTGTTTCTTCAGAAGAATCAGTAACTATTTGTTTCTCTCCCCCACCCTGCCTTTTTTTTTTTTTAATCTCAAAGGACTAAGATGGTCCATCATCTGCAAGCACATGGGCCTTTGGGGATATTTAACACCAAAGCCATACACCAGATTTTGTGAATACAGTCATTCTTTCAGCAAATACTAGGTTTGGTCAGTAGGGATTTTTGAACAAAATTGTTCACCACAACTCTGCTCTTTCTTCATTTGTCCTACCAAATACAGGATGGAGAGGGGCAAATCACTACTAGTATAATTAACCACATTTAAATTTTAACTTTATTCCTAGACTTGTTTTAGAATTCTAAAAAATAGCATCAGAGGAGAGAATTATACATTTACTGGTATTCCATATGCTGGAAGCAATTGAACCTAATTTATTCAGTTTATTGCTATGTGATTGAATAGTAGTTGGCATCAACAAAATAAAATTCTCTTGGGGGTAGAAAAATGGCTCAGCAGTTAAAAACACTTGCTTTCAAAGCCTGATGACCTGGGTTTGATTCCCTAGTACCCACATAAAGCCAGGTGCACAAAGTGGCACATACATCAGGAGTTTGTTTGCAGTGGCAGGAGATCCTAGCACCCCTATTCTCTTCCCCTGCCCCAAATAAATAATATTTTAAAAGAAAATTCTCTTGAAAAGGTCAATATAAATATCCAAGACTTATTTCTATATTCACAGTCATTTGCTAGGTATTGCAAAGCACTGGAAAGAAAGAAATAAGGCTCATAATCTTAACTTTGAAAAATTCAAAGAGAAAGGCCAATAGTAAGTAGGGGCATCCTTTTATGTACTTCTCCAGTAGATACATTACTGAGCTTATTGAAGGGGGTACTAGAAATATATTGAGGGGGTAGTCTTAAAATGGAATTTAGAAAGTGGAACCTGACCTTTAAAACACTCTCAACCAAGCTTCCTTATTCTACAAAATGAAGCTGAGAGCTAGACATGATCAAGCAGAACTGCTTGTGGTCTGACTTTAGGAAAGAGCACTTGTCAATTCCATGCTTACTCTTCAATAGAATCAATAACTAAGGATTTGTCTGTCTCTCCCCACCCCCTGCCTCCTTTTTTTATTATTAACCTCAAAGGACTGGAGTTAGCTAGGAAAGGGATGATGAGATATTACTGGAGCAAAGGCTATAGAATTGTAAGTCACCACAAAGTTCCAGTTGGCCTCTTGCTTCTGGTCTTTTAACACTCTTTTGCAATTGAGCTTGGTTCCTCTTTCAGACTGCCTTAAAGATATGATCTTTGAGGGGTGTGCTGTCTCTAGCAGTGGAAACTCAAAATGTTGCAAATTCATAATTCTAGATTGCAGTGCATTTCCATTTATCAGGTTTTAGAGTGCCCCAGTAGCCAAGAATATTAGCATGCTTTCTTTTATAGCTAATGGTTATTAGCTAACTTTAAAGTAGGATTGTTACAGAAGTTAGTGCAAAACACCTTGTCATTGTATAGGCACAAATACTAAGAAGGGAAATAGTTCTATATTCACAATAACAAAAATAAATGAATATTAAATCCATTATTTTTCTTAAATACTGAATAATGCTACTTTTCCATATTATTTTTTAATATTTTATTTATTTATTTGAGATGGGGGCAGGCACAGAGAGAGAATGGGCACACCAGGGCCTCCAGCCACTGCAAACAAACTCCAGACACCCTCTTGTGCATCTGGCTTTATATGGGCACTGGGGAATTGAACTCTGGTCCTTCTGCATTGCAGGCAAACGCCTTAACCGCTAAGCCGTCTCTTCAGCCCTACTTTTCCATATTATTAAAAAATTAAATATGCTACTGTAGATGTTGCCCATGATTTTTCTACGAAACTAACACAGTTTTACTTCTGTTAGCTTGTTTTAGATTTCGTTTGTTCCTTTGTTTTCTGTTTATTTTCTCCCCAGCCCCTGGTCCCAGTGCTAGGGATTGAATACAGTGCTTTGCACATGCTAGGCTAGCACTCTACCACTCAGGTGCATCCCTAATTCTTCACATTTTAAGAAAGGGTCTTGCCATCTCACTTGGCCCCTGGTTTGGAAATTTCTGATTTCCTCATGGACAATGTATGTTTATATGAAAATAGCTTAGTTATAAGCCTAGATTTATTAATTCCACATGTTAAGCTGTGACGTGAACAGTTTGTAAATATTCAGAGTAGCCCCAAATCAGCCATTAGACAGCAAATTGTTCACATTCCTGGGCAAGTTTGTTGGCTATGGCATATATCTATATAGTGTTTTATATATAATTTTATAGAAGTTTAGTTATTGATCATTTACATATTCTTTTGAGAATTACTAATAATGTGCTTAACTTATCTGAAAAATATATTGAATGTTTTTGAGAACCTAAACAGGAAATAGAACAGGTAGATTGGCAGTTTCTCCTTTTGTCTTAGTGTCTTTGAGAAGTAGTACTGTTTCTTGCTAAGTGAATTTGCTTATTACAAGTCTTTAAGTACTCTTAGTGCTCATGTTCATAAAGGGAGTGAATGGTCTTTAAACTAGGTTTTTTTCTTTCAGTTAAACTTTCATTTTCACAACAATGGCTAGAAATTAGAGAATGGTTAGACATCCTAAACCTGACTCAAAGTGGGTGTTTGGAGGTGCAAATTCCTGGTAATATAGTACTTAGTTAGCTTTATAGCTCCAACTCCTAGATGTGTGCCCTGTATATAAAAGAACTATACCCATCGTCCTTTCAAAAAAATGCCTACTAGAGTAGATTTCAATCTCCAAAGGTTTAAGTCAGTGCTAAGTATAACTCGTTCCTTGTTTAATTAAAGGTGTGCAGCATGACGGCTCTTTAATCACACTATACTTCTGCAGTTGTCTAGCGTGTCCTCCAACTTCTAAAAATCTTAATTACTACCCTAAAAGGATAGGTTTTTAAGATTGAAAAATCATTTTCTTTTACAGTAGCCTAGTGTCATTCCTAGTGTCTTTTCATTTTAAATACTATTAGATTCTTTGTCCACAGCACATAAAAACATTTTATTAAATATGGACAAATCAAACTTAAGAATAATAACTAGTCACCATTTTACCTTGGGCAACTTCACTAATACATTTTTAAGACTGCTTTTCTTATATAATTTGGAGTGTGTTTTTAAAAAGATTTTCTAAAAGTTTAGCCTCAATCCTTGCCAAATTTCCCATATTGCAACATGTGCACATGGCATCAACAGGCAGTCTGTTTGGAGGGATTTACTTTTCTTTCATTTCCTGTGTCCTTTAAACTAGGGTAGTTAGTTTGCAGTATTCAAACAGTTAAGACTGCCTCAAGGAAATAAAGTAGCTTCAGCCCTCCCTCCTTTCCTTTCTCAACCAGTCTCTGGCTTCCTCTTACGGTTTCACTAATGGCAGCTCCAGGCTGCTGAACTCTGCCTGCTGGCATGAGCCCCTCCTTCTGTGAGAGCACATTTCCTGGCATGGGGGTGGAATCATGTCTGTAAAATGGGGTCGGCTTCCTGAAGTTCCTCTCATAACAGTGCGATTCTCGGGACTAAAACATGGGGAGGTAAGAATCTAACTTCTTTAAAGCACAGAACTATAATAAACACAGAATAGGGCCGTGTGGTTTGTTTTGTTTTTGTCCTTGAAAATATTTGTCTGGAGTATTGTAGAGCATAAGGAAATTATTGATCACTTTTTCATACTTAAAAGAGCATTCATTACAAGATTTCTTAAAAAACCCTAGGTACCATAGGATGTTGGAGAGGTTTTTTAACCACTGGAGTATGCATGCCTTTTAAGCTTTTAAGCACCAAAAAAAAAAAAAAAAAAAAAAAATTGGATAATTTTCAGCTTAACAGTTCATACATGGAGAAATGTATAGCAAAATTTAATTGAAGGAATTATTTGGAAAAGCTCAAATGTTGATAACTTATGTTTGTGTTATATGTACTTTAGTGGTTACTAGTTCTTGTTTAGAAGAGTTTCCTGTTTTGTAGTCTGGTTGTTCTCCTGTCCTCTCTGTTTTATAGTTTAAATATAGAGCAATTTGGCCTTTAGGTTTCTCTGTATGTAGTCTGTTAACAAAGGACTTCATATGGTTTAGCAAATATTTACCATTTCAGCATAATAGATTAGTTCTGAACAGAAAGTCGGAAGACCTGAGTTCTCTTTTTTTTTTTTTTTTTTTTTAACTGATCATTGCTTTGTGACATTTTGCAAGTCGAGGCACTGTTCCAGCCCTTGGCAGTAAGTATGGTGAATAAGAGCTGAGCTTTATCAACCAGAACTGGGTCTTAATTCCAGCTTGAACAGTTACTGGTGTGTGCTCTCATATATTACTAACATCTCTAAGCCTCAGTCGCTTCAGATATAAAAATGAGGGGAAAAAACTAGAACTTTCATTGACTTGTGAGGAAATATGTATAAATTTTTTATTACAACACCAAGCACATAGGAACTATTCAAAATTTTAGCTGTTATTATCCTCTCATTTGTAAAATTGGAATCATAATGTCCCATTATATGTGTCCACCTAGAGTTGTTAAATTCAGATTTATATAGATGGCATTGCCTAGTGAAGTGTTTAGTGTCATGATCACTAATTTTGGGGAGAAAACTCATTTCCCAGGTATGTTTTTAGATCAGTAAGATTCTTGTCTCTGAATTGCAGCTTTTTTATGTTGGGGGGGCTAGCATAAGTGTGGTGTGTGCATACATTATGCATTTTCACGGGCACATGCATGTATGAAAGCCAGAGTTTGATGTCAGGTATCTTATTCTGTCACTCTCCACTTTACTACTGAGTCAGGATCTCTCACTTGAACCCAAAGTTTACTGATTTGACTGGTCTAGCAAGACAGCTTAGCTTACCTCAGGGATCCCTTCTCTCTTATCCCCCAAGCACTAGGATGACAGCATTTATGTGGGTGCTAGGGATCTGAACTCTGGTCCTCATGCTTGCATAGCAAGTGCTTTATCCACTGAGCCATCTTCTCAACCCTATGAATTGTACCTTCTCATAATCATAATTTAGTTTAAAATATTTATTCATTTTCAAGTAGAGAGATACAGAGAGATAGAGGTACCCTTTTTTTTGTTGTTGTTTTTGTTTTGTTTTTTAGGTAGAGTCTCACTCTAGCCCTGGCTGACCTGTAATTCACTATGTAGTCTCAGGATGGCCTCAAACTCTCAGTGATCCTACCTCTACCTCTGCCTCCCAAGTGTGAGGTTTAAAGGTGTGTGCCAATATGCCCCGACAGGTACCCTTTTTTTTTTTCAATATGTTATTTATTCATTTTCAAGCAGAGAGATACAGAGAGAGAGAGAGAGAACACCAGGGCCATCACCTTGTGGATCTGGCTTATGTGGGTCCTGGGGAATTGAACCCGGGGCCATAGGCACTGGAGGCAAGTGCCTTAACCGCTGAGCCATCTCTCTAGCCCCATAATTTAGTTTAAAAGGAATTTTGTTCATCTTGAATAATTATCTCAGTACTTTGCCAGAGAACACATACAAAGTATTTTTATGGAAAGACTGTTCCCCATGGTCTTGGCCTTGTAAGCATAGTGTGTGTTTGAAGTGCACATCACTGTTTTAGGTATGTCATTAAGTATTAAGTACTCTAGAATTTGTTCAAGTTTTAGATTCCTCCTCTTGCCTGTGTAAGTTTTGATAACAACCCCTCTTAGATTGATGCTTGATGTCACATGAAAAACCTCTGCTTTCAGTCTGTCTCCGTAGCATTGCTAGCATTCCTGTATTGCCTTAAGTGACATAACTGAGCAGTCTAGTCCTCAGAGCTCCTGCCGCCTATCTATGCTACTTTTCCCCACTTGGTCCAGTCTCTCCTTTGAGTGTCCTAGGAGTTTATTCCCTCTTAGTCACCAGATAGCACCCAGTGAAATGGCTGGAAGCATATTAAACACAAGATGAATGTCAATTTTCTTGTTCACTTTTACAGGAATGGGAAGACCTTAGTAAAAGAGAACTTTGCAATGCAGATCAGAGAGCAGGTCTTTGGAAGTCTTGTGTCTTCAAACTAGAGATACTACCTGCTTCTACTATATACTGGGTCTCCAGACAGAGGAGTGAGCAGCTAGGCCTTGGGAGTTCCATTCTCTGGGTCTCTGCCTTTCAAAGGAAAGATCACTGTTAACTAGCTTGAGGAGGCAAAGAAGATAGCTTTGAGGAAAGTTCTTAACATAGCTTTTTCCTTGTCTTTTCCTTCCCTCCTGCCCTGCCTCTCTACTTCATTGTCCTTGCCCCCACATCTTTAGCCTTCTTGCCTCATGACAAAATTTCCTTTCCTTCACTAGAATGCTTTGTGTTTGAATTACAAGGGTATTAAGCTGGTAAAATTCATTTTCAGTGAGGTCTGAATAGTTATTTTAATTTGTTAAGTGTTATACTTATTGCTTGCTAGGCTTTACATATATATTCTCATTTTTAATAATACATGAGTACCTATTCCATTTTTCCAATGAGAAGACTGAGGTTCAGAGAGATAATGTAAGCAAGGTTTCAGCACTAGTAAGTAGTAGTAGTAGAAGTAGTCGCAGTAAAACTTAACACTGGCATCATTCTGCATTCTTAACCATTGTGCAACATTCTGTCTTCCTCCTCTTAGCAACCTTATGTCCCCATTCTAACACTGCCAAAATTAATATCTGTAACCTTTGAAATTTGAGTTAGTAAAAACTGTACAAATATAGGTTTTCTGATTAGAGTAAGAAAAATGTCATAGAGATCTCTTTTATCAGGGATATGCAAGCAGTGTGCAGAAGTGCAGAAAGCTGTTCACAGTAATGTTCCACACTACAGGGTTATCATTCCTCTCCTTCAAGCTAATCCCAGAATTGCTACCATTTTTTTCTTCTGCTCTCTGCCTAACTGAACCTAAATTCATTGCTTCCTATATAGACTTTACTGTAGTATACTAAGAAAACTGCTTCCTGCCCCAACTCTATCTGCTGTTTGCCTAAATAACCACTAAATGAGTTACTGTCAGAGCTCATAGATGTTTCTACTGGTAGCTTAAATACTCACAAGTTATTAATAAAAATTTCCCAGAATATTCTTTACTTTTCTCCAAAATAGTTACCACTCACTGTTAACCACATGCCATCTGCTTGTTCAGGTAAAGGGAAGGCCTTCCGGTGTTCAGTTAACTATTGATTTTTTTTTCCTTTGGCAGGAAAAGGAAAAGGAGAAAGATAAAATAAAGGAGAAAGAGAAAGATTCTAAGGAGAAGGAAAAAGATAAGAAGACTCTCAATGGACATGCTTTCATTTCCATTCCTGTTGTGGGTCCCATCAGCTGTAGCCAGTGTATGAAGCCTTTCACCAACAAAGACGCCTACACTTGTGCAAGTAAGAGACCTGCTGCTTCTTCCGCTCATCAGATGTGGCTCTTTTACCTCAGGAAAGCTGGTCCATTTCTAGTTTCCTGTCCATCCCACCCCTAATCTGTTCCTCATTTGTGTGGAGAAGTAATCCTATTTGTATTTTTAATAGTCATTAAGGAAATTAATTTTTAGATATGTACCTTACAACTTATATATTTTCAGTCATCCCCAAGTTCAGATACTCTGTTCTGTTGCCCATAATGACTCGCTTGCAGAAGTCTGTGGCAGCATCAGAATAATGCATAACCTCAATCACAGAACTGCCCAGCATTTCTTTGTCAGTTTATATATGTTTGTTTTTATATCCCCCCCCCATTTTTTTCTGAGGATCAAACTCAGGGCTTGCCTCATGCACTCTTATCTACTTCTGAGCTACATCTCTACATCTTGTACACTTACTTTTAAATCTGGGCCTTTGGAATATGCTCCAGCCACTTACCAACATTAAACCATGCTGGTTGTCAAAAGAGTTTTTCCTCATATGTACAAATGTTTTATATTGGCCTAATGCTGACCTGCTTAAAACCACCTTTAGAAGAGTCTAACAGATCATGCTTCTGTTTTTTTTAATTAATTAATTAATTAATTAATTGACTTGTGAGCAGAGAGAGAGAACTAGAAGACAGAGAGAATGGGCATGCCAAGGCCTCCAGCCACTACAGATGAACTCCAGATGCATTCATCACTTTGTGCATATGGCTTTTTATTTGAGCACTGGGGAATTGAACCCACGTTGTTAGCTTTGCAGGCAAGCACCTTAATCACTGAGCTACATCTTCAGCCCATGTTTCTGATTTTGATCAGGCTCTCTCAGGCCAGAGTCAGTTGATGTCTATAAGACCTAGATAACAAGTATCTTAGGCTGGTGGGTCATCCAATCTCTGTCACAGCTACTAATTCCACAGTTGAAACACACAAGCAGCCGTAAGTGTGTAAACCAAGGAGCATACATGGGCTTCTTCCTATAAAACTTCATTCACAGACCCTGATTTGTAAATCTCTGTATGTCATATAATATTTATTGTTTTGGTTCTTTCTCAACTACTTAAAATGTAAAGGCCATGCATAGCTCATAAAAAGCCATGCATAAGCTGTACTAAATTGGGCACATATACTGTAATATGCAAATCTGCTCTAAGACAGTACATTTCAAAATCGTTGTTGCACAAAAAAAGTAGAGCAACCAGAGTAAGTCAAGGAGACTACTTTGGTCAGAAGTGACCAATCTGGAGAACAGCCACGCCAGGCACAGCACAGTCAGTCAATAGAAGTCTCTGTTGATTGCTTCATACTAAACCTGTAACAAGTTCAGACAAAGTAATGACTAATTCCAACGCAAAGGAGCAAGTCCCAGACCTGATATTATGAGGTCTTGTATTCAGTCATTTGTGTTGAACATCCCAAGTAATCTCTTTCTAAAAATAGCTCACTTACTGAAATAGAAAATTTTCAAAAATTTGTTTGGGCAAGCAGATTCAAAGCTGGTTCATTAGTAATTTTTATTCACTTGCTGCTTTGAATACAAGATGATTGAGGTTACTGCTAGCAGGGAACCTACATCTGTGCTATAGCCATTATAACTTATAAATGACTGCCTTAGTCACACAGATTCTTATAAAATTACTTTTATGGGTATAATATATCCACAAAGTAATCTACAGCTATGTTTCTTTGACTTACACTTTTAAAGGAAAACACCTTGAAAGTATTCATCTGTGTCTGTATGCATTCCTAAAGGCAGAGATCTCTCACATACATTATTGTTAGCTTCCATGTTATATAGCTTAGTCAGAAAACTGGCAACTTCTACCTCTTCTAGTAATTGCCAGGTAACCTTTAATAAACAAGAGACTGTCTCTGTCCAGTACCTCTCCAGTGATTTGATTGTGATAATTAAGACTTGGTCAATGTCTACAGACACAGTCTGCTTCTGAGTTCTGGAATTAACTTACTTGCCTACAGGAGAAGTCACCAAACACTTTTTTAAAGCACAACTTTCTATCATTGAAATTTTTTTTTAGCAAATTAACTCAGGAAGTATGTATTTAAGGTAAAAAATTTTATCAGGAGTTCACACTAAGAATAAAGGAGCCTTAACCAGATTTACCTTTTTTTTTCTTGTTATTAGTATGATTAGTATTACTTTTTATTCATAGTTTCTTGAAATAATTTATATAGCTCTTCTTTGGATTTTTCTCAAGGTAGGGTCTCACTGTAGCCCTGACTGACCTGGAACTCACTCTGTAGTCCACAGTTGGCCTTGACCTCACAGCAATCCTACTTCTGTCTCCCAAGTGCTGGGATTAAAGGTGTGTGCTACTAATCCCAGCCTCTTTTTCATTTTACTTAATTTAAAGCAAGGTAATGCAGTCCTTTTTTCATTACAGTAAGTTAATGAAAAAAAATCCCACTGTTACTTATCCGTAGTCTACCTCCTGAGTGAGAAACATCTTATTGCATATAAAGTGTTGCAGCCGAACATATTAAGAGCCATACCACTCTACCAGACTATATATTAATTCTTGATTATTTCTATTTTATGACATCATATTAATTACTGTTCTCATGACTATGATGAGATAGGTGACAGAACCTAAAGGAGGTTTATTTTGCTCACTCTTTCAGCCCATCATGGCAGCAAAGGCATGTCAGAGTTTCTGGTGGTGGAGGCTCCTCAGATCTTAGTGGTGTCACCTGCAAGGCCCTCCCCTGGTGGCCTACCTATGTCAGCTAGGCACCATGTCCCAGAGGTTCTACAACTTTCTTGTAAACAGTGCTACCAGGAAAGGACCAAGTAATCAAAATATGAGGGGGGTTGAGACTGTGAGGGAACATTTCACATTTAAACAGTAACATATCAATTTAAATGAGAGCTATAGTGGCCAGGAGTAGAGTTTATTAATAAAGCACTTGCCTCACATGTATGAGGACCTGAGTTCAATCCCCATCTCAGGTCTCAATGGGAGTGAGGGTGTTATAACTGTAACATTACTCTCATATCCCAAAGGATTGTTTTGCATATTCTCTCTTACCCTTCCCGCTTTCCCAGTATAATTCCCTTACTTTATTTGGGGATCCTGGTGTTAGAAAAACATTAAAAAGCCTTAATTCTGGATTTATAGTATGAAATTAAGATTCAAGGACTTTTATTTAGTCCTTTATTTAGTATGGCAGACTTAGACACCTGTTTTCTGCTATAAAACATAGGATGTTATAAGAAAAATACACATAACCAAATATCTAAGGAAAAATAACGTAGAGCTGGAAGGATTTATTTTGGCTCACAAAATTAGTCCTTTCATTCCATCACGGCTAAGGGGCATGCTTTCTTTTTCTCCTTGTGTTTTGTCTGAGACCCCACCCTTTGGGATGATATTGTCCATGTTCTGGATGAGTTAATCTTGTCTAGAAAAGTCTTGGAGGTGCATTTCTCTGCACTCTTAGGTATTTTTCAATCCAATTAAGTTGATAATCAATATGAACTATCCTAAGTCCATCCCTTTCCAACCTGATATCTAAACACACCTCCCTAAAAGTACATGGCTATCCCATAATGTAAAGTGCTTACAGTTCAACTAGTCTTAATAGTTCCTGCATTGTTCTAAAGCCCAAATTCAAAGCCTCCTCAGAAACTCAAGGCACACTTTTAGCCATGACCTCCTGTAAAATCAGAAAGGAAAGCATGTTTTGTTTCCAATGTACAATAGCACAGAGTACCCATTCCCATTCAAAAAGGGAGATAGAGAAGAATAACAAGACCTAAGCAAGACCAAAACCCAGCAGAGCAAGCACTGATTCCTATATATAACTGTATGTCCATCATCTGGGGCACAAGATGGTGTGATGTGGTCCCCCAACATCTTCTGCAGCCCTGCCCTATGACATTTGCTATTTACAACCCACATGGCCTCTCTCTTAGGCTGGCTTCACTCATTGTTTGTAGCCGTCTGTAACAGAAATTCTTTGTTTCTGGGGCTCCTTTGCATATTTGACTTTACACCCACAACTTCAACGCATTGCCATCTCAGGGGCTTTACTGGGATTCTAACTGTGCTACATATTGTCTGCCCTCCTAATTCTTTCTTTGAAATATAGGTGGAAGCTGAGATCCCATAACTTCAATTCTGTATGCCTGCAAAACCAACATCACATGAATGAAGCACATGTCTGCCGGGCTCCATTCAAACATAGATGTAGTGGTGTTTTATTTTCTTTATAGCTGAACTTGGGGAAATATTTCCATATCTAGCCTTGTTCAAGCAGGGTGCCCCAAAGCTCTCTTCTCCAAACAAGTTTTCAAATAAGTTAAAACTTCCACACCTTGGAGTCTGGCTTAGGTGTGGTCTAGCCAATTCCTGAAATGCCCATAGGACATCTTTGCTACTGTCTCAGTGCAAAAATCCTTGCCTTCTTCCTAATGGCCCTAATGTTAGCCCCAGCTTTAACATCACTTCAAACCTTTCTGTTCTTTTTGTTAACTTTTCTTTTATAATTTTCATATATGTGTATAATATTATAATTTTCTCCCTTCTTTTGTTTTCCCCCAATCTCTTCTTCCCAACTAGTCCCTATTCTATTTTGATGCCTTTTCCCCACTCATCTATGATGTCCAGAAGACAGTATTCCAAAGACTCCTCTCCATCCTCTGGCTCTTACATATTTTCTGTCCCCTTTTCCACAATCTTCCCTGAGCCTTGGCAGGAAGGATATAGTTGTCTCATTTAGTGTTGAGCACTTAGCAGTCATTCTTGACCCTTTGAGAAGTTTTGAGTCTTCTCCAGTAGTCACCATCATCTACACAAAAACGATTTTCTGACCAAAGGTGAGAGCAGCACTAATATGTGGGCATAAACATAAATGTTTAGAAGGCAATTTTAAAGACACAACATATCCATTTAGCTAAACTCTGTTCTGCAATTTGCTTATAATGTTCATTATAAACTTGTCTAAAGCCATTCAATGACTAATGAATGAGCTGCCTTGAAATTACCTTCGCCAACATTTTTAATCTGTCGCCTTTTAATTCAGCCTTATAAAATGGTTTCAGGGCATGCACAAAATATAGCATGAGTAGCCTCTAGTCCAATTCCCAGTACACTCTTCATTTCCATTTGAAAACCTCATGAACATACCTTTCTATCCACATTCCCATTAGCATGCTGACCATCTGAGCTCTGATCGAACATCAAAACACCTTTGCAATATCCCAGGCCTTCTCTAGCTTATCTCTCCAAACATTTTTAAATTTTCCACAAACCAATTCTAAAAGTTCCTGGAATACATAGTCAGCCAAAGCTACAACCCCATTTCTGTATTAGTTTGACTTCCCATCACTGATAAGTACTTGGTGGGATGAGAGGGACAAAGAATTATCTATATTTGACTCATAGTTTTAGTCCATCATGGCAGGGAAGAGAAAGCCAAGTAGAATTGATCACTTAATGGCACCGGTGAGCAGGGAGAATGTGAATGCCTACACTGGCTGACTTTTTTTTAGTTGGTCTCCCAGCCTATGAGATAGTACCACCCACATTTGAGGGACCCTTTCTTCTTACTCTCTTGAAATGCCCTTACAGGCATACCCAAGTGTCCTTTACTAATCTCAATCCAAGGTGACAATCAAGATTATGTGTGTACACATATATAATTAAATATGTATATCTACCTATATATATTATAAATATAATTTATTTATTTTAGTGGCTATATAACTGGATATGTAGTGACCAAAAGGAAAATCCCTGATCAAATTCAAAATCAGGGTGGTAAAGAATATCCTCCTAATCGGAAAGGAGATTTGGATTTGTGGCTTCTGGATAAATAGTAGTAGAACTTAGAAACTGAGGTACCTGGTAAAACCAAAAGCTTTAAGGGTTAACATACATGATGTATTAATAACTCTCTAGTTGTGATGAAAAAAAAAAAACCCTGACAAACAGCAACTTAAGGAAGGAAGGGTTTATTTCAGTTTACACTTTGAGGTTAGGCAGCAGGAGCTTGAGGCAGCTGCTCACGTTCAGTCCACAGAGAGGAAGCAGAGAATAATGAATGCCTGTGCTCAGCAAGCTTTCTAGTTTTTATACAGTCCAGCACCCCAAAGTTAAGCTGAATCTTCCCGCTTTAATTAATCATACAGTCATGCCCAGAGATTCATTCCATAGGTTATTCTAGGTCTTGTTAATTTGACACTCAAAATAAACTGTTACACATGGTAAGGGCTGTAGAAAAACTGCACCCAGGCTGGGAAGATGGCTGGATGGTTAAAGGTACACTTGCAAAGCCTGTCTACCTGGGTTTGATTCCCCAGTACCCACGTAAAGCCAGACACACA
Source organism: Zapus hudsonius (assembly GCA_004024765.1). NCBI lineage: Eukaryota > Metazoa > Chordata > Mammalia > Rodentia > Dipodidae > Zapus > Zapus hudsonius. Next base: position 70,429 of record PVHP010000165.1, read on the forward strand.
AAGTGGCACGTGAGCCTGGAATGTGCTTGCAGCAGTAAGACACCCTAGCATTCTTCTTTTATTCTCATTCTATCTCTCTGAACTGTGTAAAAAAAATACTTTTAAACAAGAAAAAAATAACTGTGCCAATTCTTCTTCAGAAGCTGCAAAGACCCTTGCAATATCCCTAAGAGCCTGAGTAAGAATCCTGAATCATGGCTGAATTTGGGGTTCAGACTTCTACCCTAATTTAACAAGCTGTGTTTAGTGACCTAAATCACAGTTTAGGACTAATAAAACCATGAAGTTTTACCTAGTTGAAGCAAAATCTAGATCTGTTCTGTGGAATCACTCTGACAAACAGCATACCCAGGCTACCATGGAAAGAAACATGGGTCCTATGAAGCTGAGCATACTATAAAATACATAGCTGCCACATAAGAAAACAAACAACCATGAGGAGCTTAGGCACATAGGCAAGAGAAAATGCTGACAATTACTACATGAGTAGAATGAATAAAATCTATAATGGGAGAATAAGATGTATCAATTGGATAGATATGAAAATTAACTCAAAGGCTTGTTTCAGAGATTGTCAAATATTTTAGCATTTTGTATCATCGCTATATTAATATTTTTTAAATAAAAGGAAAGTTTTCCACTCTGCTTCTTAGGAAATCTTTTTTTTTTTTTTTCACATTGGCTTCTCAGCAACTATATATTTTATCTGGTCCTTGTTTTTTTTAATATATATTTATTGTCCATAATGAGTTACATTATTTAGTGGGCAAACAATGAGTTATTGTCCCCAATGCCCCCCCTCCCCATCCCCAGTCAGCTGGATATCCTCCTCCATGGGTCATCTGGATCAATCCTTGTGGCAGGGGACCATGGATAGCCTAGTACTCAGCCTGGTTCTCCTGGCCCAAGTGTGTTGTTACTGAGGGTGCCATGCCTCTGGATAGTCTCCCCTACCACGGCTCTCACAATCTTTCCACCCCCTCTTCCTCTCAGTTCCCTGAGTCGTGGTGGGTGAGTATTAAGGCTGCCTTAATGTTGTGAGCTTAGGGGTCTTTGTTTCGAAAATTGTTGGTTTCTGTCACCCTGGCCTATCCTGTGTTGATTGAATGGCTGTGGCTGTGGGTCCTTTGTTGATCCCATCATACTCTGCGGGATTCCATATGGATCCTCCACGATATGGCTGTGGTGACTCATCTCTTGCCAGGATCTCAGCTATCTGCCTACGGTCGGATAGTAGGATTAGATGGGCCCCAGCTCTCTCTCTGCATCCTGAAAAATACAAACACATTCTCCATCAGAGAGTGAGATCAGTCTAGGTAAACAAATATACACAATTCTGGATTACCAAGATTCTATTTTTAGTAGCCTCCCCATCAATCGCTCCCATAGTGCATCTTTTCTTGTGAACCCAAGAGTACGGGATCTGGTGCCTATTGCCCTGAATCCCCCTCCCTAAGTGGAATATTTGGCCAAATTTAAAAGCTGTTGATTGTCTCTCCCAGACCCAGGCTCCTCCATTGCACGAGTGCTCCTTTCTTGGTGATCCTTGTTATTTTGAGGATTGAAACTCAGGGCTCACACTTGCTAGGCAAGCATTTTACCTCTGAACTATACCCCATCCCTAATATATGATCTTAAAAATAATTCAAGCCAAGAATTTAGGAGGCTGAGGCAGGACCATTGCCATGAAATCAAGGCCAGCCTGTTTGCCTAATGAGCTCCAGGTTAGCCAGGGATACATAGTGAGACCTTGTCTCAAAAACAAAACAAAATAATTCAACAAAAATAATTTAGAAATTGCACAAATTTTTCATTATATGTATATTTAAAACTTTTTTTCTTATATCTTTTTGTTTTATTGGCTCTCAAAAAAGTCTAACAAGTTTTGGTTAGGTTGTTTTACATTAAAAAGTACAGATTTTTAAATTATTAATGTGTAAAACTACCAGACATGAAAAAAGGGGGGGGGGAGGAAAACTACTACTACACCCAAAATTTTCTTCCTATTCTGCAGGTTTTTTGTTGTTGACCAATTGAAGCCACCCCTAATTAAGTCTGGGGTGGCAGATATTAAGGTTAGTAGCTATGGAATCTTCTGAGCCTTCTGAGCAGATCATGTCATGTTTAGTGATCATGTCAGCTACAGGAGCCTTCCGTGTACTGCTTTGATGACACCCACTGCATTTGTCTGTCTCATGACAAACACTAAAACTAACCAGAGGAGTATAGCCAGAGAAGTTCATAGTTCAAATAGGACTTGAGTGTTAACCCCAATATACATCTTAGTATATTGTGCAAACCATCCCATATTAGAAAGTAGGAGCCCAGTGCTTCAACTACAACTTTACACCCTGTCCTAGGAAAGGTAAAAGAGTCTCAGTATTTGGTGGTGGCATTAAAATCTGCACATGACAGTGTGCAGCTTGCTTCTTAGGAAAAGAAAAGGGTAGAGATGGAGGTTTGAAAGCAAACAAACAGTGTGTAGTTATCTTCCCAAAAGAAAAAAAAAATAACTGGCTGATTCTCCTGGCTCCTGAAGAACAGTTCACAACACGTGCTTGTATGTATCAAACTGTTAGCTTGGCAGGAAGTGGAAAGTATGAGTAATTTGAGGACTCAAAATCTTTTCCCCTCATCCCCCACTCATCATCAGGATCTTCTCAGAAGTGTCAGGAAATGTAGCATCCCTGCAGTTAGCCATCTACCTCTTAGGAAACCACTGTGCTCTTAGAAGTAAGTAATTCTCCTTTTTGGTTAGCATAAACTTGTTTTGCTGTCCCCTAAATGGAGCTTGATACCCCAATCAGCTGCTCAATCAGGGTTTAACTTGTAGTTTTAAAAGATAAATATCATCATGGTATTATGGTGATTTATGTTGGTCTTCTCATGTCTTCTGCTACCTCCATGGATCCAACAACTTGCAAATACTAAGACAGAACAGGTGAAATGTTTTTCAAATAAGTCAACATCTCTGAACCACTGGGTCACTCAGAAACATAGGTGAAAACTGATGTGGTCCTGATTATAGCTATAAGAAATAACAAGGAAAAAACGCAGGAGAGCCTCCATATACTCCCTTGATATCTGTTGACTCCTAGATTTATAAAAAAAAGTGAGGATCCTCTGGTTTCAATATAGATGAACTTAGGAGAAACCTCAGTAGGATTTTGTTCTCAGTCCAAACTCCTGCTTTAGAATCAGTGGGGAAAATATTCACTCTTTATTATGTGAAGCCGTAAATAATCACCTATTCTTTCTGACTGCCACAAATAATAGTTTTTGTGGACAACATGGAATTTGTTATGTTCAAGTTTTGAATTTTTGCCAGTGGTTTGATTTTGTTTACTTTTAATAGATATGAAGTTATATTGAGATTATTTTAGGTTAGCATCTTTTGAATATTTTGTGATAGGTTGTGTCTGTTGGTTAAAACAATAAGCAAGTAGACTAGCTACAAACTAAGTAAGAAACTAGTATTTCACTATAAGAAACAGCTCACTAGGTGGATAGCTTTCTAGCAGTTAGAATTCATTCATTGCTTATATGAGATAGCAAAATACATATAACTAGTTAAAGGAAGTAAAGTCCATCCCTGTTCACCTAGAACACTCAGTTTGTTTTGCTGTTGTTTACCGTGTTCGTATGAAGACTGCTGTTAGGAACAGTTCAACCAAGATGGTTTGGCGCTCTCTCTCTCTCTCTCTCTCTCTCTCTCTCTCTCTCTCTCTCTCTCTCTCTCTCTCTTTCTGTGGCTTTCCTCTTATTCTGTACATCAGCACTGTGGTCATTAATACGTTACTGAGAACATCTCACATGCTTGTTACAGATAAACATTATCTATCCAGACCAGGTGATGTAGGAGGAGTATTTGGTTATACTTTTTAAAATTTATTTTTATTTGAGAAAGAGTTAGAGAGAGGACGGGCATGCCAGAACCTCTTGCTGCTATAAACAATTTTTGCATCTGATTTCAGATGGGTACTGGGAAATTGAACCCCGGGCAGGCAGACTTTGTATACAAGTGCCTTTAACCACTGAGCCATCTCCCTAGCCATGGAGTATGCATTCCTTGATTGATCATATTTAAAAAGAAATTTTTTGTGGTGGTCGTGCTTCTCTCCTTTATTGAAGTTAAAATGATAAAAGGAAAGTGTATATGGGTGGGTGTATTCTTAAAGGTAATTTAATTCTTAAGAAGGATCAAGTCATTTTTTTCAGATAGCTTTTGCTGCTCAGATAGGTCCCTAGTAGAACAGTCAGGACCAACATATTCTCTAGTGATGGTCAGTGGTTTAAGTAAAGTACCTGAGAACCCTTTCTTTGGTACTCTGGCTGGGTATAACAGCTCAAAAAGGTCAATCTTTATTTTAGTAAGTAGACCTTTAATTCTGTAACTTAAATTCAGTGTGCCATAGCCACTCTTCTTATTTCTGTAATGCTGATTTTTAAAGCTAATTTAGCAGATGGTTTAATTTCTGCTGAAAAAAAAGAATAAACCATGTACTAAAGATCTGCCCTGGGTGGTGGCAGAGGCTGAAAAAAATGTATCAACAGATACATGATAATCCAGTCATGCTCAGATTGCTCTATTCTCTTTTGTTTGATGTCTTCTTGATGTGAAAAAAAAAGGATGATGAGAGTTGGGCTAGGTTTTTTTTTTATTGTTGTTGTTGTTTTCCTTATCTATTTATCTAAGAGAGGGGGAGAAAGAAAGATAAGTGCATTAGGGCTTCTTGCCACTGCAAAGGAGCTCCAAATGCATGAACCCTTTGTGCATCTGACTTTATGTGGGTAATGGGGAAACAAACCCAGGCCATCAGGCTTTGCAAGCAAACACCTTTAACCACTGAGCCATTTTTCTAGCCCTTGGCTGTTTTAATTTTAGAAAACTCTAATTAGGGTTTCCTGTAAACCACTTTGCTTGAGACCTTTTTAAAGAATTTTGAAAAATGAAAGCACATTGCTTACTGCTGTTATAAAATCCATTAAATAAGTACAAGGCAAAATATTTTTATAAAGCCAATTTTGCATTTATTAAGAATAAGTTGTTTCGTTTTATTTTTTTTAAATATTTTTATAAGCATAGAGAGAGAGGGAGAGAGAGAGAGAGAATATGGGAGTGCCAGGGCCTCCAGCCACTGCAAACGAGCTCCAGATACATGTACCACTATGCATCTGGCTTTACATGGGTACTGGGGAATTGAACCAGGGTCATTAGGCTTTGCAGACCAATTTCAGGTTTTTTTAAAGATATTTATTTATTGCAAGTAGAGAGAGAATGAGTGAGTATGGACACATCAGGGCCTCTTGCTGATGCAAATGAACTTCAGGTGAATGCACAACTTTGTGCATTTGGCTTTACCTTGGTACTGGGGAATTGAACCTGGGCCATGCTGGCAGGCTTTGCAGACAGGTACCTTTAACTACTGAACCATCTCCCCGGGCCCTTGGTTTGGTTTTTTGAGGCTTGGTCTCTTTTTAGCCCAGGCTGACCTGGAACTTACACTTTATCCCAAGCTAGCTCTGAACTCATAGCAATCCTCCTTATCACAGCCTCCTGAGTGCTGGGTTTACAGGCTTGAATAGGTTTTAAACATAGATTTAACTACTGCACTGGGGAGAGGGAGGCGCATAGAAAAGAAACACTATGCACCCAGGATTGAGTACAGTGCAGGCTTATCGAGACAGAGTTCAAGTAATTTTTTTAATATATTTACTTATGAGAGAGGAAAGTAGAGGGAGGAAATGGGCATGCCAAGGCCTCTGGCCTCTTAACTCTGTAAATGAACTTCAGATGCATGTACCACTTTGTGGGTCTGGCTATATGTAGGTACTGGGGACTTGAACTCTTTAACTGGCAGGCTTTTGCAAGCAAGTACCTTTAACCACTGAGCTTAATTTTTTTTAAAAAAGTTAGTTAAAATTAAATTACCATTTTTTTGTCCCATTCCTCTTTGTTCTTCCTCAAAAAATAAGCACTCTTATGAGTTGATATGCACTTAATCTGTAGCTTATAGTTCTATCTCTTAAACTATTTTTGTTTGTTTTTTTCAATGTAGGGTCTCACTCTAGCCCAGGCTGACCTGGAACTCACTCTGTAGTCCCAGGCTGGCCTCAAACTCATGGTAATCCTCCTACCTCTGCCTCCCAAGTGCTGGGATTAAAGGCATGTGCCACCAAACTCGGCCTCTCATATTTTTTATTGTTAGTTTAAATAAAAGGGATCAAGCAGTGCATCATTTGCCTTATTCTCTACAGCATTGCATTTTGGTGAAGGGAAATCTGCATTTTATTTTATTTTATTTTGGTCATATAAGTACGTTGACTTATAGCTCTTAGTTCCACTACTTAGTTGTTCTCAATTTCTCTGTTACAAACAATACTACAAAGGACATCTTTAATGTTTGTGTAGGTAGGCTGGAGGCCAGGATGGGCTAATTCGTTAAGTGGGCACATACTTGACGAGTTTATCAGCTTTAGATATCGTCCTTGGAATATCCTCATCATTACTTATAAAGAGGGAGATGTGGTCCTTCTGGTTTCATAGATGAGGAGGCTAAGCCCTATGGAAAAGGAACTTGGAGTAGGCTCACAGTGATTACCAGAATCAGAACCTAAGTTAAATTTAGTTTGACAGCTACTTGTCCTTTTTTCTCTTTTCTGTGTTAATAAGCTGACACCATTTGTTTCTTATACTATAATGAAGGCCCTGTCAGGACACTTGATTTAAACAAAATAGGCTATAGGCCTACACATAGACATTTGAATAGGTGCCAGAACATCTGCCGAGCAGTAGATAAAAGGGTTTTTCTTAGAAGAGCACTCAGTACAGAAGAGTCTGATATAATCCCAGTGCGGCAAGACTGCCAGTACCACGGAAGAGACCTGTGAACAAAGTGTGTGCTACAGAAACTATTGTAGAAGGAATGAAAAAGGCCTTTAGGGTCTGGGTTTAAGTCATATATTCATTGGCTGGGATAGGACCTGTGTCACTTCCTGAAGCAGCTTGTGCCTTAGTGAATACAGCCTGTGATTGATTTCCTCAGTGAGACTTTCCCTGGAGACACTCTCCTTGTCAGCTGTCCCTAAAGACAAGTCTTTTTATTTGTTTGTGCTATGACTCTGGCCTCTTGGCCAAACTCACTTCTATGACCTCATCGAAGCAGGAAGAGCTGATGATGACCTTATGAGGCACAGAGTGTGTGGTTTTTACATCAGTGGCCTTGTAGGCCAAGGGAATGAGAAATTAAAAATATTTTGAGATAAAATTGTCTCCTTGGCAAATTGTAGTCTCTGCTTTGCCTTTCCAGAATCTTCCCACCTTCTCTTAAGTTGGGTTCCCAGGAGTACTTTGGGGAGTTGTAATCACCTTTCTGTGTGGGTCTTTTTTTAAATATTTTTATTTATTTGTGTGTGTGTGGGAGAGAGAGAGAGAGAGAGAGAGAGAGAGAGAGAGAGAGAGAGAGAGAGAGAGAGAGAGAGAGAGAGAGAGAGAGAATGGGTGAGCCAGGACCTCTGGCTGTTGCAAACTCCAGATGCACACGCCACTTTGCATCTGGCTTGACATGGGCACTGGGGAATTGAACTCAAGTCACTAGGTTTTGTAGGCAAACATCTTAACTACTGAGCCATCGCTCCAGCCCTCTGTGTGGTTCTTGACTCAGACAGTAAGGTTCAACAAGCTCAGAGTAGTTACAGCCTTAAGTAGGACACAGACAGGTAGATTTTCAGTTCCACGTCTTGTACTTGGTTACAGTGATACAAATTTTATGGCCACTGTTAAGATTTTCATATTTTTTATAATATAGACATACTTCTTAATTGCAGACATTCAACCTTTTAAGTTTTGGTAACCTCTCAGGCTTCCTATTTGAGAAGTTTTGGAGTTTTTTTTTGTTGTTGTTGTTGTTAATCAGAAACACATCTTCTCATTTCTTCTCTAAATAACATCCCAGGCTGGGAGTAACTAGTACCATCTACCTGTCTGCAGTTTCTGAGTACTTTTGAACATGCCCCCACAAAAGTCTTAACAAAGATTGGCATTTTTACCTAAGAATGTAATACCTTATAAATGATTGTTTCTAGAGAAACAGAAATAAGAAGAACACAGATACTGGTCTTCATGAACTGATAGTCTAATAGGAAGATGGACAGATAATTCCTGTAAGCCAGATGCTTCCTAGACTCTTCTGTGAAATGTAATGTCAGTTATAGTGACTGTTCTGTGTGAGTGACTTCATATGGAAACCCATAGACCCCTTGCAGCAGTGGAGAGGTGGCCAAGGGTCTATTTACTTTCTTGCTGTGACTATAGTTTGTGCTTTCTTTCCAGATTGCAGTGCTTTTGTCCACAAAGGCTGCAGAGAAAGTCTGGCCTCCTGTGCAAAGGTGAAAATGAAGGTAAGTTATTACTGGTTAAAAGAAAGCTTAAAATTCAGTAGTTTAGGGCTTAAGAGATGGCTCATTGGTTAAGAGTACGTCCTGTGCGAGGGCCTAGGGGACCTGAGACCACTGGACCCAGACCCTACATAAATAGATGGGCATGGCCACAACAATCTGTAACCCCAATCCTCTGGGGAGCAGAACTGGGAGAGTCCTTGGGGCCAAGCTCTGAAATTTGTGAAGAGACACTGTCTCAAGAAGACAAGCTGGTAAGCAATGGAAGGGGCACCTGATGTTCTCTACTGACCTCTGCATGTGCATATCTTAGTGCTGCCTCTACATATACACAAACATCACACCTATTATCGACATGCACATGCAAAAAAATTCAAAAAATTGCAAAATCTTAAAAAAGTGGAAGAAATTAGATTGTAGTTAGCTTTATTTATTTTAATCTTTTATTACCTATCATCATTGAGACCAGAATAATCAAAATATTTTCACAAACATCAGTTCCCTTCTGATTTACACACCTAAGAACTTGAGACTTTCAAAAAACAGAAATGCCAAGTTGAAATCCCAGCATATGGAGACTGAAGCAGGAGAGTTGCCCTCACTTTGAGGCCTGCCTGGGCTATACAGAGTGAGACCCTCTCAAAAAAAAAATTTAAAACTAAAGAAAAGAAAATGCCTTCAGAACTTTTGCATGCTAATATACTATTCTCTGTGTTGCCATTAAAGTGGTTCTTTTCTTAAACATGTCTGCAGATAAACTCTGCTATTCGTCTCCCTAGCTTCCCCATTTAGGAGAATGAGGGCAACAAGTGGAAATTGGGGGCTTGTGACATACGAGGGAGGCAGAGGTCTGCTCTGTTCAGACCCAGCCTATCTGGGAGCACTTTTCTCCTCGGGTATATATGATAGCTGTGATAACATGACCTAAGAGTAGGAAGTACCAGTTGAATGGCAGTGCCACCCTGGGCATGTGAGCAGTGTAAGAATATACCTCCTTTTTAGTGACCTTTAAAGATAGACTATGGGCTTTGGAGCATGCCTTTCAGTTAGCCTGTGTGGCTTCCAGTGTTTCAGTCAGAAGAGGTTCTACAGCTATGCCTACAAAAGACACTCAACATGCTCTGTACTTCATCAGGGAGCACCTCATCTGGAGCAGTGGCCTCAGTCTTGAGTGTATATCAAGGGCTTACCAAAAAAATGAGCTGAGCTCCATCCAACACATTCTGAAGTTTGGCTGAGTAGTTTGTATGTCTGATGAGTTCGCAGGCGATCCCAAGCATACACAGCCTCGTTGTAAAGATGGCAAACTGCTGTGTTCTGGGCCATACTTAGCCCATGGATGCACATTTTGACTTAGGCCATGCTATTTTTAAAATTTTGTCTGTGCAATTACTTAAAGGCTGTATTTCATACCAATTTGTATTTCTAACTGTTCCTGAGAAACTCCAACAACCCTTGGCCCACTGGGATTTCCTTTTCATCCAGCACTCTCGATTCTCCTTTTGCCATATCCTGGGCACCTTCTGAGTCATGCTTTCATTCTTTCTTTATGTTTTTTAGGCGCTATACCTTCCCCCACTAGAACAGTAAGCTCTAAATTTGCTATGTAACCTGAAGGCAGGAATCTGTGATGGGTTCATAGAATTGACAGAGTTCCTAGAATTGTGTCAAGTTTGTAATAGGTGCTTAAACTTAGGAGGGATGGATGACAAAGATTCATCAGGGAGAGCTGAGTGGCTGCTGACCAGAGGGATGTACGTGGTCCTGATGGTCTCTTCCCCTCCCCCCCTACTGTTTCTGTCATTTTGTTGTCTGCCAATCATTTGAGCTCATGGTCTTGATAAGACTATTGTTGTAAATGTATTGGGTTCTGAAGAGCACAGATGATAACTGAGATGAGCATCTTCTGTATATAAGAATATAGCAAGTGAAACTGTTCATTTTAAATTGGAAGTACTATATTTTCTCCTCATGAATTTTCTCAGATTAAATGCTTATCTATAAATTCCTTTTCTTTGGGGGGTTTGGAGGGAAGAATAGCTATTGAGTATACTGTACTGTAAGAAGGCAGTGGGCTGGGAGTAACTAGTACCATCTACCTGTCTGCAGTTTCTGAGTACTTTTGAACATGCCCCCACAAAAGTCTTAACAAAGATTGGCATTTTTACCTAAGAATGTAATACCTTATAAATGATTGTTTCTAGAGAAACAGAAATAAGAAGAACACAGATACTGGTCTTCATGAACTGATAGTCTAATAGGAAGATGGACAGATAATTCCTGTAAGCCAGGAAAAGCTTTGGAGGGTTTTCAGGAGTGCCAGTCAGAGGTTGGATGGCTTTACCAAAGAGACAGCACTTAAGTCTTCTGAAAATGGAGGAAGGGCCTATCTAGGCAGGTGAGAAACGCATTCCTAGGAAAAGAAACAGCACCTGAGCATCTATAGTGCTAGGCAGGCCCAGAGGATGGCAATGGGAGTAAGCATAGCTGCTATACAGGACACTGAGGGCCAAAGAAAGGGTGTTGGAGTGCTTCCTTTTTACTAGGCTGCTGAAAACCTAACAGAGGATACGTTGTCAATTCAGTCTTCATGGTTTTGTTTTTATTTTTTCCTAGCAACCCAAAGGGATCCTTCAGGCACATGACACATCATCACTGCCCACAGTCATCATGAGAAACAAGTGTAAGTAGCCTAACAAATCTCTCAAAGTCTTAAATGCAAGGCTTCACTTTGGTTTTACTATTTCTCACTTTTCATTATCCACTCCCTATTTCACTTCTACTGTGGTGTGCATATATATATATATATATATATATATATATATATATATATTCTTCTAATCTGTTGCATCTTAGACGTTTCTCTTAAAAAAAGTTTTGTTCATTGAGTTTAAATAGATGATGACTTATGCTTATGTATTATCATTCAGTGTCATTTTGAAATAGAATTATTAGTTGTCCCGGAGACAGGATATTTAAATTGCTTCCAAATATTAGCATAAGTGATGCAGTAATGATTATCTGCTTAGTTGACTCTATGGGAAACTGTGTGAGACTTTCCTAAAACAACAAATGATTTATTTTGTTTTGTTTGCTGGGTTGGTTTTTTGTAGGCATGCATGTCTGTGTTGTTTTGTCGTGGGGGGTGGTATGCATGTGTATATGATGTAGAGGTCAGGTGTCTTCCTTAGTCACTCCCTGGATTATTTTTTGAGGCACAGTCTCTCACTGAATCTGGAGTTCACCAATTCAGCGTGACTAACTAGCTAGCAATTTCCCAGGAGTCCATCTGGCTCTGCCTCTTCAGCACTGGGATTAAAGGCGCAAGTCATCATGCTCAGTATTTTAGTGGGTGCTGGGAGTCTAAACTCAGGTCCTTATGTTTAGGCAGCAAGCACTTAACCAACTGAACCATCTCCCTGGCCCCAGCCAAAGCAGTGTTTGTCAATAGAAGCACAGATTCTTGGGCCCTTCCCATACTTATAACTCAGACCCTGTAGTGGATCCAGGTGATCTTCCAAGATGATTTTGATGCCCATTCAGGTTTAAGAATCAATGCTTTATGCCTTATTTCTTTTAAGTACTTTCAGAGAGTGTGGCTTACTCAATTTTGTATAACACTTGAGAATGACTACCTGCCTGTACTCCCATGAAGAATGAATTCCCTTTTGTCATACTGTCTTGTTGCTATCCACCTGTGCATACAGATGACTAGAAGAGGCTCTTTGTTAGACTTCCTTTGATATATCTAATCTTAAACTTTTTTCTGTGATACTATGTTTCAAAAGCTTATTTTTAGAGCAATAGGTTGCATTATATTTCCATGCATATAATGTACTTCAATCATATTCACACCTCTATTACCTTTTCTTATCTCTACCTCCTTTTCCCCTCCACATCCTAATAGTCCCCATCTTTTACTTCCATGTTCCCGCCTTCTTTTTTTTTCTAAATTTCACATGTGAGAGAAAACATGCAATATTTTTTGGAACTGTCTTATTTTGTTCAATATAATCTCCAATCCCATCCATATTCCTGAAAACATAATTTTAATATTGTTTAAAGCTGTTCATTTCCCGTAAAATTCATCTATTCATTGTAAGCTAATTCTATAACTTGCCTACTATGATTAAGTACCACAATGAGCAGTGATATGCAGGTGTCTCTATAATGGGCTCACTTTAATTATTTTAGCTATTTATCCAGAAGTGATATAGCTGTATCATATGGAAGTTCTATTTTTAATTTGTTGAGGAACTTCCATACTGACTTTCCCAATGGCTGAACTAATTTACATCTCTACCAACAGTATATAAAGGCTCCTTTTTCCCCTGAATTTTTACAGACATTTGTTTATTTTTATTTTCTTGATGACAGCCCTTTATCTAGGAAAACATGGGATCTCAGTCTTAGTGATTAAAAGTCCAAATTGTGGATTCAGGTCATATGGGTTTGATTCCAAGCATCATTACTAATGAGCTATGTAACCTTGAGTGTTGCTAAACCTCACTGTGCCCCATTCTCCTCTGTTAAAAAAAGGTGGAGGCTTAATAACATAAAATGATTGGATTAAATTAGATTATGCCTATCAAGTGCTTGGTAGTGGGCATTCTTTAAGTGTAAGCCTGTGTGTCGTGGTTTGATCCAGGTGTCCCCCACAAACAAATTAATGTATTCTGGGTAATTGATCCTCAGCTGATGGCAGTTTGGATTTTTACAACCTCGATGAAGCTGTGTTGTTGGGGATGGGCTTATGGGATTATAAACCAGCTTCCCCTTGCCAGTATTTGGCACACCTTCCTGCCACTGCTTCCAGTGCTGTGGCAGAGGTGATGTCCACCCCTCTGCTCATGTCATCGTTTTCCCTGCCAGGATGGAGTCTCCCCTCTAGTCCATAAGCCTAATAAACCCATTCCTCCACAAGCTGCTTTTGTTTGGGTTCTTTCTGTGTAGCAACAGAGTAAGTTGACTACAACACTGTGCTATTAAGTATCATCATCATCACAGATGAGCTCCTGTATCCTCTTTGGTTATATTAAGGAGAAATGTACATTAAACTATTAGTTTTTTGTTTTTTCATCCATAAATGAATTGATCAAAATCTGTGCTTTTTGTTTGTTTTTTGGCCTTTTGAGGCAGGGTCTCACTCTAGCCCAGGTCCACCTGGAACTCACTCTGTAGCCCCAGAGCCCCTCAGCCTCCCAAGTGCTCGGATTAAAGGTACGGGCCACCACACTGTGCTTTCAGTTAGTGCAGAAGAATTACTTGAGGATCCCATGATATATGTTGGCTCCCAGAGGACAAGAGGGGAGGAAACTCCATGTCTGTAACAGCTGTTTTAGATGTTAGATGGTGTAGTACCAAAGAACACTGGTCTCAGTTATCTCTAAGATTCTTTTTACCCTCAAAAAAAATTCTTTCATCCTGAATTTTTCAATTCATAATGCTTTTATATGGTTCCTTATCCTCATTGCCTAGTTTCAATTCCACACTATAACCACTCTTGTTATCTTCCCAAAGTTTTCTTATTAAAATAAAGCAGACTAACAACTAGGACTATTCATTATTCTTTTTTAAGTATGAAAGGTGGCCTGTTGCAGTTTGACTTTTGTTTTATTTCTCCTCTTACCACATGATTGATTTATGTGTAACTTCATAAAGAATCTCCTCAGTTCAACACTACATATCATTCTAATATGTGATATTCATACTTAATATCTCCAATCTTCTGCAGCTTTTATTTGCAAAATTGCATTGCATAACTTCAGGCACATTTTCTTTCAGACATAGACATGCATATCTTGCAGAATCAACATGTTCTAAACATAGGGTTGGTTACTGTATAAAAGAACTGAGAAGCTATTGCCAAGCTGTCCTCAATAATTTTTGTACTAATTTATACTACAGTTTTGCTTCAAATGTGGCATTTGTCTGGTGAGTTAGCAGTAGCAGGGACTGGCTAGGTGGTGGTTCAGTTTCTATCCTGTCTTCCCCTGCAGCGTCACAGCCTAAGGAACGCCCTAGGTCTGCAGTCCTTACAGCTGATGAAGCTACTGCTGCCCCAGTGTTTTCTAGTAGACGGTCCCAGCAGAGTGTCTCACTCTCCAAAAGCATCTCCATACAGAACATTACTGGGTAAGTGGGTTTTAAAATGCATACTTGACATCTGTGTGATAAGAGTATAATAATCACTTCATGTGATAAAAATTAATCTTGCAAAAACAAATGTCTAAAATAACAGGTTGGTACCCCATTGGTTGATATGGACAAGAAGGTTGGGGAGTGTGTTTTTGATGCAATCTTGGACTACCATATACAGCAGGGATCTCCTTTAACCACCATGCTCAGGCTGAATTGCTCTAGACATTTGTGTGATTGATTAATCCTATGTTTTTGAAGAATCTGAGTCTGAAAAGGTGACTTAATTATAGCTGGGCATCTGTAAGTAGTTATCCTTTAAGATGTCACTCCTGTGTATTGTAAATGTGAACCTACTCGTATTTGTTTTTAAATGTGCTTCCTGTCCTTAACTCTTATGTCAGTTTCATCGAGGTGAGTTCTGGGCCATTTACTACTATTAGGTCCTAATTACTCATTTACACTGAGTAATCAAAATCAAAAGCTGTTGTGGCCCCTGATGTTCAGTTGATGAGCACAGGGCTGATTATGATGCTTTTGGCCCTTTGGGGTAAGATATCCATCAAGTAAGTCATCTTAAATATATGACTCAGCATCTCTTAAATGTCTCTTGACGTAAGTTGAAGGATGCAAAATCTGCCTTGTGTGTGTTGTATCTTTGTGTTGGCTAATGTTTCCTCCTTAAAACAAACAAAAAAATTCAGGTATTTTTGTTTTGCCTTTGTATTTTTTTATCTCTACAAGTCTTCAAAGTTAAGGTGTTATCTAAATTTGTTGACATTGTGACTTTGAAACATTGGTTTTTAATAATAAATAGTTTAATTTTTTGTTGTGTCATGAAATAAGCATTTATTCTGGGCCTACTTTGCTATCTTGTGGATTGAAATCCCCAAAATAGTTATTGAAAGTACTCAGTTTATAGGCTTTTAGGGAACAGGAGGAAATAATGTAATAGTTTTGTAGTAAGTTTTAAATAAACTTATTACATAATGTATACATGATTTAAGGGAAGTTCCCTTGATGCTTGTCTCTTTAAAACAGGCTCAAAAAGTTGGAAAAGTTTTAGTTTACAAGATTAAGTTTTTCCAGACTTCTTTAGTAGTGTTTCACTTGCTGTGTATCAAAGTAATTTATCTTGAGTCATTATAGAACTTAACAACCAACTGTCACTTTGGAGTTTTGAACTACTCACTTAAGAATGTGCACCACAACTTACCAGAATGTATTTAACAATGTATACTTACTCTTATCCCCAGAGTTGGCAATGATGAAAACATGTCAAACACCTGGAAATTCCTGTCTCATTCAACGGACTCACTAAATAAAATATGCAAGGTCAATGAGTCAACAGAATCCCTTACTGATGAGGGTAAGAGGACATTTAGGCCTGTATTGTTAAATGCTGTAGAGACTCTGTCATTGCCTAGCATACTATTTCTTTGTAGTAGTGTCTGCCTTGTCCTTCCCCTAACTGTGAAGAGTCTCTAAATTGTCTATAAAGCATCAAATGCATTGTAACGAATTGATAGTCACGCCTATCCTGTTGCTGTCTGTTGAAAGTAGTCTTTGATTTTAATATGGACATACATATTCTAGTACTGTCACTTAGACTTTATACACATTTAGTGCTAATTTCTTGGCAGAGTTATAAGCCTGGTCTTTTACAATATGTAAAGGACCCTCCAAGCTCCTACTTCACATAGGAATTGTCTTATGTTTGGTTTATGTTTATCATTTTTAACCAATTTTGAGTATCAAGCCTATAATTCCCAAATTAGACATTGATTCTTTCCTAGTACCAGGATATGTTCTCCTTTACTATCCTCTATATTTTAATAGTGTCTTCTTGTGAAATCATTTGTCACCCTGAGGAAAAGTTAGAGGTCTGAGGTTGCTTTCTTTGGTATTTTGAGGAGTAGGCACAGACATGAATGAAGGACAGCTAATGGGGGATTTTGAGACAGATTCCAAACAGCTGGAAGCAGAGTCATGGAGTCGGATAGTAGACAGCAAGTTCCTGAAACAGCAGAAGAAAGACGTGGTCAAACGGCAGGAAGTGATTTATGGTGAGATTCTTCATTTGCTTTGCTTATATTTGATGTGCATTGATCACTTTTTAAGAATGAATTTGAATATGGGATCATCTTAAAATTTTTCATTAAAACCTGTGAGGTGAGGAGATTCGGTCTTGTTTGTGTCCTTTGGCCCATTTTGCCCTATGGTGTTCCATTCTATTTCTTTCACATTGAACAATTTGTTTATATATACATGCTTATTTATTTACATATGCATTCCTAATTATATGGGAATTCTTGAAAGTTATCTCTTCTCAAAATGCAGTTCAATTCCTCAACAATACTAGGTGAATGGGTGAAGCACCAGTTATTTGTCAGAACCAGGAACAAACTGAATAATGAAAGGTACTGAATCCAGAAGCCATTTGAGACTGTCAGCATACAGTATACCTATGATTAGAAAATGATGTTAGGTCATGTGTAAAATAGAGTAAGATGAGATGCTTTAGGAAAATGACAACCATTCCCGCTAAGCTAACCCTGAGGACCCTGATCTCTGTTCTAGAATTGATGCAGACTGAGTTACATCACATCCGCACACTCAAGATCATGAGTGATGTGTACAGTCGGGGGATGATGACAGAACTGCTCTTTGAGCAGCAGATGGTGGAAAAGCTGTTTCCTTGCTTGGATGAGCTGATCAGTATCCACAGCCAGTTTTTCCAAAGGATCCTGGAGAGGAAGAAGGAGTCGCTGGTGGATAAAAGTGAAAAGAACTTCCTCATCAAGAGGATAGGGGATGTTCTTGTAACTCAGGTGAGCAGTGGGCAGGTCTCAGGTTCCTCCTGTGCTGCTCAGCAACAGTGAGGCTTTCACATTCCAGAGTATGCACCCTTTATCTTTGTAGGCTATTCGAAGTGACCCTCAATTTCCTTTTCTTTAAATTATGGACAGTAGGGTTTCTCTACTTATGCTCTTTTAGAAAGGTAAGTGGTTATGTAAACTTCTAACATGATAGATATACAGTAAAAAGTACCATCATCAGAAACAACATAGTTTTTTTTAAAAAAACATATCAAAGAATATTTGCTAAAAATCTTCAACTTTTCTCTATGGCTCTTATGAAATGAATCTTATCTGTCTTAAAATAAGTGGAAACAGAAAATCAATCAAAAATTGTGAACTACATCATAAAATGTCTTTTTTTACCAAGGTAGGTAGGTAGGTATTTTTTATTTATTTATTTAATCTTGAGACAGTCTCACTAAATTGTCCAGCTAGTCCTTGAAATGAAGATCCTCAAGCCTGGTTATTTATTTGAAATTTTGTTTTTTCCTAATATCTTTGAGCCTATGCTCCCCACTTCATTAATTTATCAGAATGTTCATTCATTTTTCAAGGATTTACTGAGCAACTTGCTAAGCACCAAATAGAACTACATAGGTGAATATTACTTGACCTCTGTTTCAGGGAACTCATAGGAATCAAACAGGTCCCCATTCCATGTGAGATTCTGCTTCTGCCAAATGCAGATTGACCAAGAGACCTGCAGTAGAGTCTAGAGTGGGACCCTACAAATAAAGACCTTTCTTCCCCAAATACCCCTCTTCCAAACATTTTCTGTTTCTCTCTTTCTGCCTTCTCTGCCTTCAGGACCTGCACAGGTACCTCTTTTAACCTTGACTTGCATTATCATCTGTAGCTCCAGATAGTCCCAGTAAAATCTCTTTGATGCTGAGGTTCAAACCTCATTTGTTTATTTGTTCATTTGTTCTGTATGCAATTATTGGAATCAACATTTTAGGGTCCTTAGTTTTATGGTATTTAAGCAGGTAACTATAATCTCTCTGCCTCTGTTTATTGGAGAAATAAAAATTTACCCTGAACCCTTTGTACTTTTGAGGGGGCGAGGGCAGGGATATACTTGTGTTGCCACCAGAGTCAGCACTTAGCATGTTTCACATAGATCCCATACAGAAACTCATTGGTTTATTTCAACATACTGTCAGATGACCCCTTGAGAGGCATGTATTTGGGACTTATTTAAGAACCATACAGAGCAGCTTGCCTGATGTGAGTAGGATTATCAGCTCCCTAGGAAAAGATGGCTGTTTCTGATGTTCATCGACTTTGTTTTGGATGTGTGGTACTGGAGTTTAAACCCAGAACCTTGCAGAAATGGCTTCATTATTTTGCCTACAAACTAATGTCATTCTTTGTCATTTGGGGGATGAATTGGGGGGGGGGGTGAGACGTTGTATCCAGGGCCTCATATGTAGGCAAGGCAAGTGCTATACCACTGAACTCTACCCCCCCCCCAGTCCCTATCTAACTTACTGTGGTCAAATTATTAAGACTGTCTGGTGAAAAGTTTGTAATGAGACTTTGTTCATTCTATGTTCATGACAAGTGGATGTTAAAATACATTTTCCATTTCTGGCATTGATATTTCTGGCTTTCTTTGCAACTAAATATAGTTTTGTTGAAATAAGAGCTATTCTACACAATGTACCTATTTAAAATATATAGTTAGGTAGATTTTAATATGTTCAGTTGCACAATCATGGTAGCATTTAATGTTAACAATTAAATCACCCCAGAAGGAAATTCTACATACATGAACACCAAACTGCACCAGTTCTAAGCATTCACTAATGTATTACTTTTTTCTGTGATTTACCATCTCTCATCTTTTTTCTATAACTCAAGTAAAACAATAATAGG
The DNA here is from genome assembly GCA_004024765.1 of Zapus hudsonius. Taxonomy (NCBI): domain Eukaryota; kingdom Metazoa; phylum Chordata; class Mammalia; order Rodentia; family Dipodidae; genus Zapus; species Zapus hudsonius. The sequence goes on from PVHP010000165.1 coordinate 89,703, forward strand.
TGGTCCTTTGTAAATGGCCTTTTTTTCACTGGTAAAATGCTTTCACAGTTCTTCATGGGAGCATATAATGGTGCCCTTCTTGTTAATAGCTGAATAATCTATTGTGTGGATACTATATTTTATTTATCTGTTGATACACATTCGTGTTTTGTCCATTATGAATAATGCTGCTATGAAAAAATATATGTTTAAGTTTTGTATGGGTGTATGTTTTTCTGTCTCTTTACATATATATGTAGAAGTGGAATTGTTGGTCCTTAGGAGAACTCAGTGCTTAACCTTTTACAAATTGCTATACCAATTTAATTTTTGTGGAATTTTTTATCAAGAACTATTGGGCTTTTACAAACAAACTACAAACTTTTTTTTTTGGTTTTTCAAGGTAGGGTCTCACTCTAGCCCAGGCTGACCTGGAATTCACTATGTAGTCTCAGGGTAGCCTCGAACTCATGGTGATCCTCCTACCTCTGCCTCCCCAGTGCTGGGATAAAAGGTGTGCGCCACCACGCCCGGCTAAACTACAAACTTATTAAAGAATAATTTCCTGAATTGTGGCATAACTGATGTTCTCTTTTCAACGCAGTTTTCAAGTGAGAATGCAGAACGTTTAAAGAAGACATATGGCAAGTTTTGTGGGCAGCACAACCAATCTGTCAACTACTTCAAAGACCTTTATACAAAGGATAAGCGTTTTCAGGCCTTCGTAAAGGTATTGATATGAAACATAAAAACCCCCATTACTGTCAAGAGTAATAAGCCACTCAATGTTAGCCCGAGCCTCCTTCCTTGTATGTTCCTCACAGCCTGTTTGCTTCCTTGTAGAAAAAGATGAGCAGTTCAGTAGTAAGAAGGCTTGGAATCCCAGAGTGTATATTACTTGTAACCCAGCGGATCACCAAGTATCCAGTTTTATTCCAAAGAATATTGCAGTATACCAAAGGTGGGTCTCCTTTTACATTCAGTCTTGTATGCCAGTAGATTGCTTCCTGTGGGGCAAGTAGTACTGGAGTCTACCACAGAAGAGCTGTGGCATATTCTTGTTGGCCTAGAAGAAATCTTGTATTGACTGTGTGTAGTTTTTTGACACAAGAAGCCATACTGTGGCCCAGTCTGGCCTGAAACCTTCACTTTGTAGTCCATGCTAGTCTCAAATTTATAGCAATTCTCCTGCCTCAGTTTCCAAACAGTGTCTTGCTGTCTCAAACTTGTGATCCTCCTGCCTTGGCCTCTCAAATGCCTCCCAAGATTTTAGACATATGCAACTAAACTTGGCATAGTTGTAAAACTTGGATTATAAGCTAGGCCTTGTATCACAGTCCTGTAATCATAACTAGTTAGGAAGTTGAGGCAGGAGAATTGTAAGTCAAACTCAAGGTCTTCCTTGGCAACTTAGGCCCTGTCTCAAAATAAAAAGTAGAAAGAGGGCCAGAGATACAGCTCAGTAGTAGAGGGCTTACCTAGTATGCACAAGGCCCTAGGTTTAATTCCCAGTACTGGGGACCAGGAATGGAGAGGACTTGGAGTGTCAAATCACTAGAGGTTCTGTCAAGAGTACATTGTCTGAATAACTTCATTTCCTTAACATTGGATTGGCCAACAATTCCCATTTCCCAACTTTTTTTCCCCCTATAAGTACTAGAATTGCTGCTCTTCCATTTAACCAGCGTGTAGTGGTTCCTCTAAGCTGAGCTTTCTCCTGACAGTTGATTACAAGGTCATAATATTAAAGATTAGGTAAAGATACAAATAAATAATTTGTTGCTATGATCTCTACTGCTCATCCTCCCTAAAACTGGGTTTCTTTTATTTTTGAGCATATAATTGTATATGTCAAAGCTTCTAACTTCCTTTAGAATTAAATTCCTGGCAGTAGGAAGAAAGGCATGTCACTTGGTGTGTCGACTTCATTCTGAAAGCTTAACCACAGAGGGAATACATGAGAGTATCAGAAAGGCAGTACTCCCTCCCCTGTGCTTTGGCTGAGAGAAGCCATTAAAAGCAGAATTGTTCTTTTCTTCTTAGACAATGAAGTGGAACAGGAAGACCTAACTCAGTCCTTGAGCTTGGTGAAGGATGTGATTGGAGCTGTAGACAGCAAAGTGGCAAGTTATGAGAAGAAAGTACGTCTCAATGAGATTTACACAAAGACCGATAGCAAGTCGATCATGAGGATGAAGAGTGGACAAATGTTTGCAAAAGAGGATTTGAAACGGAAGAAGCTGGTACGGGATGGGAGTGTGTTTTTGAAGAGCACAACAGGAAGGTTGAAAGGTAAGGCTCAGACCTTAAAAGAAATCTGTTTACATTTATGTGCCTGAGGAGAACCAGAAAACAGAGGTTCTACTTTTGGAATTTACCACCAGGTTTTTTCTTAGTAATGTTAAACCCAGGAGCAATGACAATTTAATTGCATTCATATTTCAGAAAAGACATATTTGTGATAGCTTATTACAAAATCTATAAAATGTAGTAAGAGGACAAGGAAAAGATGCACTCAGGGAAGATTGAAAGTGAGAGTTGAAAAAACAATGAATAATATATATAGGCAAGCTGTTAGAGAAACTATCTTCTAGAGAGAGAGGGATTAGGGTCTGTGGCAGAACATTCAGGAGGAAGAAGACACAGTCAATGACCATTGAGTCTGCAACTGAGAAAATATTGCTTGTGTTCAAAGATGTTAGAGGGATTTGCACATTTTGGCACCGGCAGAGTTAAGTCAACTAAATTTTTTACTACTTAACAGTGTTTATGTTAAACCAAGATGGATTATAAAAGATTACTCATTCTGCATTTGGTTTATAATTTTCACTTTTCTTTGATTACAATAAATTAAAGAAATTGGGAGGTTTATTCTTTTAACTCAAGTGCATACCTTACTTTTATAAAAATAATTTTATCCAGCCCATACTGATTGGACCATATGAACTCCCAGGCTTCACAATAGCTAGAATATCCCTGCCCCTCTTCTGGGCTCAGAGCTGAGGACATAGAAACAGACCAGGCTTGGCCATGCTGTTTCCTCACTGGCATGCTGAAGTGAGAGGGTTTGCAGGCTTTTCTGATGTTGGAGGAGCAGTGATACAGGTGACTTTGTCAGAACTTGTCATACTTTAGACAGTAGTACAGGACTTTCTGGCAAGCAGCTGGTTTCAATCCATGAATGAAGGAAAGAGGTGCTTGCTCTCCACTGTGAAGAGTGCTGGAACAAAGGAAGAGAAATGGCAGTGGAGTCGTCTTGAAGGTTGAAGAGGAAGATGTTGCTTGTGGTAGGAAGCATGAGTGTGGAAGCATTGAGTTGGGAGGCTCCTGGAAACCAGGGAAAGGTGCACATGCAGAGCTCCCAGAAGTCAGAGGGTTAGGAAAGGTGTGGGAACCGCTGGAGTATGACTAACAAGACCCATGCCTTAGACTGAGAGAGGGGCACTTTATGCTCTTGATGGCTTTGGGATAAAGAATAGGGTCAAAGCAGAAGGGCTTTACACAGGAAAGGAATAAACTAGATAAATGAGATGCTTTGAGATTTTTATTTTTTAGCAGAACAGCTAGGGGCATCATAGAGTACATCAGCAGTGACAAAGCATCTGGAGACTGTTGGGGTGATTCAAGGAGCACCCATTAAGAGCTGCTCTGCAATGGAAAGCATAAAAAAGAAAAAAATAATTTTAAAAGTATCCCTTGCTTGCTGCTGCTCCCCAGGAGTATGTTCCAATATTCTGTGAGGAGCTTAAATTAAAGGCTCATTCCTTCTTGCCCGACCACCTAGCTCAGACTCCTTCACATGCCACTTTGCAGCTGTGCTTAGCATCCTGGAAGTTTAGAGATACTTATCCTTTCTCCTGAGGACCTGGATTTCCTAGAGCTGCCGTTGCATGCAGCCAGTACTTTATTCTTCCATTTATTTACACAAATAAAAACAAATAGATTCCATCTGTTGAAATAAAGTTGTGGTCAAGTCAGGGCCTTAAAATATCTTCAGTTGAGATAAAGGTTAGTGTTTAGTCATTTTCATCTCCACGTGAACTTGTGCCAGGAACAGCCAGTACTGTTTTGAGCACTCTTTGGAAGGGTGGGATTGTTCTCTGATCCACTCACATTGATCATAGCAACCTCAAGATCCAGCAAAGTTGAAACTTGTGTTTTCAGAATTTTTCTTTTGTTGGCAGACACCTGAATCATTTTAAAGTAATCTTTAAAAAAATATGCTTAAAAAATTAAGCTTGTCAAAACTAATGATAGCACCTGGAAAATTGTCATCTAGTCTGAAACATTAGACCTCCCCAGGAATCAGACACCCTTGCTTCTGTCTTCTTCATAGTGTTGCAATGGATTCCAGGGAAAGGAAATTCCACTTGTGGCAGAGGTTGAAAAAAGGGTAAAATGGATTGCATAAATCCATCCATCCTTTCCAAAGGGACATTGACTCTCCTTTCCAGAGGGAAGACACATGTGGAAATCAGCCTGTTGGTTCTCAGCAGTGGCTTTGAGATGCAACATTGTTCTTGAGGGAGTAAAGGAAAATGTCCCTGTGTATAGAGGATAAGTCAGAGCATGAGTTTTTAGATTTTTTAATAGTTTTGTTTTATTTGTTTATGAGAGAGAGAAAGAGGCAGATAGAATGGGCATGCCAGGGCCTCCAGCCACTACAAAGGAACTCCAGGCACATGCGCCACCTTGTGCATCTGGCTTTACGTGGGTACTGGGGAATAGAACTCGGGGTCCTTCTGCTTTGCAAGCAAGTGCCTTAACTACTAAACCATCTCTCCAGCCCCTGAATTTTTTTTATCAAGTAGGAATTTTGTATGAACAAGTCATGTGTTGGTACCTCCATTTCCCTCCTCCCTGCCCCCATTCCACTGTGGGCCCTCCTCAGTGGGATTGCTGGTATGCTCCACGGGAATTGAGAGCTATGTGTTGTGCAAGCAGCAGTCATTGGGGTGGGGGACAATGCCTCTAGATAGTCCCCCACAATGGTTCTTACAATCTTTCCACCCCCTCTTCTGCAAAGCTCCCTGAGCCATGGTGGATGAGTTTTAAGTCTATATTACTTTTGAGCTCTTAGCAGCTTCTAGATTTCTGCTTTGGAACATTTTGAGTGTCCTCGGTGTCTTGTCTTCATCACCATGGCTCGGGATGTTGGGCTCAGCACTCTGACTTGTCTTTCTATTTCTGTGGTGTACCCTGGGCCCTAGCTAATGTGTTAGGGGTGGTTCATGTCCTGCCAGGGAGTCAGCAGCTGGTGGTATCTTCAGTAATAGGGCCTTATATTTTTACCTTGGGTGGGTAATCAAGTGCTTTGACAGAAGCCTGTCTTGTTTTTAGAACCTTATAGGTCTCTCTGATCAATGGCTCAACATGGATAGTAATTGATTTCTGGTACTGGGAGTTATGAGCCAGAGCCAATTGTATTAGTGTTAGGCTTCATCCCACCCTATTCAAGGCCCTCTTTAACCAAGTATTAACTCTCATATACCTTTGAAGAGTTATATCTTTCAGCCTTCTGACCAAGAGTAAGGGTTCTATGATACCAATTCATCTTGGATTTAGGTTTTTTTTTTATTGTCCATAATGAGTTACATTGTTTAGTGGGCCAACAATGACTTGTTATCCCCAAATCCTCATTGCCCCCCTTCCCTATCCCCAGTCAGCTGGATATCCTCCTCCTTGGACCATCTGTCTCAAAAAGAGGTGGACATTGTCCCTGAGTATAACACTGCAGAGGTTTGTTCTCCAGTCTCCACATGTGCATGCATATACACAAAGCACTCTGCCAGTTATTTTGTATGGGACACTCAGCACATACTACAGGGCTTAGAGAGCTCAATGTTCAAATATTGTCCCCAAATTTTTTCCCAGAAAGATGATGTACAAAGTAATACATTCATTTATGCACTATGAATACTCATTTCCCCATGTCCCAACATCACAATACAATGCATATTAATTTCCATTTTACATCTGCTCATTAGAGAAATCTATTTCAGTATATTTATTGCTCTTGTGAATATTAAACATAGTTTATTAAAGGTAACAACATAAGGGCTGAGGAGATGGCTTAGCAGGTATGAGTGTTTGCTGCACAGGCATGGGGACCTGAATTCAATCTCTAGCACCCACATAAAAAGCCGTGCATTCTATGCATGCCTATAACACCACCAAAAAAATGGCACCTCCATGCTCAGTGAGAGACTCCATCTTTTTTTTTAATATTTTATTCATTTTCAAGCAGAGAAAGGAAGAGAGGAAGAGAGGGAGGGAGGGAGGACATATGTGGGTACTGGGGAATTGAACCCGGGGCCCTAGGCACCAGAGGCAAGTGCCTCAACCGCTGAGCCATCTCTCTAGCCCGAGAGACTCCATCTTAAAGAGAGAAAATAAAGTAGAAGAGCCACTGAAAAGCAGACCTGATGGTTTCCTCTGGCTTCTGCTCACATACACATAGGGTACACATGTCTGCATGCATGCACATGTGCGTACACACCCTCAAAAATGAAAAATAGTAGATAATCCAAAAGTATGAAAAATAAAATGTATCAAAAATCCAGAGACCAAATCGAAATCTTGCATAAGTGTAAAAACTTTGCCCTGGGGCTGGGGGGACGGTGGTCTCAGATATAGGTCGCTATTCATTGCTAAATCTGCTTCAATAGAAAGCCTCTGACTGCCTCTCTAGTTAGTAATCATTCATTGTCTTTCTTTCCCCATTTCTTTCCAGAGGTTCAAGCAGTTCTACTTACTGACATTTTAGTTTTCCTTCAAGAAAAAGACCAGAAATATGTCTTTGCATCATTGGTAAGCTGAATTTTTACTCTCTTCTTTTTGGAACTAATAGTATTCAAAACATCTTGGTTAGGTATGAAGCACAGCCAGCACACATAATGTCATATGGCTGTGGCTCAACTGACCTCAGAAAATCAGTTGGCTCAAGACAAATTCCTTGAAATGAATATCTTATATACCCTAGTGATTTTTTCTTGTTAGTCCTTCCTAATATAAAAAAAGATTTTTTGTTCCCTCACATGACTTTAAAAAATATTTTATTTATTTGTTTGCAAAGAGAGAATGAGAATGAGAGTGCCAGGGCCTCCAGCCACTGCAGATGAACTCCAGATGTGTGCATCACTTTGTGCATCTGGCTTACGTGGGTGCTGTTATAGGCAAGCACCTCAACTGCTGAGCCATCTCTCCAGCCCATCACAGTACTTTTGGAGTGCCCTGCCTAAGCATGTGATGCAAATAGAAACCTGTCATTGGGGTATTTCTCATGTTTGAGATCATAAATAGTGCTTATGTGTGTACTGCTGACCAGTACTTCTATGGTGAACATGGAAAGATTCATTAATATAGAAAACATGACTAGAACCTTAAAGGCCATCACTTTTGAGAATAATAAGGTGTTTTTCTTTATCTGAAAGTTGACGTTGTTTTTTAAAAACCATTCTCAAGCCAGGCGTGGTGGCATACGCCTTTAATCCCAGCACTCAGGAGGAAGAGGTAGGAGGATTGCCGTGAGTTCAAGGCCACCCTGAGACTACATAGTGAGTTCCAGGTCAGTCAGTCTGGGCTAGAGCGAGACCCTACCTTGAAAAACCAAAAAAAAAAGAAAAGAAAAAAAAAAGTTCTCAAATCTTCAGGAGTTAGAGAGTATGTCTTATGTATGCCCTCTCCCCTTTGTTCAGGACCATAAATCAACAGTGATCTCTTTAAAGAAGCTGATTGTAAGAGAAGTGGCACATGAGGAGAAAGGTCTGTTTCTCATCAGTATGGGAGTAAAAGATCCAGAGATGGTGGAGGTCCATGCCAGCTCCAAAGAGGAGCGCAACAGCTGGATTCAGACTATTCAGGATACAATTAACACCCTGTAAGTTAAACAGCAGGGCCCACCCTTTCTGGCCCTTCCAGTGTGGCTTCAGCATGGGCAGTGATCCATAGTTGATATTTAGGAACTTTTGTGTTTTGTTTTGGTTGCATTAGGAACAGAGATGAAGATGAAGGAATTCCTAGTGAGAATGAGGAAGAAAAGAAAATGTTGGACATGAAAGCTCGGGAGTTGAAAGGTAAAGCATTAGAACTGATCTAAGCCCTTTTTCTGTGGTTGTAAATGGCTACTGGCAGTTCTGAGACCCTGACTGGAGCTGTGTCAGTCTGCTTAACCACTGAGATGAATTGTTTTCAACAGAGTGTCAGAATGATAGATCCAGGGAATATGGATTCTTTGGTCTTGGTGTCCGTGTTCCTGGAATATAGTGGCTTTCTTTAGACCTTATCACAGAGAAATTTGCCAAATTTCATAGTAATATCTAAATTTAGAAGAAAAAAAGAAAGATACTTGAAATTCTCCTGCTAATGTGTTTTACTCTTCCTGCCAGTCCTTGGTTTTCTTGGTTTCTAGATAAGCTGTGAGATGCTTGGAAAGAAGAGACAGAGTGAGTACCTACTGCTTCATGCAGACCTGTCCACCTCCCTACAAGAGAAGAAGTTCTCTATTTACCCCATTGGGTAAATAGAACTCTTGAGCCTCTCAATGGCTATGAACAATTCAGGAACAATTATGTGTATGTTTAGCAACCAAGCCAGAATTTTTAATACCTGTCTTTTGGTTTTGAGACAAGATCTTGCTATATCATCCATGCTGGCCTTGGATTCTGGATCCTCCAGCCTCAGCCTTTTTAGTTCCTGGATTATATGTGTGACTCTCAGGGCTTAGCACTCTTTTTTTCCTTCACTAATGGCTTATTGGATTTTGTAAAGAGTGTTCTGGGTGAAATAATGCCAAGAATCAAGTAGACACAGTATGGAGCATAGCTAGTACTGCACACTGTACAAAATGATAGCATTCTGTCTCAGTGCAGCAATGAGGGGAAAGATGGTTTAGGTCAGAGCAAGAGTGATAACAAATTTACTGGCCCATCATTGGGATGGCAAGACTAAAATCCTCCTTCTTTACATTTGTCAAGCACCTGCAGAGGTGCCAGATGCAAAGATGCCTACAACACTGTAGCAAAGGATACAAAATTAATGATAGAGCTGAGTGGCATTGTGGACAACATAAAGTGTGTGGATGTAAGCCACATCTGCATGACAGTTATCTTACCACTAAAGAATAGTTTACATGAAAAAGGACTTAATGTGACAGGTTTGATATGTCTGAAGGGTGGAGGCTAAATGAAAGTTTTGGTCTTAAAAGGAAGCTAGGAGATGTTTTAAAAAATTTAATTTAAAAGCATGCCTTGAAATCTTTTGAGAGAGTTGCTAGAGGCAGTGGAGGAGTCACTAGAAAAACACCACTTGGGAGACTGTTTGAATAGGTTAATTGAAAGAGAAGTGGGAGAGGGGACAGGTATAAAAAAATACGTGAGCAGTCGGACAAAATGAGGAGCCAAATATTTCCCCAGGGACTAAGGAAAATTGTTTGCCTTGAAAGCATGAGGGCCTCAGTCCCCAGAACACATGAGGGGAAAGTTGGGCATACTTATGTCCCCGTGCTGCAAGAGAGACAAGTAAAGTCATGGGGCTCACTGGCCATACACATAACTGCTTTGGCAAGTTCCAGGCCAATGAGAACCCATCTCAGAAAAACAGGTAGGCAATACCTGAGGAAACATGCATGTAACAAAAGTCTCTTCAGGTTTTCCATATTGAGTAAGCTGGCAGATGAAGAGTGTACTAAAAGGAGGAAGTGGATTAGCTAGAAAAGATTGGTTTCTGCAGCCTGAGCATAACACGTCTAATCTTGATAACTGAGCCTGGTAGTCTTGTGCTCAGAGAAGAAAGGACTGGAGATGCTTACTAGAAATTAATCAGCATACAGGAGACAGTTGAACCAATGAGAAAACCCTCCATAGCAGATAGAGGGCCCATCAAGTGTTCTGTAGAAGAAACTGTTGTCCTCATGTGGCATAGCAAGGAAATTGTTTCAAAAAGAGGGAACTATTACCAATGCTAGGAATGTTATCTGTGGATTAGTAATGAAGACAATTGCAGAAAGGCGGAGCCAAAGCCAGAGAGCAAGTGGGTTGAAAAGTAGGGAGCATTATTCCAAGCCAAAAAACATGTGTGGAGATTCAGAAATGCTGGTATTTGTGAACAAGAACTCATGATGGTTTCACCAGTAGACACTATAGAGCAGAAACTTGATAGGGCTTTGATGGTGAGAAACAAGTGATAGCCATTTTCTGTCTTGGCCCTTTCCAGAAACTACCACAAGGTGGTGCACACATCTTAGTCATCTTATGATGGCAAATCAAATCACTTTTCTGTTCACTCCACAGAGCAACTTCAACAGAAGGACCAGCAGATTCTCCTCTTACTGGAAGAGAAGGAGATGATTTTCCGGGACATGACTGAATGTAGCACTCCTTTGCCCGAGGATTGCTCCCCAACTCAGAGCCCCAGAGCCCTCTTCCGCTCCAACACAGAGGAGGCTCTCAAAGGAGGACCGTTAATGAAAAGTGCAATAAATGAGGGTAATTTATTTTAAGCTGTGCCCCTCATCATCCTGTCCTGGAGTGGTTTACACATTGATGTTCCCTACCAATTTCTATATTACTATAAAATAAAGAACAAGTACAGGGAACTACCCAAAAGAAATACTTCATTGTAGTACCCAGGTCAAGAAATAAAATGTGGCCAAACATCTGGAAGCCCCTTCACATGACCTGCAGTTTAAGTATCTTTGCTGTGACCCAGCTTTGATTTTCTTTTTCAGAAACCTACTTACCACATAATGCATTTTCTTTGTCTAATGTCAGTATCTGTTACTTTTATTTTAATGTTCTTTTACCTTTTAAGCCATTTTCTATTGATATATTACTCTTCTGTTTTAGTTCAGATTTTCTTTCTATAATGATTTTTTTCTTTCTACTTCTTTGAGTTTGGCTGGCTCAGCTTTTTCTGATATGTGTGTGTGTGTGTGTGTGTGTGTGTCTGTCTGTCTGTCTGTCTGTCTGTGTCTGTCTGTCTGTCTGTCTGTCTGTCTGTCTGTCTGTCTGTGTGTGTCTGTGTGTTGTTTGGTTGGTTGGTTGGTTGGTTTGTAGCCCAGGCTGGATTTAACTTTTCTCTCTTCCTGCCTTGGCCTCCTGAGTGCTTGGGTTATAGACATATGTCACTGCACCCAAACTTGTTTCTTTTTTCTAATTTTGTTTCAAGCTGGGCTGGGTTTTTTGGGGGTTTGTTTTGTTTTGTCATTTTCTTAATGTATTTAGCTCATTTACTTGAAAGACTCAGTTATTCTGGTATACATTTATTAGGAAGTTACAACTCTGTTCTCTACCTCTTATATGAGATTTGACTTCAGTATTTCATTGTTCCTTATTTGGAATGAAAAATTTAGATTCTGATAGCTTTTCACTTCATAATATATTTCTATTTTGTGTAGTGCTTTTTTCTAATATTTTTATTTTATTTATTTGTGAGAGAATAAAAGAAGAAGAAAATGGGTACACCAGGACCTCTTGGCACTGCAAATGCACTCCACATGCATGCGCCTCTTGGTGCATCTGGCTTTACATGGGTACTGGGAATTGAACCATGGCTTGCAGGCTTTGAAAGAAAGCACCTTCAAGCAACTGAGTCATTTCCCCAGCTATGTGTAGTGCTTTTAAAAAAAGTACAATGCCTATTTTATGAGCATTTCTGCTTCTGATTCACTTCCTCATCCCATCAGGATTTTTTCCTTTGTCCCTGTTGTTCCTCTAACTTAGCAGTCCTCGTTTTCAGCTTCTTCTCTGTGGACCCTTTCCTAGGAATGATTTCTAGTTGTCTAGTTTAAAGAATTCGCATGTTTGGGCTACTCTAGACCCTTGAATCTACTTGCTGTCAGAGGCAAAATCCTTGTTAGTGGCTCACCTTTCCAGGGAATATCTTTTGGGTGTATTGGCTCTAAATCTGGAATCCATACCTTTTCTAGTAAATGGCTGCCTTCCCTGTATAGTTTCATATTTCCCAGCCCATGGACATAAGGGTGAATGTTTGTCTTCAGATTTATAATAGAACCCAACTGTACCATCCCCCAAGAACCTGTAGGCTGAAGGATTTACCTACTTTTTGGAATTTTCCAATCTGATCCCTGTGCATATCATGTTACCATATTATTTATTCCTCTTCATTGACAGAGATAATGTCAGCCTACATGTTTTGCTTCCTTTTTGCAGTGGAGATTCTCCAGGGTTTGGTAAGTGGAAGCCTAGGAGGCACATTTGGGCAGGCCATCAGTAGCCCTATCGAGCAGGAAGTTGGGGCCAGCCCTGTTTCCTTGCCCCGGAGAGCAGAGACCTTTGGAGGATTTGATAGCCATCAGATGAATGCTTCCAAAGGTAAGCCATCCTTGACTCTTCCCACAACCAACATGTTCTGTATCCTGATACCTCCATTTCCTGTGTTCCATTCAGTCATTAAGCATCTTGGATATGAAATGTTCATGAGCCCCTGGCAGAATTGTGTTCATTTGAGGCACTAAAATATTTTTCCTCATCTAAGTTGTATATAGCTGAAGGAGTAATAATACAAATTCATCATCCATAACCCGAAATTTTGAAATCCAGAATACTCCAAAATCCAAATCTCTTGAGCACCAACATCACATGTGGAAATTCTGCCCTTGACCTAGTGACAAGTTGCAGTTGCGACACAGACATGCTAAAAATATATAAAATTGCCTTCAGACTGTATTTTAAGGTGTTTGTGAAATATTAAGTGACTTTTGTGTTTGGACATGGGTTACATTCTCAGTAGTACATACGAATACTCAAAAATGCTGAACTCCAACACTTATGGTCCCAAGCATTTTAGATAAGAGATGCTAAGCCTTACCTGGTTTTTCTTCTTTCCTCTCTGTCAGTAAAAATGTGAATAGTGACTTAGCTGCCACCAAGTGACTTCCTTTTGGGATTAATAAGATTTAGAAATATTATCTCTGAACTATATATATTGTAATCTTTTCTTAACTGGTCTTACTTTGCAACTAAAAAAAAATACAACATATACACACCCTGATTGCTTTTCACTTAGGAGTTGAGAAAGAAGAAGGAGATGAAGGCCAAGATCTTAGGAGAACAGAATCGGATAGTGGTCTGAAAAAGGTATTTTTTTCCCTTGAATAATGCATGTCCTCCTTGGGAACTCCTTGCATTCATGACCTTTGAAGTATTCCATTTGGATCTTGTCTGCTTGCTCTTCATAATGAAGAGCACACATTTTTAAAGCAAACTCTACACACATTTTCAGAAGAGCGCACATTTTTAAAGCAAACTCTACAGTTAAGGGTCATGCATCATTGGTGCTTTGTCCCCTTCCCCTGGCTTAGAGTACCCTGTTTTCATTGCTATTAGTTGCTGCCATGCCCTGACAGAACCAGTTTCATTTAGAGATCTGCTCAGTGTCCTAAACCATGCTAAACAACTTTAAACTTCAGATCTTCCCTGCCTTCCAGTAAAATGCTGAGGTAGAAAAGAAAGAAAATGGGAAAATACAAAATAACTTAGAATTAAATTGAGGATAAATTTTGTATCAAAGTCTCCATTTTTTTCTTTTTTAATATCTTTTTTATAAATAAGTATATACATTGTATGAGCAAAGCTTGTGAAAGTGTCCCCGTTTCCCTCCTCTCTGTCCCCTACCCACTGGGCTAATTCTTTGGTGCTCCGACTGGATCTGTCCGTAGTTTATTAGGGGGTCATGAACTGCACCAGAGGTAGCCAGTTTTTCTTTTTTTTTTTTTTTCTTCCTCCTTTGTGCATTGTTGCTGAGGGAGGCAATATCTCTGGATATTCTCCCCACCATGGCTCTTACATTCTATCTGCCCCCTCTTACACTCATTTCCCTGAGTCATAGTGGGTGAGTTTTGAGTCTGCTTTATTGTTGAGATCTTAAGTACCTCTGGATATTTGCCCTGGGTTGTGTTGGGTATCATTGGTGTCTGTCTCCATTGACCTTTCATGGGTTATCAAACTTGCTGTGGTGATTGATCTCCTATTTGTCACTTTCTCATAGGTTTCATTTGGGCTAGTTGTAGTTTGTCTCCTGCCAGGATGTCGGCCATCATCCAATGTCTTATTGGTGGAATTGAGTTGTCCCTGGCTCTTTCAATGCCTTTTGAAAAAAACAGAATCTCCCTTGGAGAGTGAGAACAATATAGGTTAAATGAGACAACATTGCTATTTTGGCTAGCTCCTAATGGGTGTAGCCTCTTAGTAGCTCTCTGGTAGTGGGAATTTCCCCTGGGAGCCCAAGTTCTTGGTCCCCGTAAGGTTTTGCCATGGATCCCAGTTCCAATTAAAGGTTCCTTGTCACTAGGTGGATCTCTTAGTCAATCAGTAAGCCGTTGATTACCCTCCTTGGTTTAGTGAAGTCTCCATTTTTTTAAAATACATTTTGTGGGCTGGAGAGATGGTTCAGTGGTTTAAGGCACTTGCTTAAATACTTTTTGTTGTTTTTCTTTTATAGGGTGGAAATGCTAACCTAGTATTTATGCTTAAAAGAAATAGTGAGGTAAGGATTTTATGAGCTTTATAGAATATGTATTTGTTTTAAAAAACTAATCATTTTTGTTTTGCTGTTACAAACAAATCTAGCTATAGTCTGTATGTTGAGTAATATATTTGTCCATTTCCTTGGCTTAAGGCACTGTCCTGGAATTTTGTCAAGTATCACCTCTGATTCTCTGGCCTTAAGATGCCTTTAGGTTTTAGTCAGGTTTGTCTACACAAGGGTTGGGAAGCCCTGTTGGTGGTTTTTCTTCAGCCTGTTCCCAGTGTATAGAATCCATAACAATGTTTCCCATTGCTATGATACCAAACCTGATACCAGAGCCAGGTCTGGAGCATGAGAATGTAACTTGTTGCTAAATCTCCATAGAACTTCCTTATCTTTGTTGAACTTGACTCTCTGAGCACTTGCTTTTGTGTAAAGGAGCCCAGTGTCAGACCCGCGTTTGGGCTGCTGTGGCACCTTCCCTCAGTGGAGCTCTGCTAGTACCTTGGGGTAGTAGCACTGCTGTCATGGAGCCCTCTAGGAGTCTTCCAAGGTCACTGCCACCTTCAGAATGAGCTTACTCTGAGCCTGGACTTGTGTGCAAGCAGAATTGACTCAGGAGAGTCACAGGTGCTGTTTAGGGTGAACTCCTCAAGGAAGTTCTTTGCATTTCTTTTTTTAAATCATCTTGTTGCACTTATTGTCTCCCACCCCCACCAGCACCACCAAACACAGGCACACACAAAGAGAAGGGTGTTGTTTTATGTTCGGTAGTGAAGAAGCCAAACACAGCAGCACTCTGAACAGACTTGCTCGGGGTGCTTCTCCCAAAACAGGAACCTGGGCCACACAGGCTGCTGTTCTCCCATCATTCAGTCAGGTTAAGAACTATTGCCTGTGGACTACACACAGTAAATAAAAGTAACAGGGTTTTTTTTTTTCAGAATTAATTTCAGAATTAAGCTTTGAATTAACAATTTTGTATTTTTTAATGATTTGCTGTCAAATGAATACATATATCTGATTAGAAATTTGAAAAAAAAGTAAAAAGGTTAAATGAATTATTTTTAGGCCCATTGAGAGATATGAGTGTCCATTCTCAGCTTATTTTTACTTTGGGCATTACCATTCCAAATGGGCATTTTGTTGGTTTGATAATTTCAAGTAACATTTCATTTTTCGTGTGTGTGTGTGTGTGTGTGTGTGTGTGTGTGCACACGTGCACGCGTATGTGTGTCTGTGTTCATGTGTGTAGGTCAGAACAGTTCCAAATGTTGCCCCTCACCATCCACCTTATTTGAGGCAGGGTCTTTGCTGTTCATTGCTGCGAATACCAAGCCAGCTGGCCCACTGGCTTCTGGAATTCTGTCTTCACCTCCCATCTCCCTGTATAAAGGCTGGGGTTACAGACACTACTGATTCCAGCCTTTATATGGGTTCTGGGGATCAGAACTCAGGTACTCACATTTGCACTGCAAGTGCTTAACCCACTGAGCCATCACCCCAGCCTTCAAGAAATATTTCTTCATTTTGCATTTTTCAAATAAGATTGGGGAGCGTACACACATGGGCTAGGGATGGAACCCACAGCCTCACTCATGCTGAATATACACTGTACTATATTTCCAACTCCTGCATTATTTGTAATGTCCTGTGCAGTTGACTACTTGTTTTTCTTTTGTAAGTTCCCCTGTTTGTTTCTGTCCTGTTTCTGCACGAGGTTATTTTTCTTTTATTTCCTTACCGATCTAGAAGAGCCTTTTAAAAGATTTTTTTTTTTGGTTTTGTGTTTGGTCTCTTCCACTGTGCTTGTGTTTGGAAAACCTTCCCTATTTCAAGCAGGAAAGAAACACTTTTATTTTCGTCTACCACTCTTATGGTTAAATTTACACTCATATTAATCCATTTGAATGAGTTTTTTTACATTTATGAGACAAGGTCCCAGCTTAAGGTTTTGCAGAAATACAACAAATTTTCTCACAACAGTTAACTAATTATTATTTCTTTCTGTTTGATTAGACAGACATGCCATTTATACACTAAATTCTTAGGCTTCATCTCTAGGCTTTTTCTGTTCTTTTACTTTGAGGTGTATACCACTTTTATTCCAATCATTTTAAATTACAAACAGTGTAAAACATCTTAATGGGTGCTAGTATCCTTTTGCACACATGCTCGCGCACACACAGAGTTTTCTTTTCTTTTCTTTTTGGCTGCTTGTACTCAGCTATTCTTTGTTCTTTCTACTTTAAAAGATTTCACTAAAATAGAATCACTTGTTATGTTTTAAGGATGCTATAACCATGTGATGTGATGCATTCTAAGAGTTGTAAAACCTGTATGGTTGTTTCCATTTTGTTTCTTCCTCAGCAGGTTGTCCAGAGTATTGTTCATCTACACGAACTACTTAGCACTCTGCAGGTACATAGCTTCATCGTTATTCTTGCATGTTCTTGTTTAAGGAACAATAGCAAAGAAATTTTGTTGCCCTGCATCTTTGAGTTTGTGGTTGCTTATGGGTGAATGACTTGCTCAGCCTAGAGAAGACTGGCTGCCACAGTGAGAAGGTAGAAAATACAGAGGGCTGATTTTCCAGGACTTCACCCTGATAACATGATAACATGGTGCTTGCATGCACGTGGAGGCCATCACACTCTAGTGCAACATTCCATGTTCCTTGTCTGCATAGGGTGACCCTCCCTAACAGCTCCTCTTGAATCTTTTCAGGGACTGTCCTCAAGTTCTACTCTCCTCCTGTTTTTAAAGAGTTAACCTTTATTGCAGCAGCCATACAATTCAAAAAAAAAAAAAAACAGAAAGATAACCTGTCTCATGCCTACCTTTTCCCACCTGCACATACTTCCCCACCCCACCTACTATCAAGGATTCCAGAAAGTATATAATCGGGTTTGACAAAATTGAATTCTGCTCATTTGACATTCCTATTTCATAACTGTCCAAGGTTACCCTGGAACATTTTGGTAACACATGAGGAGAGGGGCTCAGGGAGAGATTCCAGTAAGTGACTCCTCCTGGACCTGAGTTACATTGCTGTCCTCTCTGTCACCTCAGGGTGTGGTGCTACAGCAAGACAGCTACATTGAGGACCAGAAGCTAGTGCTGACCGAGAAGGTGCTCACAAGAAGCATGTCCCGCCCCAGCTCCCTTATCGAGCAAGAGAAGCAGCGAAGTCTGGAGAAGCAGCGTCAGGACCTGGCCAACCTGCAGAAGCAGCAGGCCCAACACCTGGAGGAAAAGCGCCGCAGGGAGCGTGAGTGGGAGGCTCGGGAGCAGGAGCTGCGCGAGCGAGAGGCACGCCTGGCTGAACGTGAGGAGATGGTGCGCCGTGGACAGCAAGACCTGGACAGGGATCGGGAGGAGCTCCAGCAGAAGAAGGGCACCTACCAGAGTGACTTGGAGAGGCTACGGACTGCCCAGAAACAGCTGGAGAGAGAGCAGGAGCAACTGCGGCAGGATACAGAGAGGCTCAGCCAGAGGCAGATGGAACGGGACCTCTGCCAGGTACCAGAGCCTGGGCCAGATTGGGAGTCAGGGAGGAGGCCCTTATTTGCCTGTGCTGTGAAGGCTGGGCAGTGGCTGAGGGTGATGAAGGGCATTGTGCCCTAGGTGCCTTAAGAAAATGAGCAGAGGCGTGATGCGTATTTATTTGTATGGCATTTTTTTTGCTTTACCAGAGAGGGACACAGGGTGAGGAAGTGAGTCTTTATCTGCCTTTTGAATTTCTAGAAGATTGAAGAAAACAGTGGAAATGTGGAGGCTTGGGCCAAGCATCCCTTGAAGCTGGCTGGTACTTCCCTCAGCCATCACCAGCTTGGACCAGTGAGTGTAGCCTCAGTATGTCTGAGAGAGTGATCGTCAGCCCTTTGGCCTGTACCACATGAGAAATCACTCAAGGCCTGCACTTAAAGGGGACCTGATGGGGATAATACACTGAGGATAAAGGAGCCCCTAGAACCTGCAGTGCCTATGGTCAGGAGACAGCAGCAAGTGACTCAAAAGTGTGTAGAGACAGTAATAGAGGGAAGAGCCTAGCTTAGCGAGTGATGGGCGGTGTTCGCCCTTCTTGTACACAGATGGTACTCTGGTGTGGGACTATTGACACCTGCACTTTTCCTTAATGCCCCAATTTGCTTTGTTTCTCTGGGAAGACTTTGAGTTGTTCAGCACACTGGAACATAAACACTTGTGGTAGATGGAGAACCTGGGTGCGCACAGATCACCTGTCTTTAAAACACTTATCACACTGCTATTTGTTTGACTTTGGGCCATGAAAGACAATTGAAATTACATCTCCAAGAGTGAGAGACAGTGCTGTCTTTCTGCAGAACTTTTCAAACATATGGTGAGGAGCAGCAAGTGGATCTTTGATTTTTCTCTTGACACCAGGATGGATCTATCACCATTCCAGAAAAATCAGAGGGACTTTGGCAATGGAAGGTTCCTAGGCAGCTGAGGCAGCACAAGTCTGATGGTGATACGATCCTCTTCTTGTTGAAGCACAGCTCTTTACTCTCTGATTGAACAGCATCTCTTTACCCTGCCTGACTTGGTGTTCAGATGAGCAGCTGTGCTGTGTGTTCAGAGAGTGCGAGCTCTTTTCTAAACTGCCCGTCAAAGGTTCTAGTCATCCTTTGTGATAACTGATGTTAGTATGAAAGGTGATGCTTTTAATGTGTTCCTAGATAGCACTTGAAAGAGAGCAGTAAATGAAGTCCTGAGCCTTTTTACAGTGACTTCTGTAGCCTATGGGCATGAGTAAACCTGCAGCCAACACTGGACCCAGTTGAGTTCAGCCAGTAACTGTTAAGTGGCCACCAGTCTGTTAATGGCTTCCAATCTAAAATGCCTTATCTTGACTATGTGCAGGTTTCACATCAGCATACCAAGGTAATGCGGATCCCATCCTTCTTTCCCAACCCGGAGTCGTCCTCCTCGTCATCTGTACCTTCCATAACAAAATCAGGATCACTGGACTCGGAACTTTCAGTGTCACCTAAAAGAAACAGCATTTCTCGGACACATAAAGATAAGGGGCCTTTTCACATGCTGAGTTCAACGAGCCAGACAAACAGAGTACCAGAGGGGCAGAGCCAGGCCCCATCAAGCACCTCCACCCGCCTGTTTGGGTTATCTAAACCAAAGGAAAAGAAGGACAAAAAGAAGAAGAGCAAAGGAAGCCGTTCTCAGCCTGGTGGTGAGTATCCCACACTATCTTCCCATGTCACAGTGTCTGTGTTCTTAAGGAGGTTAGTGGCACAAGGACGTTGAAAATCTTAGTTCAAAACTAAGCTTGCACCATTCTCACCAAGCCCACTTGCAAAGAGTGCCTGTGCGATGAGCATCCAAGACCTTTGGCTCTGACACACAAGTGTGGACTCAACTAAGAGAAATACTCATGCGCAACTAGGTTTACTTTAGAGCCACTAGCAGCAGTTAACATGAGTGTACATCCTCAAATAACTGCATACAATGGGTGATAGATTCACTTTCCCAGCAGGAATCTGGAACTGTAGCTCAGAGAGGTTTCTAACGTGTCCCATTCATAGAACCTTAGTTAAAATTTATGAAATGCCTCCCTGCTTACATGCCACATTTTCCCTGCTGTCTTTTCTGTGACTCAGATTAGGATTGATCTCTATCTTCTGAGAGAGGGTAGGGGTTATACTTTCTAGGCCTATTTACAAACATGAACACTAGAGCTTAGGGGAACGCTTCAGAGAGAGGGGTTTAGAAGACCATCAATAAGGAACTTGCTAACTAAATCATTTCAAAACCTCTGTGTGTACACAGAAGGTTAGTTAACCAGGAGCCCCTGTTATATTACAGAAATTTGATTGGGGAGGAGGTGAAATGAAAATGACATTGTTCTCTGGATCCCTTTTAATTATTGGTTTCACTGTTGCAGATGGTCCTGGGTCGGAAGTATCAGCAGAAGGTGAAGAGATCTTCTGTTGACCACTTCCTCTGCCAAGGTGGCTGCCTTCTGACCCTGACCCTGGTCATGGCCATGGTGCCTGGTACCACGATCCTGCTGCCTCTCATGCACAAGTCTCTTAACACTGGACGTCCACTGACCCTTAGCGTCCAGTCCTCCTGGGCAGGTGCTGGACAAGAAGAAGGAGCATGGTCTGTGTGTCAGGGTGGGGAAGGATGCCCGGACTCCACTTTAGCTGTGATCTGGGACTGTCCAGGACTCATGGGTGGGGCTTGCACTACTCAGGGTGTTATACTGAAAGTAGTGGCCTCAGAAGTAGGTGATAGTTTGGAACATGTCAGGAATCCCTAAAGGCTCATAGAGTTTGAGGTCTGAATTTCAGCCTTTTATTTTGGGGAACATACCCAGAATCAAAAAGCAGATAGTGTGGACTTTGTGTACAGTGACTGTTTACACATATACATAGGGTATATCAGAGTGTGCACAGTCTGTCTTGGACGTCAGGGTGGCTTAGCCCAAGATGGAGCATCTGACTGGCCAGGTGGCTTGCAGATAGTATTTCACCATGATTTTCTCTTAAAATTGGATCCCTTTAAACCACCCCCGTGCACACATCATCACTCTCTGCATGTATTTCTCATTTCATTTTAGAAGGGAAGACAAGAGTTTGTAAAACCAGTGAGATGAGGCTTAGTGGATATGAAAAACACATGGTCTGCACCGCCTGCATCTCCATGTAACAGGCTGAACTTTAAAAACAGTATCTCATTTCATCCACAAATCCAGACATACTGCCTGCCCAAGATGCTTTATGTTCTAGCACAGAGGAAGTAGAGAGGCCTCCTTACCACTGTCCCTGCAGTATGAAACTGCTTGTCACTGGCCCAGAAGGCCAGCCCAGCAAGCTCCCCCAGGGCAGCTGCCATTGCCTGGGCCTCCCTGTTGTGAGGTCATGTTCCCTGTTGGATCACACAAAAGATACCTGCCAGGCCCATACTATGCCCTTGAGGCCTCTGTGGTTGAAATTCCCTACAGTGGAATGACTGGCTGAGAAATAGGTTTGGGTGAAGAGATTAAGTCTGTTTGTTCTGATAGTTTTGCCTATACAAACCAGGAGAGGCGCTGGCCGGCCCTGCGATGTGGATGGGTATGCTTTCTGTCACAAGGCCTCAGGAAATGCGGTTTTTTAGATCCAAAGTTCTGTTATTAATTGTGTCTTACCCCTGGAAAATGTCACACTGTTCATTTCTCTCTCCTCTCTTCCCTTGCCACTGTGTTTTGATCTGTGTTTGCACGAGGCTTTCACCAGCTAGCATGTGCAGGGCAGTTCATAGGTAATGTTCCCCTGATGCTCTCATGCCTGCCCTGCAGGGTCCTCCCCATGAAGGAGACCCCATGCAGCCTGTACTTCACAGTGGCCTTCAGTTCCTGGCTGTGCCCCTCAAAAGCTTTGAACAGAGTTAGGAGAAAACAAACCTGTAACTTGGTGCTTGTTGATGATTGCAAGCTGGCCTTGCACATGAAGATATTTATCTTTCAGTTTATTTGAAAGAGGTCTGGTTTAAAATTTGTTTTATTTATTTTGTGTGTGTGTGAGAGAGAGAGAGAGAGAGTGAATGAGTGAATGAATGAATGAATGAATGAATGAATGTGGGGGTGTGGGGTGTTTTCTTTCGAAGGTGAACAAGTACTGGCTCTGTAGTTTAAACTACCCTTTCAGTTCAGAGAGAAGTAGCAGTAGCCCAAGTGCCTGAAGGTCCTAAAGGAAGCAAGGTTGGGGCAGGAGCCTAAATTTGTCCCTCTCTCCTTAACTCATCTTTTCATCTGGGGATGTGTTCTACCTTGTTTGGGAATTTAAAACCTTGTCAGCTGACTTTGCCTGTGTTTTAGTCATAGAAACTTCAGAATACACTTTTAAGACCAAGGCAGCTGATTTTTTTTTTCCTATTGAAATCCTCCCAAGACCCTTAAGAGCAAAAAAGTTTAAGTTGCTTCCTTCCACCAGTCTCCAAATAGTTCTGTCACATTAGAAGCACATCCATAGGTCCACCCCAGAGTTTGGCTGTTGTCTGTCAGGCCTGGAAGGGAAGGGTGGGCCTGACTTTCACCTGGGATTCACAGGCTGACAGTTTTATCAACCAAAACCTGCCATTTCCTGTGCAATGAAGGCCAGTGACCCTGTCCAGGGCCACTTCACAAAAGCACTGTAGACACCATAACTACTGTACTTCCCTACACGACTGTTTTCCTGTCTTCCGAGTGTCCTTCACTCTCAACCAGCTATGGTGTTTTAGCTTGGTTTGGTTGTTTTAGAAGAATTTCATCTCTTTTCCTACCCACTAACTTGGACCCAGTTGGGCATTAAGGTAGAAATCCTCTGCATGCCCCTAAGCCGCCAACTTCCTCCAGGAAGAACTCCTTGGTGCAGAAAGAACCATGTACCAGGAGCTGCTGCTGCACCCTTTGTAGCATCTGCTCCCGCAAGGGCCTGAGCTTGTTGCTGTTTGTGCTTTTGCATGTGGCCCTGAGGATTGCTATAGCTCTGAGTCTAAAGACTTGTGAGCTTCTTTCCTGCGAGAAGGGTTATTCTCCATACTGCTCTCCATCAAGCTAAAGAAATCGGCATCTGACCTTGCACTTGAGATTTGGCAGGCAGGTGGGAGCTGACCCCCAACTTGCAGAATCTAGTGAACCTCCTCTCAAAATGATCATCTCAGTAATTGTTATCCCATCCGGGTGACGTGTGCACTTTAATGCTCTCTCATCAGTTGGCTCTATTTTTGAGACAATCAAGTATATTTAACTGCCCTTCTTAAAACATGGGAGGGCTACAAACATGCCAGCTGCCATATTCAGTCCTTGCCAACATTCCTTCTACCCCGTAAGCGCCATCTATGGGGAAGAATTCCTCCCTAAGATACTTTGAAAAGGTACGAACCGTATCTTCTTTCTTCCTGTCTCAGGGTTATACCACTAAAAGCTTCCCTTTGCTAACCCTCACTTTGACCCCATTTGTTTTCTTCCCTGTCTTCAGTATTAGTAGTAAGCACAGAATATTGAACCCTTGCTGTTTGGTTCTTTCTGTATTGGGGTGGTATTAATGTGCAGAGGCTTAGTAAAGGACAGAACCAAGGCTGCAGGCAGAGCTTGAGTAGGAAGTATTTGATGTTTCCTCCTTCCATCCCTGAGGTGCTTGTTCACCATTTTTTCCCAAGGATTTTGGCATTTTCCTTGGAGCGGAAGTTGACTCTGGGGATGGGTGGCCACTTGTGTCCAGAGAACAGTCCTGAAGAGTGGATTGCCATAGCCAGATAGAGGGTGGCTCCAAGATGACCAAACTTAAGAAGGGTGTCCACCCTTCCATGCCTGGGTGCCTGAGAACGTAGAAGCCTTTGGTGAAGCAGTGTTCCTGCCAGCCCTGCTGCTCTCCTGAGAGACCTGGGCACAGTGTGCTTGGACTTGGCTCCTCACTTTTACTTCAGTAGCTAACATTCCTAGCTAACCAGAGCTTTGGAGTCTGCTGCCTGCTGGCCGGATTTTCAAATGAAAAGTATTCCAATGCTGCCATAAAAGGAAGGAAAATTTTAAAAAGGAAAAGAAACTAGAGGCCTTTCTTTCACTCATCTGTTTAATTTGTGAAAATTCTCCATCATACCAGTTTAGAAGTGAGTGGCCCTCACTTCAAATCCCCTGCCACAGGAACCAGGCGGGAGCCACTGTGCCACACACAGCCTTTCCCAAAGGGGCCTGCTGCAGGAACCACAGAGCCTGTGCCCCACTATCTGGCAGGAGGGATGTCCCCAGCTGGTTTGCCTCAGGTTTCCCTAGTGTCAACTCTGCAGGGTGCACTCCCTCTGGAGGCCTGGGCTGTGCAGGAGATGAGCAGGATGCTCCTGTACCTTTGTTCTCATTGGTTGTCTCCAAGTGCTGTATGAACATTTCTGTGCTAAGGCCTATTAAATAAAAAGTTGGGTTAAAACCCAAGTAGCTGTATATTAATTTGTAATTATGTATAAAGTGAAGCAGTTTTAAACTGTAAAGATTCTCAGTGTGTTTGCTGGACTCTTGTCACAACATACTGGCTTTGTATTTTATTTATCTTACTTTGTAGTTACTGCCTTCAGCCTCATGTAAAGTCTCCCTTGGCCCTTTCAAAAAAATAAATTTCCTTTGAAGTCTTGATTGTTGCTGTGATCTCCTTACTCCTAATAAAAGGTGTGCTCATCTTCCCAGCTCTGACTTGAGCCTGCTCATTCAGTCCCAACAGCACTCCAGGACACTTGCTGTGTCTCAGCCTACCCAATCAGGAAAGGCCCTTCTATCCCAGTGGACATTGGGGACTGCCACTCAGTGGTGATACAGAGGACAGGGGTCCCACCTGAGATTCCCACTCTGCCTTGAGCTCCCTGCCCAGCATCCCAGGCTCCAGAAAGAAAAGAAATCCTGCCAGGCTGTTGAGGTGCTCCTCTTTGTCCATGAACTTGGAAGCGCACATTTCTGAGCAGAGGCTTTTGTAGCCCTGGCAATGACTGCCTCCCCACAAGACACTGGAACACTGGTCCCTTTTCACCGGCTCCCACCCTTGGCTATCACTGGGTTCTGGCAATCCCCTCCCCCTCTGAGGCCCATCTGTCCTACCCCATTTCCCTGGACACCCTCAGCCCGCGGAACAATGGTTCCCATGGGTTCCCATGGCCTCCCTCACCTCCACAGTAGTTGGTTCTGAGCCAGAGACAGGCTGTTGTCTGGGAGGAAAGGAGGGTTAGAAGGTTCCATTCACACCAGCAGAGGCACTAATGGTAAGTGGGTCCCAAGAATCAACGAGGTGTTCTAGCATCTCAAATTTCTGAGGGGGACCATTGCACACAGTGCAGCAGTCACCACCGCTGTTTGTAGGTCTCTCATCTGAGGACTGCCTGTGAGCTGGAGCTGCCAGCCATACCGTTCTTTGTATGGGACCTGCAATGAAGAAAGCTAGTGTGGCTTCTCCAACAGAACAAACAGAAATCTAAAGCTGAAAGGGGGAGGAAGCTACAAAGTTACCCAGGAATCGCTGGCAGAGGAGGAAGACCGCGCATGATCCTACAGCAACCCCTCGCTGAACTGCAGAGCTCTGGAGATTAGATTCCTAAACACATGGTGCCTGGAGGCCTCTGAGAAGAAGAGAATGGAATGGGTCCTGGAAGGGAGTGGCTAAGTGCCCCAGATTTGAGAAATGTAGGCCACACAAGGCCCCTCTGCCTCAGAATGGTGCTGTGTGCCAGCTCCCACCTCTCCTGTGCCCTGTCTGCCTTCTGGGCTTCTTTGGTATCCAAGTCAGAGCCCCCCTCCTTCACAATCCTTTCATATGGTAATTGCCTGCCACACAAAGCTATTTGAATAGTCTGGAAGTTTCTGCCTCATCTCCCTCCAGGAGCATTTGGACAATTTTTCTACCCAGGAAACCCAACTACTATGCAGGGATGGGGCTCCATGGAACAGCCAGCTGAGAGCCAGACCTATATTTCTCTGTTCCTGTCACACACATTTCCTTTGAGCCATCCTGAAGTGACCAGTGGCCTGGACAACTCCAATGGGTCCCAAAGCTTTGCCCAGGGCCCTTGGGTCCAGTGGAGAATGCTAGTCTTAAAGCGCATGCTGCTTTCCCTGACACCTAGGTGTTCAGAGAGGACCAGTGCCCCATTCTGTGCATGCAGGCTGGTGAGGGCACGGTGAGGTGGGGAACACATCCGGGAGACAAGACAAGCTTCAGCCGGTGGTGTCACTGAGAAGGAAAGCCCAAAGAGAGGAAACACATGTCACCCTGTTTGCCATGACAGAAACTGGAATTCAGTATATGATCCTTCTTGGCAATAACACCCCCATTTCTTCCCCAATGTGACCTCTTGGGCCAGCTCACTCCCACATTCACCTAAGGCTGATAGAAGTGGCCCACCTCAGTAAGCTCTGAGAGGTTTGCCAGGTGGGCAAGGCTCTTGGCTGTTTCATTTCTCCTTACCTGAACCTGGGATTCCTGTTCTGGTGAGCCCCTCCCCCATCCCAGCCTGGCTGCTAGGCTGGGGGAAGGAAGCTATGGGACCTTTACTAACTGATCTCTTAGCTTATTTATTATTTTATTAGTAGAAAAAGCTTCGACACCCTCCCGCTCCACTTCCCACATGGGTGCTTGTGCATGACTTGTGGGTGTTTCTTTAAGATCTGGCCCGTTTTCAATTTCCCTGGAAATCCCTTGCACATTTTCCCTCCATTCCCATGCCCAGCTTCCCACCTGGGCTCTCAGATCCTGCTCTCTACCTGTGCAACCACTATTGCCTTTCCCTGGGTACCAGTTTTCCCTAAATAAACCTCACAGTTTATATCAGAGTCTATCAGAGTCTGTTTCCTTAGTTCTTTGATAATATCGACAATGATCTAGAAGTTTGGAAGGGGCTGTGTGTGACCCCTTGCTAGGGGAGGATCACAGCATGTCATGAGCACATTGACCAAGTGGTAATAGCAGCTTGTCTGTTCACTGGGCCTTTGTGAAGGTGGCAGCCTGCTTCAGAATCCACATCTTTCCCTCCAGCAGCCCAGGTTGTCACCTCTTCTAGACCTTTCCTGACAGCCAGAACAAGCCAAGCCACCATCCCTGTGGCCCCTCAGCACTTAGCAGGCTGCAGCTGACACCCACCCACCTAGGTCCTAGCTGTGCCCAAGGCTGACCCCTGGGCCCCATCCCCAGTCTGCCATGCCTTCATTGCAAGGCTGGGTGCTGAGAAGATGCAATGGCACCATGCCAGGGACCTAAGGGTTCACCCTTCTCCACCAGCAGTGCCATGTAATCATGAGGAAGGCACACTCCCCAGTGGCAGTGCCAAGAAACTGCTGGGAGCCTGTGCCTATGGTTTCAGGTTCATCTCAGTTAAAAAATAAATTTAGGATTTTGCTTCATCAAATGGCACCTTCTATCTGTTATCTGTAGTGTCTGGAGTCTTGCTGTTTGTGGGTGATCACGCCAGCCCAGCAGAGCCAGGGGGTGGAGAGGACTAACTATATCAAGATCAACATAAAAGGAGGTGATAGGGAAGACTGGAGACCTTCCCAATACTGGCTACATGTAACAATAATTCACATGCAGGAAAAAAGCCCAGGATATACAAACGAGAGGTGGTTGCTATGTAAAATGACCTATAAAGAGCATAAGGTACTATTCTCCTTTTAATAAGCTATTACTTTCTGTGTCTCTGATACAATTCCTTATCCTGGAACATGAGAACCTGGGAACCTCGGCCAGCAGTGGGTGCCCTCCAAAATCCACCCATTTCATCTTGGCTACAGATAGGACTTTTCCTGTGACCCGTATTTTGTGACAAGCAGCCATTGGACCCTGCTCTTGAATTCTCTGGGTTCCCTGTTCAGATGCACATCCCTGGATCTTCACCCACATTTGTGAGTCAAGCTCCTCTGGGGGAGTCCGGCTGGTCAGGAGCCACAGTGAGCAAGGGCCAGGACTTGGCTTTGGTTTCTTCATCAGAGAGGTAGGAATGGTACCCCAAGGACAGAATGGGATACGGGCTCAATGCTCCAGGAGTATTCCTGTCATTGTTGTTCATACACCACTCTCACTGAAGGGCTAAGTGGCCAGAAATGTGTCACACTCACAAAGTGGGTGGTTGGCCTAGAGCAGTGGTTCTCCAGCCAGGGGGGCCATACATCAGAGGCACCCAGAACTTCCCACATCACTGGCAGGTCACAAGGAGCCTTCAGGGTGGGGCTGAGGTGCTACAGCCACAGAACATTCTAGTGCTTCCAGGTACCAACACAAAGCTGAAAGGGAGAAGCCTGGGCTTGGTGGTTTCCAGGCTTAGTCTTAAGAGGTCAGCATCTGTCCTACAGGCCAGGTGCTCTCTCCCCAGATCACCAGGTCCCCTTCCCCCATCCAGAGCAGGCCCTGCCTAATGGGATCCAGGCCCAAGGGATGGTATCTTTGTGGTTGGAGCCCCAAAGTCCCTCTGGAGGCTGCTAAGCAGCAGGGTAAATACAAACACAGGGGAGAATGGGAGAACGAGGTTCATGCCAGATCCATGTGGAGTGCTGACAACAGCCCAGGCTGGGTAGGACCTGAGTTCCTGGATCTCCAGAGCAATGCAGGGTGTGGGGAGAAAGCACTGTCTGCAAATTGTAGCTGTGGTCCCAATCCCAGCCCCTAGGCTCCTACCCATGCACTCCCTCTCCCCGTCTATTACTGGCCACCCCTCTGCAAAGCTATTACCTTAACAGAACGTACTCATGGAATAATATTACTTCCTGCCCCATGCTACTGGGCAACTCACAGGATGCTGAACCTCTTGAGATGGCTGAATTCTTCCCTGCATTGGGTGCCACCGCCTGGAAAAGCTGCACTGGCTGGGTTGGAACTTAAGCCCCAGGGAAACCTGGCCCTGCGCTGATGAATAACTAGCTTCCTCTCTAAAGCCCCATCCCAGAGTCAGTCTGGCCCCGAGGCCATGTCCTGGGCCTGCTGTGCAAAGACCATGTACCGTGATTGATGCAGCTCACCTATAATGCAGCAAAGCTGGTCTGACCTCTATCCCGTTAACCCCACAACACCAAGCTCAAGCCTGAGAAGCAGATAGTGGAATCAGACTAAACATGAGATGGCTTAGAGCCCCAGCCACACTGTGCCCTGACTTTCCATGTGAGCATTTAGCTCCAGCAAGAAGAGATGGAGAATGCACCCCTCCCAAGGAACCTGGGTAGGGAAAGGGCTTACGTAAAGCTCTAGCAGGGACAGCACACAGTGGGGGCTGGCCAGGTTCTCGAAGGGGATGGATGGCAGAGACAGATGCTCTGATAAGTCTGCCTCAGCAGCCAGTTCCCAAGCTAGGCTGTGGATGAAGCTGCTGTGTGTCAACATACACAACCCCTGGAGGACATCCTAGATGGGATTAAGCTGGGGCTCTTGGGTGGGGATGCAGGCTGTCACTTTGTCTTCTGCTCTTTCTGCTGGCTGGGATGCAGATGGGAAGGCAGGAGATGGGTGGGATTAAGGGGTCAGGAAACCACCTCCAGTACAAGTTAGAAAGGCAAGAAGCACCTGGGCCTCCTGACTCACACAGGAACTACCCCTGTTCACTGTGGGCACCTGCTTCCTGGAGTCCACAGCCCAGGCCTACAAGGAAGTGACACTGTCCACTGTCATCCCACTCCTGGAGGAAGGGGCGGAGGGGGGGAAGCCCAGGATTAGGAGGCCATCTCTACTCTTGGTGGACTACTTTTGGGATGATCACACCAGTCTGAGATGATGTCCATTCAAACTGTTAGCGCTTCCCTTGGGCTCGTGGGCCTGCACTCTGCCGAGTACCACTGAAGAGGTGGCTGCATCTCACGTGCAGGCATACTCATATGAAGGAGGAGATCTGCCTGCAAGGACATCATTCCCACATACAAGGCCAACTGCACTGTGGGGCAATGTGACAGTCTGATTGCCATTGGTTCAGTAACCATGGCCATCTTCATGGCTTACACACACACACACACACACACACACACACACGTATGTCAGTGGGGCCAGTGAAGCATAAACCTCCTGTCTACTGAAATGGAACTGTGTTTTCCTCCTGGCCTTAGGAAGGAAAGACCTTTGAGAGAAAGGGAGGCTGATCAGGATTCTACAAACACACCAACTAAAGGCATCTGAGGCTGGTATGTGAAAAGTCTTCTCTTCTGGTTGGTCCCCCAGAAAACCACAGATGGAAGTCCCAACCGGCAGTCTCTGGGTCCTGGCCAGGGGTCAGGAACCCACATAGCCAAGAACCAGCCCCAGCACCCAAAAAAGGCTGACAATTTTCTCAATTCTTTTTATTAAATTAGAAAACTGATCAAAGCAGCACAATGCTCAGGGCAAGCACCACGTTCAGGTTCTCTGTGCTGTGAGAAGTGTGCTTAATCTTGCTGAAGCAGCCCACAGGCCAAGAGGCCTGCAGCTCCTCCACGAGCCCTGAGGACCTGGTCTTGGGCTCTCCAGCATGACCGCCCCTGAGGTGAAGTGGCCAGAAAGAAACTCTGACTTCCAGCTCTTTTCTGGAGCACATCCATGGGCGAAACCAGCCCACAAATCCCACTCCTCAGGAGGCATCCACAGGGTGGTTAAGTATTTGGATTGTACTGTGACCCCCAAGTCTCTCATCACAGCACAACCCACTCTGGAACTACAATTCTCATCTGGTCAGCACATACAAATGGCAGGTAGCCTGGGGAGCCAGACTAAGGCACCCTATCCACCCCTTGCCAGGCACAAGGAGCACCCGTGCCCTCTAGGGGTGGGCTGGGCAAGCAAAAGCCTAAGTCTCTCACACTAGGTGTCAAAAGCTAACCTCAACACATCTGGTACTGGAGACACTGATAAGGGCTTCCCCCAAGGTTTGAGAAGTGACAAGGAGCAAACATTTGGGAATTCTCTTCAGACCTTTTTAAATTTTTGAGCTCAGGGGAAAAGTGGGCAGGGCCCAATGCTGGTAGCTATAAGGCTGATGACAGGGAAGACATCAGGCACGGTTAGAGCCTTGTCTCTGTCTTCACACTGACCAGCCCACAAATGCCCAGTGTGATCTACAGTAGGTGCTGGAGTCTTCTGTCACCCCAGCTCACAGCTGTTCATCTTGGAAAGCAGGGCACAAGCGGACAGTTGTTTCCTGTGAAGGAGCCCATGCTGTCAGTGGGTGTGGGCCATCAGAAGATGGCTCTTCATTGCCTCTTACTGTGCCCTAGGACCTGGAGTCCTGCTCAATGATCCCAGCCCCCATTTTATTGGACAGAAGCCTTGTCCCCACGTCCATGGAAGCACCGTTGGCTTGCCCCTCAGTAGGATGGGCTGGGCCTTGGCAGAGGGACCTATAGGAAAGATACTGTTAGCCTTGGGGTGTCTGGGTGCATTTGCTAATGAAGCTTGTGGGTGTCCCTAAGTTTGCCCTGTGGGTTTCTGCCCCTTGTCAAATCCATCTTAGGCTCTGCACCCCAAGGATAAGAATGGGGTGACATTACCTCCTCCCACAGGCAGCCCTGCAAGAAAAGCTCTTGGTGCCAAGGGGCCCAAGCCCATCCTTACAGCCCACCCACCCAGCCCCTGCCAGGCCTGGTTGACAGAGGAGATCTCAAGGCCCTGTCTTCTAGGTCCAGAGATCCCAGCAACAGCCTATGTGACCCTCTGGAAGCTCCTCTCAAAACAAGCTGCTGGCAGCAGGGAGGCCTGGGGTGTCTGGCATTGGGGATGCTTCATTTTTCTTGCCTAAAGTTCAGAAGAGCTGATGCCGTTGGCTTCTGGCTTGGGGCAGGCTGAGCTTCCCACAGCCCAACAGGGTCAAGGCCACACTGTGACAGTGGCGCCACAGCCGTGGGGTGGGGAGAATCACGGAGTCTGTGGAGAGAGAAGACGATGAATATGTAGACACACTGTCCTGCTCTGAGACAAAATGATGCAATCCCAACCAAGGGGTCACTTAACCAGGGCTCACATCTGAAAACCCAACCCCATAACACAGCCCACCAGTCAGGACCCTGAGCTGAGGTTTCCCCAGAAGGAATGACACACTCATTGTCACCACTCCATCCTGCCATGCTCCCTGTGTACCCTGCCAGGACCTAGGAGGCCTTGGAGACACAGCAGGGCAGATAGCTACTGTCGCCAGGCACATTGCCTTGGCCTAAGAGATTCTACAAGGGCTGGAGAGATGGCTCAGCGGTTAAGGTACTTGCCCCCTAAGAGATTCTACAAGATTAGAGGATTCCACACTGAGAAGGGCTACAAGTGAACAGTAACTTTTGGAAAATGAGATCAGAGGGCTGGAAAGATGGCTCAGTACATGAAAATGCTTGCTGGACAGAGCATGACAGCCTGAGTCTGGATCCCCAGAACTCATGTAAAGCCAGATGTGGTAGAACAGACTTCTGCAATACCGGTGAGATGGGAGGTGAGGACAGGACTCTCCTGGCGCTCATGAGCCAGCTAACCTATCCACAGAGGTGAATAAAGATGGCAGGTAAAGACTGACTCCAAGGCTATCCTGTGACATGTGGCACGTACATGCTTACACTCACACACACACACACTGTCAAAAATGAGATTAGAGCTAGGACCTTTATTCTGGTGAAAGGTGTGGGAAGGAACTAGTATTTAGACCTGGCAGACAGGCAGACAGGAATTATCTGGAGGAGAGTAGCAGTTAGGCAAAGGAGCACATGTGTACACAGGTGCTGAGGAGGGAATCTCCTCAAAGTAAGCGTGCTCACTTGTAGCCTGGATAGATGCCAGGCTGTGTGCTAGACTGTGGGGACTATCCTCCATGGTACATTTCAATTAGTGGCGTGCCCACTTGGAGCATCGGAGTTTGCCCAGGGAAATGTCTACCCACCCAGAGGACTCAGGAACCAGACCCCTGCCAAAGGCAAAAGCAAGGGTGTGCTAGAGCTGAGCCATGGCGCCAGCCTGGAGTACCCTGGGCCGTCCTAAGGGAGGATGTTGTTAGGAGTGAGAGTCCAGGAAAGGACAGTGGGGCTGTAGCTCCAGGGCAGGTCAAGTTCAGATACCTCAGGACAGGGCAGGGCTAGCAGGGAGAGGGCGAAGTCCCCAGGACAGCAGGAGAGAGACAGGAAGAAAGGAGGAGCTGAGCCTGGGGCTTCGCCAGGCAGTCCTGCTGCCCCAGATCTCTATGGGGCAGGCTTGCTAAGAGGGGGCAGAGGGACTGGGAGTCCTCCATGGGGCTCTATGCACCCCTGCGGTTCCAATGCCCAGAGAGAACTTGCTATGGCCCACAGTCGATGTGCTGCTGGCTCCGAAGTGGCCTAGGGCATGGAGGCACCTGTGGGAGGAAGACCTGATGCCCCCGGCTCTCCCGCAGCACACAGCGTCATGTAGGTCGACGCAAGGCAAAGAAGCCCTAGCTCAGCAAACGCTGGCCGGTGCATTCGGCTCCCGCCCCAACCTGGACAACAGTATGAGCTTTAGGGATGTGACACGACCAAAACAAGGGCTTTTCTTTAGTTGTCTCTGTGCATATCCAGACGCTAGAGGGAAAACATGTAACCAGCACTGCATTTGGAACAGGTTCCTCTAAGTGACATGCTTCCCCCACACCTGGAGCTGGCTGGCACTGACCCAAAGGAATCCTGCCATCCCTAGGGGTCACCTGCAGGGCAAGGCTCTCCAGCTCCCCCAACCTCCACACAACATCTAGGGATGCTCCAGGACGGCAGAGCCAGTGCTCCAGGCCTGGCAGCCACAGCCACTGTGGTGAATGCTGGGCCAGCCCCAGCACCCACCCTCGGAGCCAGCATGAAGGAGTGAAGGGCCGTGGGCCTCTGCCTGGGAGCCCTGCATGCATGTTGGATGCAGGTTAGAGGTGGTCCCCAAGTTCACCCCAAAGCTCTGTCTGTGTCCACTAACTCTGGCAGCCTCCTCCTCCAGCCTCCTTCTGTGAAACAGGATGATAGTTGAACTTAGAGCCGACATGGGGTCAGCCGTCAGCTCTTCCACTGTGCAAGACGGGCCCTGACAAAAGCCAATCCCACAAGCGGGTGGCTGGTGCAGGTGCCCACCATGTCTGCAGATGCTGCCCTATTCATGGGTGTTGCACAGGCAAGTTGCTGTGGAAGGAATTCCCCAGGGCACTCTCCTGCCAGCTCAGCCCATCTTAGGAGGCTGAAGAAACTCTCGGTTTTGTCCTAGGTTCTTCTAAGGTGGTTTGTTTTTAAAGACAGGGTCTCATGTAGCCCAGGCTGGCCTCAAACTTGTTATAGAGCCAAGGATGACCTCAAAGTTCTGAGCCTCCTGCCTCCGCCACTGGCACGTGACACATTGGGTTTATGTGATGCTGACGCAACCCAGGACTGTGTACATGACAGGCAAGCACTCTGCCAACTGAGCTATATCCCCAGCCCGGGTTCCTCATTGCAGTTCTGTAGTGGCAGGACAGGGTGGGACCAGGCTGTCCCTGCAAGAATGAAGCCCCACAATCTGGTGAGCTAGGCCCTTCTAGAGCTGGGCTTGCAGCCCTTGACCTCAGTCCCACATAGCACCTGTGAAGGACTCAAGCTCTCCAAACCTGGCCTCCTGCCCTGGCATCCTGGACAGGCTGAGAAGGGCACAGGGAGCTGACTCTTAAGTGGCTTTTAGGGAAACTCAGGACAGGAGGAGAAAGATGTCCCTGCTGGGGCTCCAGCTAATACTCAAAGTAGGTCCTCGGGATGGAGAAAGCAGGTGTGGGGACCACAGGGCTGTAGGGATTAAGGACGGTAGCCCCAGGTCAGAGGCTTCTGGGGACCAGGGACAGTAGTGCTTCTCACCAGGAACCCTCTGTACCTGTTACCTGGCAAAAGCAAGTCCAGAGGTGTACACTTGGGGGAGGATGGGGATGACAACAATGGAGACGATGTCTGTGTGAGGTACTGGGCCGGCATCACCAGCAGCTCACTGGTCAGTGCAGTGGTCCCTGGGAGCACCTCTCCACTGCAGGTACACAGGTATGCTGGTCACTGGCCCTTTCTGGCCTTGGCCCTTGCCAGGGTGATAGCCTGTTCCCTCTGAACTTTGTTATGGTTTCTGGGCTCAGCTCCCTCCCACATAGGCCCACCTCCCCATGTTGGATGAGATTTGGAATTCTCCATCTCTCTTGGTCCACTTCCTGGAGAGGAGCTGGGCACCGGTGGAAAGGACTCCAGGATCCAGGGAGGGTCAGGCATATCCTAGCTGTCAGCTTCCTGCCCCACCCTGTCCCACTGCAGGGCTCTGTGCCCTTCTGTGGTGAGGCCAGCTAGCACCCAGCCTTTGAAGAGAGCCAAAGCTCAGTGTCCAGACAGAAATTGGACAGGAGGAGCTGTGAGGCCCAAGAGAAGGACATGGCTGGAGTACAGGCAACAGTTAAGGCGAGGAGCAACCTTGAACCCCCAGCACAAGAGCTCAGGGAGTCGAGGCCCTGGGGTCCTCTCACCATTGCTTTGGGAAGCAAAGACTGGACATGGCCTCTATCCAAATCCAAGGCTGGCTGGGGCTTAATCCATTCACCTCTCTGCACCCACTTCCCTCGTCTATGAAATATGAGCAATGACAACTGTGCGGATGGGCCAGACATGTGTGGAGGCCTTTGCAGGCCACAGTGCAAGACCCATTATCATCACCATCCTACCTCTGTAAAGGGACTTGGAAGCCGGCCCCTAATTGTGGGGGAAGGGGCCCAGAGGACGTCCATCTTGTTTTTAGACAGGGTCTCTTGTTTTGCCGCTGGAAAGGCAAGTCTAGCTGGCCCTCGAGCTTTAGGATGCTTCTCCTGGCTCCACCTCCCATTGCTGTGGGCATGTTGAGATTACACACGTGTGCTACTCTGCATCCGTGTCACGTGGTTATAGGGGATCGAACTCTAGAGCACTGAGCCATCGCCTGGAGCCCCTCACTGGCTCTCTAGTGGAGTACTGTGTATGACAGAGCTCCTATCCCCAGTTTCCAGATGAGAGAGCTGAGCCTCCACAAGTTCAAACACCCATGTTTGATCTTGCAACCATGGATCAAGCAACCAGGAAGTCAATGGGAGCCTCCTCAGAAAACCAGCTTTGATTTGACTGAGCCCTCTGCCCATGGCACAGGGTCAGCTGACAGAATCTGACAACATGGTGCACAGCCTCCACCCCACCACCAACCCCTCCCCTTACAAGCAATGTCAATATCCTCTTTGAAGCTTGGTCCCCTGGGAACCTAAACATTCAGGGTCAGAATTTCTCCCAGAGTAAGAGAGTATGAAAAAAAAAAAAAAAAAGCTATAAAGAGAATCAAGTGCTTCATCTCAGGCTGCCCTTAGAAGTTGATACCCTATGCTTACACTGAGGCCTGTCGGCCTTTTAAGGACCCCCGAGGCTCAGCAGACCCAACCAGCCTTAAGGAGGCTCGGCTCAGAAGGCCAGCTTGGAAGCACTGCTCTCCTGTGTGGGCTCTGGGCTCTCGGCAGCTGAGAGCACATTGAGGCTCACAATGCCTCCTGAGAGGATTCCCTGGCTTGGACTGGAGGGGTACATACTGGGCCACATGCATCTCAAATGCCACAGGCATGCAAGGTAGAAAGGGACGAAGACGAGGCTCTCCTCTGGGCCTGCCTGCAGTGACCAGCACCTTCGCCCACCATGCTGACAACCCAGACCCCTCCTGCCTCTTCCTCTTCCAGCCACTGCACCTGCTCTGCAGAACAGTTCCTGCTGCTGCC
Source organism: Zapus hudsonius (assembly GCA_004024765.1). Lineage (NCBI taxonomy): Eukaryota > Metazoa > Chordata > Mammalia > Rodentia > Dipodidae > Zapus > Zapus hudsonius. The sequence continues at coordinate 126,348 of PVHP010000165.1, forward strand.
TGTTTCTGTCACCAGGCTCTTTGTCACCCCACGCCTAGCCTAAGTCCCTTTGGGGTATCTCTTATCCGTCCCTTCACCCCCAAAGAGTGCCGCATGTATTACTTGGCTTTCTCATCTATTGTTGTCCACACTTGTTTTCATAACTTTACATGGTCCTGATGCCATGAAGGGAGTTACGGATACCTGTTCTGGAGCGAGCCTCATGTAATTGGCACAGCTGCCGGTTTGGAGGAAGGCCTTTGCTTCACCCCGCATAGCAATGGAAGCCATGCCCGCATCCACAGGCAAGCCGGTAGCTACACCAGAGGAGGCAGGACTCAACCTAGGAGCTCTGTTCCTAAGCCCCAGCGCTGCTGCTCACCCAACCCTCCTTGGGAGATGAGCCAGAGGGGCTCCGCTGACCTCCTAAGGGCTCCGAGCATTCCAGGCCTCACCTGCTGGGCTCCACAGGTGCCCCTCACGCAGGCAGGTGCTTCCAGGTGCTGACAAAGGCTGTGGGGATGAGCGAGTAGGGCACAGTGGTGACACAGTTCCATGTGTCTGAAGTGGGGTCATAGCAGTCCAGGGTCTTACACCTCTGGGTCCCAAAGTAGCCACCCACCACATACAGCTTGTTGCCTGAAGCCAGGGCATGGCACGACATGCGCTTGGCAGTCATGTCCCCAATCCGCGTCCACTGATTGGTCTCGCAGTCGAAGCGGTAAGCTGAGGCAGCCGTGAACTCAGTGTCTCCTCCCATGATGAAGATCTGGCTTCCCAGGACAGCAGCAGCTGTGTACCGCCAAGGCTGGGGGCACTCGGCCTTGATCATCCACCGGTTCTCCGAGGGGTCATAGCACTGGACTTTGGACACCATGTCTCTGTGGATGCTGGTCCCTCCAAACACAAAGAGCTTCAGCTTGGCACTCACCACCGCGGCATTGCTGACACCATCCCTCAATGGGGCCACCATGGTCCACTTGTTGGCTCCAGGGTCATATTTCTCCACTTGCTTCAGGGAGACCGAAGGGGAAGCTGGGAAGACACCTGCCAGGGATGTATGTCCCCCTACCACATAGAGACAGTTCTCCAGCTCAGCTGAGCCATGGCCAAAGCGGGCAATCAGCATGGGCGCTGCCTTCGACCACTCTTCGTGGACAGTGTCATACACCCAGACATCCTTGGAGACCCCATTCTCGGAGCCTCTGCCTCCGGTCACATAGACCTTGCAGCCAATGGCAGAGGCACTGAACTCCTTCCGGGGGCTCGGCAGGTCTGCCTTGGGGATGATCTCCTTGGCCTTGTGATCTACCTGGTAGATCTTGTCACACATGAAGGTCTGACCTCCCAGAATGAGCAGCGTGTGTCCTGCCTTGCGGGGCCGGGCGCAGGGGCTGGTGACCACCCCGTCATTCTGCAGGATCCTGGTCTTGCAACGGAGGGCCTCGTCTACGATGAGCTTAGTGCACTCATCGGCCAGGAGGAGGGCCTCGCTGGACATGGCCTCCTGCAGGCAGTCGGAGGGCAGCAGGGCCAGCCGCACGCTGCGCAGGAGCTCTGGGAGGTGGGCCTTCCGCCGCTGCAGGTCATGCTTCACCCACTGCAGCACGGCCTCGAAGACCACCCGCTCGTCCTCGGTTTCCAGCTCGTCGCTGGAGATGAGGTCCAGCAGGGTGTCCTTGGACAGGCTGTTGAAGTCCTCGCTCTGGCGCACCGTCTCGAAGTGCACGAGGCACATGCGCCAGGAGAAGTCGTAGAGCCTGCGGCACTGGTGGGCGTCGGACAGCAGCATCATGCCCAGGCAGTTGGAGGGCACGAGGTTCTTCTCCAGGAAGTCGGCGGCGGCGTCCCGCACGTCGAGGAACTGCAGCATGTCCCCTGCCTCCAGCAGGGACTCAGCGTTCTCCTCGTTGATGACGATGCGCGATGAGTAGGCGAAGTCCAGCAGCAGCTCCAGCACCTCGGGGTGCAGGTTATCCTGGAAGTTGACGGCGTCATCCCGGCTTTCCCGCAGGCCGTGGCTGAACATGGCCTCAAAGTAGCGACTGGAGGCGGCCAGCACGGCGCGGTGGCAGGGGAAGGCGCGCTCGCCAGCCCACAGGGTCACGTCAGTGAACATGCGGTGTTTGCGCAGCGTGTTGAGGTGGGCCAGCACGCAGTCGGGGTGCGAGGCCTTGTGGAACAGGGTGATATTCATGGAGCCTGTGCTGCTCCGGGACTTGCGGGTCTCGTGCACGCTGACCGACATGGTGTGCCAACCTGCAGGGGAGCAAGATAGGTGAGGTGGCATCATGGCCCAGAACCCCCTCCAGTCATCTCCCTCTCCTCCTCTCTGCGCAGCTTTAGGAAGCAAGGCTGATCCCTCAGGCACATCACCTCTAACAATGCAGGCTAGAGGGCCCTGGGCCTCACATCTTTGGTCAGGAGATGAGCTACCCCTGGGACACTTCCTGTGGTGATGAACACATGTCTAGAATGTTCTTGACTTGCTCCGGCCTAGGTCAGGGCAGTCCCCTGGGGAAGCATCTCTCCCTTTGGCCAAGGTCCAGAGACTAGTACAGGATCAAGGATCTCAGGTGGGCTGCCTGGTTCTGAACCCAGCCTCTGCCCTCCATTGGCCCAGGAAGGCCCTTCTTCCGGTAGGGCTGGCTATGGCTGTGGGGATGGGGGATTTTTGACACATGTCCTGAGTCATCCCCGCAGGCCCAGTCCAGAGCCCAGCTCCTCAAAGTAGCAGCCAAACTTGCCGCAATCCCCAAGTATTCAGTGAACAGTCTCAAATCCCCCACCCTTCTCCCCCACCACAAACCCAGAATGTGAAAAGTTTGGAGGTGAGGCCAAGGGCAGGCAGCTGTGACTGGCCTGAAATGTGTTGAACTATAGCACTAATCAGATTTATATATACCAAACAGCAGGAGCCCTGAAACCTTCTAGGTCCCTCCAGGCAACTGCAGGGTCCTGGACAAAGTTTCCTTTTTATTTTTTTTTTAATTTTCCAAAGTATATACCTCCCTTTGACGCCCCCCCTCCAAGACAATTTTCCATTTTAGTATAATCTGTAGAGGAAGGAAGCAATTGCACGCATCAGTGAAGTCGATCTGCATTCTTTACTCACCAGTCCAAGAACCAGCAAAGACTACACTAACATGGTAAGAGCTGCCAGGCCAGGACCCAGGGCTTCAGACTGGGAACAGCTCACACCCCCATGTTCCAGACAAGTGAACCTCTGAGCCCCAAGCCACTGGACTTCAAGGTCGAGGTCAGCCCATCTGAAGACACCGTCGTCCTAGGCTGTACCCAGGGGTTCAGCTCTACCATACGTCTGGTGCACCACTTCCCATCTCTGTACCTCAGTTTTCTCTGCTCAGGCTGCCCTGACTCGCTTACTCAAGCATGTCCTTCAAGCCAAGCCCTGGGGTGGGGCACCACCGAGATAGAGGGGCTGCACTGACCTGGCCAGACATGCTTTGCCCATGGGAATTGCCCAATCTGAATTCTGACCCTGCACATGTTTGCCCAGACCTTGCTGTGATTGCTAAATCTTCACTCCGGCTTCTGCCCCCTCAAACATGGACGCCTTCCCTGATGTAGCCTTTCACCCAGTGGCTTTGTCCCATCCCTCCCTGCCCCCACCCTGTGTCAGGCCATTCTAAGGCATTTAGTGCTGGTGCTCTGCTCCACAGACCACATGGAAAATGGGGCAGGGGCATGGAGAGCCAAGGACCAGTCTGAGACACCCAGGCCCAGGCTCCCCTCCCAGGGGGGTGGGCTTCACTTGTCATCCACGGGTCATGGCTTTCATTCCCCTTCTTCCCCACAGCCCAGAATGTGTGACAGGTTAACTTGTGCTTTCAGACAAGTTCCACAGATGCCTGAGCCCCTCCCCTTGAGTGGGAGGTTGTCTTCAACTAGAGTTCAAACTTGGTCCTGAAACTGATTGGTCAAGGATAGACCAACCAGCTGTCTCTGCTCACCTAGGCCAGGGAAGACTCACTGGAACAGGAAATTCTTTCTCCCTGACATGGCAGGCCAGCAGAAGGACCTCTGAAACTCCAGACTCTAGGCCTTGAGTGAGGGAGGCTCAGTGTTCATTCCCACATGAACCTTTCCTTCTCATGATGGGAGCCCTCGGATATCTTTCCTTCTTCTGCTTGTTTGGCTGAGCAGCACAGATTTTGCTAAAACCTCTCCCACGTGTTCTCCCCACACTGGTGACTAGAGATGTCTGTAACTTCTCATTTTCCTTTAAAGTCTCCCACTATACCTTATCATCTGGTGGTCTATAATTTTAATTCTTTAGCTTTATATTCAAGAATTCAGGTACCCCTTAAATTCTGAGGTGCACTGGAATTAGCTGGGTACTCTTTAAGTTCCAATCCCCAGCTCCTCAGTTACAAATGGACAGTATGCTCTGGCTGCAGGTGGAAGCCTTTGGGGTTCCAGGCACCCTTCCCATAAACCCTTCCTCTTGAGTCCCAGGCCCAAGGCTCTGGAGGTAGAGGTCAAGAGGTCCCACTTCTACAATGCACACCAGTGTCCAGGGCAGTGAGGAAGGACACTCTAGAAGGGTTAGGGCAGGATCAAGACAGGAAACACCAAAACATGGGACAAATCCCAGCTCAACCGCCACAACTGCTCAGAGAAGGGCCCAGGCACTGCCCTCCTCCGTGGGCCAGCGCTGCCCAGAAGGCCCAAGGTCCTGCAGTAACCGGTATCCTGCTAAATGCATGTCAAGAATACATGCCAAAAACTCAAATGCCAGCTAACTGCACATATCCCAGCTGGTTCCCATCCCATTTCAGCACCAGCCTGGGGGAACAGTGCCAAGAGCAGTCGAGGTACCTGCTTGGCCAGCTCTCTGGCTGGTCTCTGAGCCAGTTTTTAGTAGTAGGGAAGTAGTACCCACTTCTCATTAGCTGTGTATCCTGTTCAAGGGCCACAGCCCATCCATGATGAGGATGCTGCAGCCCAAACACGCTACTCTGCACTGTCTGCCCAAGTGCACTGGGCACCCAGCAGAGGTGGGCCAAGTGCAGCGCTCACCGGCATGAGCCTCAGCACACAGAACAGTCTAGCACAGCAGTCCCTCGATTTGACAGAATGGCTCCATCTGTCTCTTCCTCTGCCCATGATGAAGCCCTGAGACACACATGGCACAAGAAACTCTTCTTGGCAAATGCCCCATCTGACCCTAGCCCAGCTACTTTCCAGGTCATGACAAGGACAACCCCAGCACCTGCAGTCCTGACAACCGAATGTCCTCTGGGAGCTGCCATTTGCATGCTCTTCCACTCCAGGTGCTGAGAATGTGGAATCTGAGGATGGCCAGAGTGGTGCATCACTGGGCCCCAAAGATCAGCTGCAGAAAGAAACCGGGCAAGACTTCAGCCAATCAGCCTTCACTATTCTCCTGGAGTGGACGGCCACACCCCAGACAGCTGAGGGACCATGTGAAGACGTGCATGTACTGGAGCATCTAGGAGGGAGGTGGGTGTTGACTGCCTGGACCAGGGCTGGGCACAAGGTGGATGACAGATCTGAGGCCACTTGTCTATCATGTGAGCCAGCACCAAGGGAGGCTGAGCAAAGGCTTCCCCTACCCCCGCCCCATGCCGAGGAACCCAAGGCCACCCACTCCTTGATGCCCCTCTTTTCTGAAGCTTCTGGCCTGCCACCAAGAGTCCTGAGTTAGGAGAGGACTTCGGGGCATTGGCTAGCAGGAGCATCCCATTTCTGTAAGGGGTCATATTGTGTGGATCCCACCCTTTCAAGCTGCATGAGCCCAACCTGACCCAAGGAGAGTCATCTGGAGGTATTCTTTTCCAGTCCCTCAACATCTGCATATGTTGTGTTCCCAACTCTATGATGGCCTGGCCATATGAGTCATGCAGGGTGTAGTAGGGACCCAGGAGAGGTTGGGCACCTGAGTAGGAACCTAGTCCATCTGGCCTTCTTGGAGCACAGCTGTACAGACACCTTTTGTCAGATGCCACAGGCAATCCAATACATGGTACAGCAGTTGTGACGACCTAAGGGACAGCCCAGGCTTTGATGGCCCTAAGGTGCAGAACACAACAGCACACCATGGCCATACCAGAGACACTAAGATCATTTACCTCAGCTTCCAACAAGCTGTCCTAGCAGACCTCACCTACAGACAGAGGCTGCTCAAACAACAAATAGCAGCATACCTTTCCTCAGCATCCTTGGAACCAAAGTAAGCTGGGGAAACCCTTCAGAACAATTGTCATTTATGAGATTCCTGTGCTGAGAGCTACAGACCCTCCCTCCCTGCCAGGAGAAAGGACCACTAGGCCTGCCATTTGGGCACCTTTCTGTCAGGCAGCATGAACCTGCCCTTTACCTCTTCTATGGGCCAAAGCTTAGAGGAACTGCAAAGGGAGCTCAAGACCCTGGCCTGCTTCCCTGGAGGCTGGAGGGAGCTGAGAAGTGGTTGCTCAGCTACAGGGCTGCCCTGCTATTAGGTGGGTCCCAAGTGCGACCAGCTCAGGGTCACCTCTTAAACTGAGGACTGTGGTCATCTTAGAGTCCACCTGGTACACATCAGAAAGAAAGGGTTTCCCAACAGTGTACCAGTCTGCACACAGACCCAAGCCTCAGATGGGAACACACATCCGCTGTCAATCAGCCAGCCCTTCTGAGTGGCCATCAGTCAGCCCTGCCCTGTCTGGCTCCCACTAAGCACTGGGTAAATGGGACTCTGACCATGACAGCACACTCACAGGCTGGGTGCCTTTCCAGGCCCTGGCTCTTTTCCATCTTCCTACCATCTGGATAAGGAAGCAGGCCCAAAGGCCAGCACCCAGGAACCTGGGCCTGACTAGACTTCCCAAGAGGGAAGAAGTGTGTGTGTCAAGGGTGTGCTCTATAAGGGAAGGAAGAAAAAAAGCAGTGGAAAGACAGATGTCTCCCCTCCTACTTCCTCCCTTTCCTGATGACCATCAGGGAATAGAGGCTGCAACCTGCAGTCTAGCCAGGAAAAGTCCTCTGGTCCCTAGGATGTAGAAAGATGTGTCACATGTGCACGTGGGGCAGGGGCAGGTTCTGGACACCAAGGCAATCCCAGGGACCAGGAAGCAGCTGTCACTCCTGGAATCACACAGAAGGATCAGTAGGTGTAAGTGAAGGGAGAGATGCACACTAATCCAAACCCATATGAACTGATACCATAAAATCCTTACTTTCGTTCAGTAAGCGCTCAAGAAAGCTGGGCCCTGGAGAGGGTGATAGGAAGCCTAACCCAGAGAGACCAGTGGCTCCCTGTCCTAGCAATCGGTTACTTCCGACCTCCTAGCAAGGTCCCCAAACAAGACAGGCTTCTGTCACAGCTCTTCAATACCTGCCCCAGGCAAAAGATAAGACCCTATTGCTGAAGATATCACAGACTGTCATCACACAACACCTGGAACCACTGGATCCCGAAAAGAAACCAGCTCCTGGATGGGAGCCTGTATAGTGCTGTTCAGGAGTTACATGAGCTGCCAGGGGAGTTCAGGAGTTACATGAGCTGCCAGGGGATATTCGGAGAAAGCCGGGGACACTACTATACAGCAGAGACCAGCAAGGCAAGAAGTGGTCATCTGTGCAATAGTGGCACTATAGGTGGGTAATCAATGACTCTCTGATTGGCTAAGAGATCTATGTGCTCAGTGGCAAGGAACCCTTAGCAAGAACTGAGATCCAAGGCAAATTCTTATGAAGACCAAAAACCCAGACTCCAAAGGGAAACCCCCACTACCCATAGGCCTACAAAGAAGCTACACCCAAAAGAATTTCACCAAAATAACAATGTTTGTCTCATTTAACCTATACTGATCTAACTTTCTAGTGGAGATTTTATTTTTCAGAAGGCAGGGAGAGCTGTGGACAACCCAATTCTACCAGCAGGGTTGACACCCAGCCAGGAGATGAACCACCTCATCATAGGGCCCAAACCTTTGAGGAAGTGTCGAGATGAGCAAGAGAATTACCTCCACAGCAAGTCAGATAACCTATGAAAGGGTAATGGAGACAGACATCGAGGATACCCAACATAGTCCAAAGCAGAAGTCCAGGGACTCTTTAAGATCTCAGCAGTAAAGCAGACTTAAAACTCACCCACCCTGACTAGAGGAACTTTGCAAAAGAAAGGTGGAAAAACTGTAAAAGCCATGGTGGGGAGAATATCCGGAGACACTGCCCCCTCAACAACAACAACAACCCACACACACACACACACACACACACACACACACACACACACACACAAATTGGAGTGTTCCAACAATTCCACTGAGGAGGGCCCTCAGCGATTTGGGGGCAGGGAGGACGGAAATGGGTGTATCATCACAAGTCTTGTTCATACAGTGTTTCTAATTATTAACAATAAACAAGTTTTTAAAAATTTAATCTTAAAAAAAAGAAGAATCCTGAATTTTCATGTGCCACCTGCTAGGCACAGGGAATGGGGTAGTGTGCTCCCCTCCCCCACCCAGGCATGGGTGGGAGAGGGGATGAACCAGCAGCGAGGAAGCAAGCAAATGTACATTGTCTTTCTTACTGTGCATGTGAAGAAAACCAAACGGCAGTGGGCTACAGAGGGACATGAGAGAGACACACTCAGAGAAGTCAGAGCTGGTGAGGCCATGATGTGAGGAGAAAGGAGGCTGCTTTCAGGGCACAGGGGAGGGAAAGATCACATGAGTCCACTTCAAGTCAGGGTCTCGCCCTGGCCTTGAATGTGAGCAGGCTTTGGGCCTGCTGCTGTGATGGTCTGTTCAGGGCCTGTCTCTTAAACCACTCACTATAGGAGAAGCCAGCCAATCCTGAGGTCATGCTGTGAGGAAGCCCAAACCACCACACCAGCTGATGGCTGCCTGGCCTCCCTGGTTCACATCTCCTCAGCCCAGCAGCTGCAGACATGCATGCATACATAAGCCTTTAACGGCTGAGCCATCTCCCCAGCCCCACTAAGCAGAAATCTAACAGAAAAAAATCATGTGACAGTGCCAGAGCCACAGATCATTCTAGATACATGTGGATGGCCAGACAATGGGCCCTCTCCCCCATGCTTCCACCTTCCCATGGCCTTTCTTCAAATAAATAATAAAAGCAGCACTTTACATTTCTTCAAAAGGTTGCATGATGCTGGGGCTCAGTGTCCCCACATAAGCCAGATGCACAAAGTGATGCATACTTAGGGAGGTTGTTTGCTATGGCGGGAGGCCCTAGTGTGCCCATCCCCCCTGCATATGAGAGAAAACATGATATTTACATTTCTTCCCACTCCCCATCACCCTCTCTTGTTGAGCTCTGTATATAATATTTAATCCTGTCTTTTTAATCAGGGTGGATGAGGTTGGGCTATAGCAGGCAACAACCCGCAGATGGCCTTACAGGGCAGACTGGATTCTTGCTGGCAGTATATGTCTCGTGGTTGTGGTAAGCATCTGTCACTCCCAGGAACCTAGACGAGCTGCCATCATGTCACCAGTCACTACGCCAAAGGGAAAAAAGCATAGCAGTGGTGATTAAATGCTTGATCTGGAAGGACACACCACTTCTGTTCCCATCTCGATGGCCAAAACCAGTCCCACAACTTGACTGGGCCAGAGAAAGCCTGAGGTGCGATCCTATGATGCACCCACTATTTGTGTAACTCACCAAGGAGAAACAGAAGCTCAGGGAAGGGCTCTATGTGTTGACACATAAATGTCAGCTTTGGGTGCAATCACCATCTGCACTTTGCAGGTCAGGAAAGCAGGCAGACAGATGTTAGGAAATCTACCCAGAACCCTGTGGAGCACGGGGCCTGGGGCTGAGCCACCCTCCACATTGGGTCTATGTTCATAAGATGACTACGTGAGATCAAGAGCACAGGGCTGGAAGGGGTAACATATAAATCAAGATCCAACTCCCCCCTCCCTCCTCCCCATCCCCCTTGCACAAAAGGGAACAGATTTGGTGTTAGGACAGTCCTCTTCACTCACTGCAAAGAACAGTCTGTCACATTCAGCTCTGTCCAGTCAGGAACATCACACCTTGAAGGGAGTAGGCCATGTGTGTGCCCTCAGCTACCCACAACAGGGGATGAATTCATTTCTCTCCTAAGTGTCAGGGGATGAGTCAGCAGCAGCTTCTGCTCATGGTGCGTTCTGTGGTCAAAGGGAACCAGGACCTGGCAGTCCTCCAGGACTTGTCCAGCTACTCAAATACAGCATAAAATCTGGTTAATTCTTCACCAACATGCTTTCAAGAGTGGGCTATTTGGGGGGGGGGGAGGCCGAAGGGGATGTGAGCAGAGACAGTAACAAGGCAGAGAAACATTGTAACAGACCTTTTCACTTTGGTTTCTCTTGTTCAGTTTTTATCCTCAAGCAAACATTTCAAAATTGTTACAACTGGGCCCACTGTGGGGTCCAGGGTTAAGTCACTAGCACTGTGTTTTTAAATTCTTTCAATTAAATACTACTTTACTTGGTTTACCTTACTTACCTTAGATCAAGGTTGTCTTACCCTTCACTCACCACTAAGCAGAGACCCAGAGGACTGTGGGCAGGCACTGATCTGTGGTGTTCTAGCGCTTCATGAAACTATTTTCTGCAGTTGTTGGCAAATTTTAATATCTCTGAAATATATAACTGGGATTCACTAATCTATCCACTTATATTTACTGTTACTTTTTATCTGAAAACCAAGTAATAGTATCTTTGCTTTGGCTGAATTATTGCTGTCACTTGAGACAAATTCTTTAGAGAAAAATGACAGATATCAGATTATTGTCCTATAAGTTGTATACCAAGAAGGCCACCACCAGGCCATCTTATGTCACCTCTGTGCCAGAGACTTCTGGCTAGGGAAGGTGGCACAGATGCCTCAGAGTCCATCTGGGCAGAAAGCAGGTGCCATCCAGCTTCTACCCCCTGACATTCTGTTCCCCTCTATTATTTTGAGCCCCCAGAGCTGGGAGTCATCTGCTAGCCCAGCTGTCACTGCAGATGGGAGCAGGGCCCATGAAAATGACACCGCTGCTCTAACCACAGTGGGGACAAAAAACTGGGTGCATAACTTGTTTCTTCTCACTTAGCCAGAGTGAGCCAGGCAGAGAACAGAGTGGCGGGGAACAAAGGCCCCTCCACAGCACACAAGGTACCCTGGGGCTCCTCCCTCTTCAGCTGCACTGCACAGGGCCCTGTGCATACACAGGCACAAGAGGACCCAGGAGAGGCTGACCCTCCAACTGTCTGGTCGCACAGATGGAGCCATTTAAGAGCACGCTGGCCTAGGTATCACTTTCCATGAGCTGCCTACAGCGAGGAAAAGAAGACAGACTAAAGCACCTGCCATTTCCTGGTAGGGGACTCCTATCTGCAAATCCCCATTCCTCCCCAGGAGGCAGCTTCCGTGCAGACCCGCTCCTCAGGCCCAGAGAAGAGAGCCAGGGGAAAGGCAGCCATCAGCACTGCCTCTCTAGAGAGCATCTAGGCAGCGCTGCTTAAAAGGACACCTGTGCACACCCTCTGTCCCAACATCACCACTCCCAGGAATCTACCTTCAGTCACATCTGGACATGAGCATCTGCAGCACAGGCCTGTCACAAAAGGAACAGGCTAGACAGCTCAGTGGTCACGACTGACAGGTCATGGGGTAGAGTACTGTGAGCCTGGCTGGGTAAAAGCAACCGGCCTTAGGTGCTAACATGAGAAGAGCTGTGTACAGGAAGCTGTCTTCTACATGCGCCAAACGCAGACTCTGCTCTCACACATACATACATACGCACACAGCCTCTCTGGCAAACTGTGTTCATCATGGCTACCATGGCGAGTTTCCAGTGCCCACACCTTTGAATCTGAGAACCTCTGTGTGAGATCCAGTTGCTGTTTGTGACTTTATAGCGCCCCCCCATGCATTCTTTCACTTCATGCTGCCTTCACTGCCTGATGGTGCAAACTGAGGCTCAGAAAACAACTAAAACGCACACATCCATGATTTGGTTTGGAGTCCGTGTCAAGGTTAGATGAGTCTGAGACTGCCCACCTTCCATCACTGCCTCCTCTGAGCAAGGAAACCTACGCTCCATATTCCCATTTTCAGTGCCTCAGTTTCCTCACCTACAAAATGGGCATGAAAACTACACCAGTCTCAAAGGATAGCTGAACAACTACAGAACGCTGGACATGGGGCCTAATACCCACTCTGCTCTGTGAGCAGGTGCTTCAGGGACAGCCATTGTCTGATTGCCATTGTCTCAATCTCAAGATTTTTCAATAATTTGAAACTGACTGAGGAGGGATGGGGATGCAGCTCAGTGGTAGAGTGTTTGGCTAACATGCACAAGGCCCTGTGTTCAATCCTCAGCATAAGAAAATAAAACAATAAGAATGAGGACCCAGAGAGGGGTCTTGTGTCTGTGTGGCTTTGCCTATGAACAGTCACCTTACTTGAAAAATTAAGAGTGGGGACATAGATGTCTCAGCGGATAAAGCACTTGCTCTGTGAGCAAGAGTACCGAGTCCAGATCCCCGGAACGCTCAATGCTGCAGCTAGCACCTCCAAACCCAGCATGCCTGTGGCAAGAAGGGAGGCAATGATAGGAGAATTGTCTAGAAGCTCCAGGGTTAGCCAGCCTGGAAAACAGGGGTGAACAATGATAGGAGAGACTCTGCCTCAAAACAAGGACCTATACCTGGAAGCTGTCCTGTCCCCATGTGTGCTCCATGGCATGACCCCCACCCAGCCACACACATAAACATGCATGCACACACACACACACACACACACACACACACACACACACACACACACACACACACATCCACACACCCCGCCCCCGCATATAAGAACAAAGCAGGCCATGCATAGGGTTGCTTTTCTTCAATCTGTCTCACCACCACCCCTTTTTTTTTTTACTGGCAATAGTGACTTAATTCTCCTATCGCTTTGGCATTCGATCTGCTAAGACATTTGGCTTCCATTATAAAATGTAAAGAAGACCTTCTCATCCAGACAAAACCTTTCCAGACACTCTTCAGCAGTGATACCAACACTTGACCCAGGGCTGTTTAAGGCTCGCTGTGATGTAGAAGTATCCGTGAACTTTTGTACCCTGGCTCCTTCCTGCACTTTGAATGGCATGGCTCTGGAATGCAGTCCATGGGTCATTTGGAAAACACTGCACCCAGGAAAAAGTGAACAAAGCAGCTGATGTCCTAGTATTACTGTGAAACAGTTTTCAACTGGGGCCTTCAAAGAAGCCTCATTTTGAGAACAGGGAGAATTTCCTTCTCCTCCCCATGAACCTGCTTTGGAACTACTTCCTAGTGGCCCTCTGATGCCCATCCGGCTCCTCTGTCATTGTCAGAAGCCTCCCTCTCCTCCAAAATGACAGGCCTCAGTGGTTTGCAGAGTGCAGGGCCTCCCACAGCAGTCTGGATGCTTGGGCAATGCAGCTGATCATTCCTGGTCTCTGGAACTGCACACACAAACATTTCTACAGCAGATGCATGAGTGCCCACAAATAGCCACTCACCCACAGGCACTCTCACTCTCTCCTTCAGACCCCAAGTTCTACTAAACTTTCCTCCCTGGATCTTTTCATTGGGCCCTCTTTCCTAGTCCCATCCCCACTGAGGAGTTAGGATGGAGCCCTCTGCCCCCTCTTCTGTCAAACTGGCATCAAACTGCTTCAGTGTTGACCACTGCTCAAAGCCTTCAATGATGCTTTGGATGTTCAACCTGTCGGGTTCTTTCTGGCTCCATTGCCCACTCCATCCCTTCTCCCCCCCACACACACATCTTCAGAACTTTTCAATTTGTTCACATAGTAGATGCTCAGAAAATTAACACAAGAAGTTTTCAGGCACTTACTATGTATTGTGTCCACAGACAGGAGGGACGTGTGCCCTGAGTCTTGGAATTAGCATTTGACCCCCTTTGTTTCTCTGTTACAGCTCTGCCTGCAAGACAGCATTCTCTCCTCCTTTAGGCCACTACCTCGTGTGCCCTTATCTATATCTGAACCTCCTCAAGACCAAAAGGTTCTCTTTGTTATCTAGGGCATATTAGATGTTCAATAAGCTCCACGGACCAGGTAATGGATTTGCCATGTTATCCACCAGAAGAAGACTGAATATCTAGAGATCTGCTAAGCCCATGTGATAGGCTCCCAATGTTGGTCATATTATTTGAGATACAATGTTTAAGCATTGAGATACATGTTTAAGCATTTTCAATCTAGGTGTTTGGCTCATGTCTATAACCCTAGCACTGGGGTGGGAGAAGGTGAGGCAGGAGGATCACCTCAAGTTCAAGGCCACTTGAACCTGACTTTGTTTATAAACAAAACACCCAACATCTTCAATTCTAGCTGGGGACCACCACCTTCAGCGCTGCCCTGGATGTGGATCTATAAACCACACAAGTCAGGCTGAATGGAGTGCCAACCTTGAGCAGTTAACATCATGCTGTGTGAGAAATACTCCTTGTTCCAAATCTCACGCTGGCTACAGGTCAACAGCCAAGCAGAAGGACGCACCTCCCTATACTGTGGACCATACACTTGTCAGCATTATCCCCTCAGGCAGGTTCCAGGTGGTCTCTAGTCCCCACCTGTGACATTTCTTGCCTATAGGCAAGGGGCTGCAGGTACAATTCATGTTTGCTATAGCTGTAACAGTTTCCCTTAGGACAGAGAAACTGTCCCAGTGGGCCTGACTTCTTCAGTGAGCTTACAGGCAGTTTTCACCGGATGGCCCCAGAGCAGAAGTCAGGTTCTGAAGCAAGAAGGCTTTGATGTCAACTGCTGGGCAGAAGATGGAGAGGGAGCTGAGGTCACACCCAGTTTTAGTCAGCAAGGAAGTGAAGGGTAGGAGGGGCTCAGTTCTGCAACTATAAGAAACTTGACCGTCAACAACCAGAGTAGTGTGGGCACTGATTCTTCCTCACAGCCTCAAGATATTCAGCCAACATCTCTATTTCAGACTTAAGAGACCCAGAGCTGAGCCCAAGAGAGCCAGCCCAGACTTCAAACCCACAGCACTGTGCACTGAGAAATGAGGATGTTTAAGCGACTGAGCCTACAGTGACTTCCTATTCAGTAATCAAAACTAATAGGAAAGGTCACCCTTGTCCTCAGGGGATATGTCCCAATAACACTCCCAGGGGATGCCTGGAACCTTGGCTAATACCAAGAGCCATACAGTGAGAGCCATGTAATCTGTGTTTTTCCTATACATATCCACCTGTGCTATAGGCATTGTAAAGAGACCAACAATAGTTTATAAAGTAAAAGAATTATGAGAGACTGTGATGTTATTTAAAATGTATTACTATTTTTGTGTATTTTTTGAGACAGGGTCTCGTTATGTAGCCTAGGCCTGCCTCCAACTTGCAACCCCCCTGCCTCAACCCTCAGTACCAGGATTACAGGTGTGTGCCACCACACCCATCAAATGAATTAATACAATAACAATAAGCAATACAGAGTACTATTCCCAGGTTTGCTGCACAGTTGTCTGACAGGTGTGAGGTGGTCAGATGGAATTATCAGGGCAAAACCAGCCCAGGCCTCTTTGATCTCAAAGAGAACTGCAGGGCTAGAGATGGGGCTCAGTTGGTAGATTCCGGGTTAAAGTACCACATAAACTGGGCATGGGTGCACACCTGCAACACCAGCTCTTGGGAAGTGGAGGCAAACATGACCAAAAGTTCAAAGTCATTGAAGCTAGCCTAAGAGACATAAGACTTTATCTCATTTTTTTTCTTTTTAATTTAAAAAGAAGGGCTGGCAGGATTGCTTAGTGGTTACAGGAACTTGCTTGCAAAGCCTGACAGCCTGGTTTTGATCCCTAGCACCCATGTAAAGTCAGGTGCATAAGAGAGGTACATGTACAGTGGCAGGAGAACCTGGCATGCTCGCTCACGCTCTCTCTCTCTCTCTCTCTCTCTCTCTCTCTCTCTCTCTCTCTTTCTCTCTGTTTTCTTCATTCTGTCTGTCTCTCCCTTTATCAAATAAATAAAATTATTCTTTTTAATTTAAGAAGAAAATAAGAAAACTGGAGGGGACAAAAGAAGGTAATGGGAGGGGATTATCATCAAAATGTATTATCAATAAACAAAAGGAAAAACCAAGAAAAAAAGAAAAAAATGTAGACACCAGAAGCTGTTGAGGAAACCTCCCCCTCCCCCTGCCACATCACTACCTCCAGGGCATGTGTGTGCCCACTTTTCATATCAGCCCACAGTGTGCAATGGTCCCTGCCTCAGCCCATTACAGCCTACTAGACCAACCAAACCCTGACATTTTGCTTGTAATTGTATCTTTCAGTAAAAAGTTCTTGTTGGCCTGGTAAAAATAGCAACTGCAACTTCTTGTACCACAGATACCGGAGGGGGTGCCAGTTCCAGAGGGGAAGCTCAGCCACTCAGCCTCACTCCCACTCAGTGTCACACCTGCTGGCAGCCATGCTTAGGATACCAGTGGGCAGGGGCCCAGGCAAGGCTCCGAGGTTTGATGCTCCTTCACCCCCTTAAAAAGCACCTGGCACTTGGAGTACATGGATGTGGGTTATGCAAACACTCCCTTTGGCCTCTCACCAGAGCCCTTTGGGGAGTCCTGCTATTCCTTCCATTGCCTCCCTGGCTCATCCTCCCCACCCCAGGCTAAAATGGTCACTATCACGGGAGTCACCTTTGGGGCCTAGTTCTGAGTAGTCCCAGGACAGCAATTACAGCCAGTCTGAGTGAGAGCAAGCCTACCTGGGATGATAAGAGAGCCTTGCTAAATGCTCCCAGGCCCTAGAGTTGCAAGGGTGATACATTTCAAGGGGAAGGCTGCACCCTGTCTACCCTCTGCCTCCTTAGTCATGGGGCCTGGCCTTCCACAGTCCCCAAGTTCTATAGTTCCTTTTCCACAAGTCCCCACACTTCCTCCTACATACCTGTCTCCCAGTCAAGTGCAAGGGCGCTTTTGGTAAATCTTTCTCTTCTTTTAAAGCTCCTGTTATAAGAAAACAGACAAGGATCCCCAAGGTAACACACCCAGCAATTCACAAGGTTTGGGGCTGCAGGCTGGGGCTTGGGTCAACAGGTACCAGGGCTCAGCCCAGAGCACCAATGTCCCTTCCAGGCCTTTCCATGGACACAGGAAAGAGCTGGGACAGCCCTGCTGGCTCACTGCTTCTCTCCTTCAGGTGGACAGAAGATGGCTGCTGGCTGGACAAGCACCGTCCGCAAGGTACCCTCAAGCCCGGCCAAAGAATGAGTGGCTGTCTCTCAGGCCCTGTACATTACATCTAAAGTCAGTTTCACTTCACCTAGGCAAGGCCACGTGACCCCCCCCCAGGTGCTGTTCAGAAGCCCCTGACCTCCCTCAAAGCCTCAGACACCTGGTTCCTGCCAGAAGATACCAACAGCGCTTCTGAGCCCCAAATGGACTTTCAGGAATGTTCCCCATACAGCACACAGCAGCCAGCAGGAGGCGGGGTGGCAGGCATTAAAGAGCCTCATTTCACAGATGAGCACACTGGCCAAGAGCTTCCCCCAGCCCCCAGCTGAGGCCAGAAGACCAACATCAGGCAGAAACCGGCCCTGGCTAAACCTTGATCCTCTGGCCAAACAAAGGAGGATTAGAATCAACCAAACAGCTGGATCACGGGCTCTTTTTAAAGAAATGTCACTGCTCCACATTATCTAAAACTGAAAATGAAGGATGAAAATATGAAGAACACTACGACTGGTGATAAAATAAGAATTAGTAAAAGACATTTGGCTTTAGCAATGAGAAAAGTTACCCTATATTTCATGTGATCATGGTCTTTCAAGACTTCCCTGGGGGCACAGGGAAGAGACTGGCGCCATCAGAAAGTCTCTCATTGGAAGGCACTGGCATGAAAGATGGTGGCTCAGGGCAATCTGGGTGCTGTGCTAAGTGTCTGTGAAAAGGAAAAGAGCTCCTCTGTATATTGATAGAAGCTATAGAGCACTGTGTAGCTCTAAATGAGAGAACATCAAAATCCATGCATAAACTCTAACTGTGGACCCATACCATGGAAGGGGTGGACTTTCATATGACATGTTGTTCTATAATTCTTCATTTATAAAAGGAATCTCTTAGTATTTAAGTTTAAAGGAAATAATAAACATTTTTAAAGCACAAAATTTTCCTTATTCTTCCAGGAGTGGTCTCACAGAAGACGACAAACATCCTGCTTACCACTTGGCCCTGTGCCCCATGCCCACTGTCTGCCACCTGTGCCCCCAGCCCAGCCCACCTCTCCCAGGTCTTCCCACGATGGCTTCCTTGATCCCCTGGTGTAAGTAGGTCCTCCTCACCTTGATGGATTTCCCACACCTCCTTCTACTTTCGCTGTGGTCCTTCCTTAGAGCCGCACTTACTATGGCTCCCTGCTGTCCCCAGGAAGCGAGGCTTACCTTGTGGGCTACTGAATTCCACAGCCTGGCAGAGGGCAGATGACAAACATATCCACTGGACACTTTGAATAAAGACACTACCAATGGGCCAGTTACTCAATTCTCCTATGTGGACACCAAGCCAGATCCTCATGACACACCTCGCAGACGCTCGCTGTGCCACCTGTCTTCCTGCTTCCCTTGCACGCCAAAGGACTTCCTTTCCCAGCATCCCATCCAAGGCAAGCCATTCAGGAGCTAGATAAATGTTTCATGAATAAAGCAGGATACCTTTCTCCCTCAGCTTTCCAAGGCTGTGAATTCACAAGAGAGGCATTCATGGGTGAAAGGATTCTCATTGCCCAAGTTCTCATGGGCCCAGCTGAACTTAAACTCTGGATTCTGGATCCAACTACCACAGCTTTCAAAAAAAAAAGCTCCCTGGCTCCTGGTTCTCACTACTACCCAGAAAAAAATTGGCTTGGCTACTGAAAACCTGGCAGGCAGCTAGTCTTGGGGGCTGAATGAGGAAAGTACCTCTTATCTTAATTAGGAAATTAATTCCTCTTGGACTAAATTGATCTGTGGTCAGCCTCTCCTTGGGGGCCCAATAGGAACAGGCAGAAAGTGAGCAAGGCTTTTTGTTGTCCTCCTGTCCCTGCATCCTAACTCCTGCCCACCCAGCTGACAAGGAAAGTGATGACCTGGCAGAGGTGGATGGAGTGACAGCCAAGATGTGGTCCTCAGGCAGGCAGCAGCAGCTACCGTTCTCCCACAGCCCAGCTCAGGGGGAGGAGCCACCCAACTGGTCTTGCAGGCACCTCCTTGCCAAAGCCTGGCACTCAGCAGCATCCTCCTGCCCCCCCACCTCGCTCTTGGGGCTCCCTCATAAGACCTCCTGCTCCTCTGGGATCTCTTTCCATCTCTTTTCTAGGAGATAGACACCTTGGCTCTGTGCCCAGGGGACGTCTTACAGGCTAGATCTCACCACATTCTTTAGAAGTGGGGAGCATCACACCACGTGTGTCCATACTTATTGTCCAGTTCTCTGTCCAAGACCAGTCAGAGTCACCCACATGCAACCTTCCTTCAGCCCCCTATTTGCTCCCCCTGGACTCAGACTGGTGCTTCCTTATTCAGTCTTCTGGCTTCAGCTTCCATGGGCACAGCCTGGCCTCGAACCAAGGAAGCAGGTAGGAGCACTGAGGGACGATGGAGAGAGAAGAGCTGACTTAGTCTCTCTAAGATAGGAAAGTGGGAGCTGACTCCCACATCCTTCTGTTTCTACAAGTGAAAAATGAGGGCCCAGATAAGCCAAGTAACTTTCCCAAAGCCTACATACAGCACAGCACACATCAGAGGCAAAAGTGAAACCAGAACCCATCCAGCTCCTACCTCCTACCTCGTCTCAGACTCTGCCCTTCCCACAGGCTGACTCTTGAAGGCTTTCTGCCCACAAAGAAACCTAAGCCTTATAAAAGAGCTAACATCAGAGCCTGCAAGAACCTTTGAGATGTCACAGTAAGACATTAACAGAAACACCACAGAAGTGCATCCACCCACTTTCCAGAAGAGTCACCTGAAGCTCAGGGCAGGAAGGTTCCAGGTCTGAGGATCCTATGGTAGGATGTGAAGAGGCAGAGATGGCCTTCTGGCCTTGGTGGTACTGAAATACGGTGGCCCATGTTAACCTCACATGGATTCTGTATACAACTTGGGTTGCAAGGCCTTGAACTCACTATGTAGTGGAAGATGACCTTGGACTTCTGATTTTTCTGTCTCCACCTAAAGTGTTGGTGTAATAGGGACATGCCACCATGCCTAGTTTTTAGCAGTGTTGGGGATCGAATCGAGGGCCTTGTGCATGCTAGGTAAGCCACAGAGACGCCCCTTTACAAAACAGGTGGGGCTGAAGAGATGGCTCAGTGGTTAAAGGCACTGGCTTGCAAAGCCTGCCAGCCTGGGCTCAATTTCCCAGCACCAACATAAAGCCAGATGCACAAAAGTATTGTGTGCATCTGGAGTTCATTAGCAGCATAGGTGGTCGTGGTGCACCCATTCTCTTCGTTTCTCTCTCACATATGAATAAATATTTTCAAAATAAAACAAGTCAAAGGCTGAACACTTCTCAGCGCAAGGGCTGAGAGGGCCCGAGTTTGATTCCCCAGGGCCCACATAAACAGCTGGACATGGCACATCTGTAACCCCAGTCCTGTAGGAGCAGAGACCAGAGAATCACTGGGGCTTGGAGAAAACCACAGTGTGTTCCGAGAGAGAGATTCTGTCTCAAGGAAATACCTGGATGAGAATGAGTGACAGGAAGGACACATGCACACGCATACACTGCCTGACCCCACCACTACACGTGCAAAAACAAAACAGGTCAATAAACGAAATGCCTATCCTTAAGGTATCATCCAAAAAGATTTCAGCTGAAAGTAAGGCTTAGCAATTAGAAGAGAAAGAAGAGGGCAGCAGTGTGCAGGTGGAAGGGGCAGGGACCCCAGACAGGACTAGAAGCTGACTACAGAGCAACAACCAAAGGGAAGGGAAGCTGGATGGTCAGTGCCTACTCAGTGGCAACACCATTCTAGAGTGTCTAGGCTCTGTACTGAAGGGACTCAACATGGAGTCCTTCCCATGGCAAAGGGCCTCTCTCTGCCCTCTAATCCATATGCAGTGTTTGTTCCCAGGTTCTAATAGCCCCTAGAGACCTAGAAGGTGTCAGCTCTAGATACACTTAGAACTGGTAGGGGACAGTTCTGTTCAGGGGAGGCAGTGACTGAGTAGAGAGGGGGCCAGACAGATGCAGACTGATAACTCCTGCTGGGATGCTGTGACTGAAAGCTGTTCCTGCCCCTTCCCCCACCGGAGTCTCAACTAAGTGTTTCCTGACAGGGAAAATGCTTCAGTAACGCTGATCGGCTGAGGCAATTCAATTATGAAATTTACCACATTAGATGAAAACCAGAATCTCAATCAGCCAATTCATTTGCGGCAGGACAAGGTTTGCTGCCAGGTAGGCCAGCCCCCCCCCCAGAGGCCACGCCCACACTGCCAGCTGGTGTAGATGGAGCCAGTGCTCAGCCAGAGCGAGAAAGGCACATGGAAAAGCCAATCTGAAGTGCTGCCCTCACTGGTTGGACTGCCATAGCAGAGAATGTACCTCTTATCACCTCCCACCTGCCTTCTCCCTGACCTCCCTCCCCAGTGCCTGGAGCTGCCATGAATCTGAACTGGCTGGGGGAGAGTGTGAGTAGGTGACAGCAGAAATGGCTGCTGCCCAAAACTTGATATCTGGGCTGTGGCAGGCCTTTGCCATCTGTTCTCAGCCTTCGCCACTCATGCCCCTCCTCCGAATCCCCCTCAGCTCCCCCCTCACTGGGGCTTTCTGCACACTGTGATGTGCTAGCACCCCTTTGTCTAGGGTGTCACTAGGGTCTCTAGTCAAGTCTGCTCAAACAGTGAATCAATGAATGAATGAATGACTAAAACTACCCACTAATAATGCTCATTCCTCCATGCTGCTCTAAGTGACAGGAAGAATGAAGCCTGCTCTCACTCACTGTATATCACAGAGTGCCCACCAAGGGTCATTTCTCTTTCTGCCTGCTCTCTTCCCACACCGGGTGCCCGCAGGCTTATGATGCCATTAAGAGGCACTGAGCCACCGAAGCTGCCTCCACTATGAAGCATGTGACTTGCCCACAGCTCTTCTCCAAGGTTTCCTCCAGTCCTCTCTTGTTAAACAACCTCCTAAGAGTCACTTGTTAATAATTCAAACCAAAATAGCCATGAGGCCTGTGAAGTCAAGGACCACTCTTTGAAGGACCAAATCTGCTCCAGGGTGAGGAGGACTTTGTGCTCTACTTCACCAACACCTCCTCCTCCAGAAGACCTTAGATTACAGCACTGCCACCTCTGAGAGGGGAGACTGAGGCCCAGTGAACCCCAGGGCTGGGTCCCAAGTCCCAGTTACCAGAGTCAGCTCCTGGAGCCAGGGACAGCTACTCTCCATCCTGACACCATTGCCAGGCCAGAGTGAAACTAAACGGCTCAGGCACAGGCATACCTTACCTGCCCAGGCAAGAAGGGAGGACCAGTGAGCATTCCCCAAGGTCCAGATGAACCAGCAGGGTCTTGGGTCCAACCCCCCCTTCACTTCCTTTGGTCAAGTCTCTGTAGAATTCTTAGGATGGGCATGGTGTTCCGCTCTTATCTATGATATCAGCACTGAGAAGGCTGGGGCAGGGGGATTTCAAGTCCAAGGCCAGCCTAGGCTACATAGAGAATTCAACACCAACCTGTCACACTGGGAGAAGCTGTCTCAAAAGCAACCAACCAACAAACGAAAATTACATTCTTTTTCTCAGACTGTAGGAATGCACTTTGGGGTCTTTGAAGTGAGAGCTTTGAGATGCCTGGGGTCCTTGGGGTCAGTCAGCATCCTCAAAAGGAAAAGCTTCTAAAGAAACTGTGAAGACCAGCTGAGTGAGGGACTGCTGGGGACAGCGGAGTCCCCTGGGCAGTACAAAGTGTGACTGACAACTCAAGCTGGGCGATGGGCGAGGAAACAGGACTAGACTTTCTTTAGACCTGCCAGGTGGGCCATCACCTGGGTGGGCAGGTGCGTGTGACTCTGGGAGTGTGACCATTGCTCGGTAGCTGTCTGGCCACACACTGACAGCGGGGCTGGCGCTGACACCGACCCCGGTCTGACGTCTCGGTCGGTCCTCGCTGGGCACCTGGCAGGCCCTTGGCACCCAGAGCGCCGGGACTTCGCTCAGCCGGGGCTCAGAGCCCCGCAGACGTCCTCGAAGACAAGCCTCCTCCGCTTTCTAGGATCAATAGTAATTTTTTAAAAAGAGAGTCCGCGGACTCAATGAATCAACCACTCCCAGGGGAACAGTAGCAGCTCCAGCGGGCAACATCCATTGGAAATGAAACAATTCATTCCGGGCCGGGAGCTCGGGGCCCGTGCCCGCACCGAGTCCCCAGGCGCGGAGCCCAGGAGCCGACGACAGTCGCTCCATTGTCCCGACTCCCTCCGAGGACCCCGGCGGCCAGCGGAGGCGCTCTCCCCCGGGGTTCCCGTGCCGGGCGGGGGGTCCCGGGAAAGGCGGTGACCCCACCCCCGGCTCGGAGGACCCCGGTCCCAGCCCGGCCCGGTCCCGCCCCGGTCCTCACCGTTGGGGGCGCTGCCACCCGGCGTGCTCGGAGACCCCTGGGCCCCCTGGCGAGCTCCGCAGCCCCCCGCCGCCGCCGCCGCCGCGTCCCACGGCCGGCTCGCCACAGCCCCGAACGCGTCCCGGTGCCCAGCCGCCCAGGCGCCTCCAACAAACTAGTTTCTCCGGCCTTCCCGCCCCGCCTCCCGGCCCGGAGCGCAGCAGCCAATCAGAGGCTGCGCCTCTGTGACGGATGGGCGGACAAGCCAGTAAAACAGTCGCTGGGGGAGAAGTGGGTGGGCGCTTGGGTCGCGCCGGTACCGCGGGGGGGGGGGGGGGAGGAAAAGGACTGCCACCAGATTCTTAAAGGGACAGGGCACTGCCAGACCCGGTGACCGGACTTTGGGAGCAAAATGGGACGGTGTTCTAGAGCTTTCCGAAGGAGGGAGTCTTGGTACGAGGCACAGGCCTCCTGTCCCCGAATTATGGTGTTACAGATCTTTCTCACCTACCACTGAATTTTCCCAACATTCATGAAACCCTTTCTTTTTACTCCGGGTTTGCTTCATGTCTGGGAATTTCACCAGACCTCATCTGTACTCATTTCGGGGTGGGAGGCTGCTTCAGCTGTTATCTCTCAGTAAACTCTTTGTATAAACCAGCCTTGCGAGAGAGGTTCATTCATTGACTCCTTTCAGGAAGCTGGAATTCCCTGGCAGCCTGGTTTGCATTCACTCAGTTTGCTGTGTGTCCAGTCGCCTCACCAGGAAAGCAGCAGGTGCTAGCTAGCTCCTCATAGGATTATTTAGGGGATTAGAGGAAGCAAATTCTTGGAAATAAGTGTACCATAAATGCCCTTTCTTTTCCCTTCTTACCGAAAATCAATAATTCAAGCAGCCCACTTAAGGATACAAAGAGGCCTGGTAAAGAATGGTAAGTGCCACAAAGACGTGAGTGGAGAATCCCCTGAAAGCTATGGTGGCTCTGATGGCAGGTAGCCTCGGAGGCTTGGGGGGAGGATGGGGGAGGGGAAGAGGAGGGGGAGGGTGCCTAAGATGACTGGTGGAAACTGGGAAGTAGAGTCTAGGGCAGAAAGCTGCTTAGACTGGAAGGAAGAGATCCCTTGCTTCAAACACGATGAGAGGTTAGAAGAAGATGCCTCCAGCAGCAGCGTTTGCGCGCAAGCCATCTGTGGTAGAGGCAAACAGTCTGAGATCAGTTTTTGAACCCAGTCTGCCCCTCAAGAGCTGCATAGACCACAGGTAGGTCGCTCTACCTCTGAAGGCCGGTTCTTCAAGAAGGATGATTCTCAACCTTTCTGCATGGGTTGATTGTAAAGATTCAATAAAGCAGCGCAGGCAATGGGCCTGGCAGCTAGTGAATGCTCAGGGGTGTTTCCATTTGGGCCCCAGATCTGAAGACATTGAAGACACAGGGGTTTGAATATTTAAGAGCAGCGATGGCCAGAGGTGAGCAGCTGGCCAAGTGTGTTGTTAAGGTACTTTCTAAAAGGAAAGGCCGGCATCAAACTAATAGTTCCATTAAAAAAAATGATAGCTTACATTTATGGTTTTAGCACCCTGCCAATTTTCTGTAGCCATGGTATTTACGTAATTATCAGTTGGATGAGGCTTCCCATGCAAAACTGATTCTTAGCAAGTTCATAACCATTGCTTATGATTCCTCACAGATTCTCTGCGAAGCTATGCATGCCAGCCATTTAAAATCTGGCCCACGTTATCATTTTTTCCCCTCTGAAACTTAAATTAGGTAGTGGCATATTTTCAAATCAAACGTACCCAGTGGAATGAAACCAGTGCAAGAACATGTGCTGAGCAATCAATCTGCAAGGAAAGGACGAGAAGGGGAGGTGCAGCTTGCTTTACCTTCTGCTTCAGTCCTAGTGTGGACCCCGAAGCACACCCATTATCAAAGCTTGGCAACCCAGGGCATAGCGAGGTCTGGGGAGGATCCAGGGACAATCACTGTCAACTCTGAACCCTTGGTGCTACACCTGAGTTGTCCTCACAGTCTTGAAGTACTACAAACAAATCTTATGAGTTGGAATTTGCTTATACTGTATATAGAAAAGCCAACAATAACTGTGATTAACGCGGAGTCTGCTTCTGCAAGAGCAGCTGGGAAATGTGGGCTTCGATGTGAGTATATCGCCTCCCCAAAGTCAGGGTTCTGTTAGCAAGAGTGAAGAACAGGTGCCTGGTGGTGACCATCAGTGTTGCCTCACCTCTGTTAGGATTGCCTTCCATCCACTATTCCTAGTGGCCCACAAATTAAAGCCCAAGAAATTCTGGGATGATGTGTAGAACTCATCACTTAAGTGTTCATTGACGATGGAACTCTTCCTTCTTTGAGCTCTGAGGATGTTCTTTTTCCATCTCTTCTGCTGTTTTCTTGAATTTATTCTTCTTGAATTTATTGAAAGATCCAGGAAGAGAGTACCAATAACTGAGAAGACCTTGTCCATTCCCACATCACACACTATGTGATTTTATGCAAGGCATACCCAGTGTTCTTATAAATATGGACAACTCCTATCCATTCTGCCCAGATTTCCCCATGAGCTTGAGGCCCACAGGTTCAGTAGCTTACTCTATATATGCCGTTGGATGCCTGGGATACTTCAACCTGCCCCACTGAGCTCCTGATAATGCTTCTCTTCCTGTGAGCCTCTGTGCCTCAGAAAAGCAGCTCTCAATCCTTCCTTTACTCAGATGAAAATTCTCATCACCACTCTCTCATACCACATGTCAGGAACTACTTGACAAGTCTAAACACTGCATTGCCACCCCATCTTCCTGCCTCTGGCTCTCTACAGCTCCCTCCACACATATCTCTCAGCTTCTGCCCTTGTCTCCTGGAGTCAGTGCTCAGCACGGAGGCAGGGGGATCTAGACAGTACACCATCTCCTATGTCCACCACCCCCTGACATCCTCTGGTAGCTTCTGCCCTGCTCAGAACAAAGGCCATGTCCTTATATTGGCACACATCTGCCCTGATATGGCTGGGCTACTCCCTCCATGTTGTCTCCCACCTCCTTGACCTTGAGTTATCTGCTCAGAACCTAACAACCCTATGCTCAGCTTGACACAGCTAGGCCCACTTCCTCGTGGGACTTCTGCCTTTGCTGGTTCTGCCAAAGCTGCTTCCCTAGGGTAGCCCATTGGGTCCCACCCTTGATTTCTTAGGCTTTCTGTTCCGGTGTCAGCTCACATACAGGCCTTCCTGATTTCTAGGAAGTAAGCACTGTCCCATGCTGGGTAACCCCTGGCCTTATCTCCATAACACTTCTTTCTACCTGATGTGAACATCAAAACATGCGTGCATGCATGCACACACAGAGAACAATAGGAAAAGCAAGGATTTTGAGATTTCAATGAGACTAAAGATTTTCTGGGAAAATAAAGAACTACCCCCATCCAGTAGGAGAATATACACTCCCCCTCACCTCAAGTACTCATAAAACATTCACCAAGATGGGCCATATCATGAGTCATAAAACAAACATTACCAAATTTTTGAAAAATTGAAATCACACAGCATGGTCTTTGGCCCTAGTGGAAGCAAGCTGGAAACCAGTAACAGAAAGACTTTAATCAGAACACCTCTAAATTTATAGGAATTAACACAATTGCTAATAATCTATGGGTCAAAAGAGACATCTCAAAGGAAATAGTAATAAACTCATGTACTACAAATCTAAACGGATATATTTCAAGACAACACAATCCTAAAAGCCACACAATGGGGACAAAATAAGTTAGATCATGGGGGAAAAGCACAGTATACTATAGCACAGTAAAACGAATCAAGTTAATTGCTGCATCATTTAAAATATTTAGAAAAATGTTAAGCTGAAGAGAGAGTTCAACAGAGAAAATGCTTGCTGCATAAGTGTAAGAATCAGAGTTGAGATCCTAAACACCCATGGAAATGTTGGTCAGTTATGGTGGCCCATCTGTAACCCCAGCACTCAGGGGGAGGCAGAGACAGGATGAAATCGCTGGAACAAAGTGCATATTTAGCTCAGTGGGCTAGTTCTGGGTTCAAAGTAAGAGACCCCTCTCAATAAATAAAGTGGAGAGCAATCAAGCAAGGCACCCAACATTAACCTTTGGCTTCTACACATACATGCACACACATATGTGCATCCACATACAAACATGCATACGTATCTGTGCACGCACATACATACACATGCAAAAAAGAGAATGTTCCAACACAAATTATAAATGTTTGAAGTGATAACACAATAGGTGTGCGTGTGCGTGAAAAATCACATTGTATCTCAAAATATGCAATTCTGTATCAATTTCTTTCAAAGCCACAAAGTCCAAAAATCCCTTGCAAAATTTGTTGCAAATAGAGAGGCCAACTTCTTCAGGAGAAGGCATTTGTTTCAATACAAGGGTACTAATTTGCTGGCACAAGTGGCCCATGCCCACCCCCCCAGTTCTCCCTCACATGATAAGACCGAATGTCAGAAAACCTACACATAAAAAAAAACCCTACACATAGCTGGACTGACAGAGTCCCTATATCACTTTCAATTATTTTTGTGGTATTATGTTTGAACTCGGGACATTCTGTATGCTAGGCTAGCTCTCCACTATTAAGCTACATCTCCAGCCCACCCAATATATAGTATTTTCAAGATTGACATGACCTTAGGGTGTGTGTGTGTGTGTGTGTGTGTGTGTGTGTGTGTGTGTGTGTCTGTGTGTGTGTGTGACAGAGTTCCAGGCTGACCTGGAATTTATTCTGTAGCCTAGATGGTCTTGATCTCACAGCAGTCCTCCTACCTCAAGCTCTCAAGTGCTGGGATTAAAAATGTGAGCCACCACAGCTGACTTGACATGATATCTTTAGACAATTTTAAGAAAAAGATCAATTTCTCAAAAACTACAAATAAGTAGGGTCTAGAATTATGACTCAGTAGAATGCTTACTTACCATGTAGGAAATCCTGGGTTTAATCCCTATCACCACATAAACTGGTATTGGTGGTGCACACCTGTAAATCCAGCAATGGGGACTCAGGAGGTGGAGGCAGGAAGATTAGCAGTTCAGTCATCTTTGGTTATATCTCAAATTCTAGGCCAGCCTAAGCTACATGAGACCCTGACTCAAAAAACAAAGACAAAATAAAATAAAATAAAATAAACCCACAAAAAACTTTCTATTGATTAACAAACTCAACTAGATGAAACAGACAATCTGACTAGTCCTGTAATGCATAATGCATAAGAAACAGAATTAGTAACTTAAAAGCTTCCAAAAATGAAATATTTAGGCCCAGATAGCTTCAATGGAGAACACTGCTAATATTTATAGAAAAATTAACGAGCTGGGCATGGTGGTTTACACCTGTAATCTCAGCATTCGGAAGACTGAGGTAAAGACTAGTCTGGGTTAGAGAATGAGTTACAGATCAGTCTGGACTAGAGTGAGACTCTGCCAAAAAAAAAAAAAAAAAAAAGAGGAGGAGAGAAAAAAAAAGATGAAGACGAAGAAGAATTAACACCCATGATGCACAGTGTCTTCCAGGAAACATAAGAGGAAGTGTATTAGAATATATCTAAATATCTACACAATATATCACATATGCTTTTGTTTTGTAAATATTTTTATTTATTTTCAAAGAGAAAAAGAATGGGTGAGTAATCAAGGACTCTGATTGGCTAAGAGATCTGCTCAGTGGCAAATAACCCATAGCTAGAACTGAGATCCAAGCCAAACTCTTATGGAGACCAAGAATCTGGACTCCAAGGGGAAGCTTCCACTAACCATGGGCCTAAAGAGAGGCTACACTCATTATAATCTCACCAGACTAACTAACAATGCTTGTCCAATTTAACCCTATGCTGATCTCACTTTTCATTCGAGAGTCTGTTTTTATTTTTCAGAAGACAGTGAGAACTGAGGACAACCTAATTCTATGAACAAGACCAGAAATGACAGCTGACTCCCTGACAGCAGGTGAACCACCGCTAACACATCAGCTAGGTCCCAGGTGAAACTCTAGAGGAAGTGTCAAGATGAGCAAGAGTACTGCTTCCACAGATAGCCTGACAACCTGTGCTAGGAAAACAGAGACAGACACCAACGACACTCAAAGCATCCCAACGCAGAATTCCAGAAGCTGCTAAGAGCTCAATAATATAGTAGATTTAAACTCACCGCCATGGCTTAGGGAATTTTGCAGAAGAGTGGGCAGAAAGATTTTAAAAGCCCTGCTGTAGGAGAATACCTAGAGGCATTGCTCCCCACCAAATGACTGACTGCGGCTGGCGCAACTCACAGCCCTAACCCCATGGAGCATACCAGCAATCCCACCCAGGAAGACCCTGAGTGGAATGGGGCAGGATGGAGGGAGATGGTGGTACCAACACAAGACTTGTTCATCCAGTTTCTACTTTTTTTATTGTCCATAATGAGTTACATTATTTAGTGGGCAAACAATGAGTTGTTATCGCTGATGCCCCCCTCTCCCATCCCCAATCAGCTGGATATCCTCTTCCGTGGGCCGTCTGGATCAGTCCTTGTGACAGGGGACCATGGATAGCCTAGTATTCAGCCAGGTTCTCCTGGCCCTAGTATGTTGTTACTGAGGGGTGCAGTTTCTACTTAATGAAGAAGGAGGAGGAGGCAGAGGAGAAGAAGAACAAGAGGTGAGCCAGAACCTCTTCCCACTGCAATTGAACATCAGACGCATGCATCACTTTGAGCATCTGGTTTTATTTGAAATTGGGGAACTGAATCCAGGTTTGCAAGCTTTGCAACCAAGTGCCTTTAACTGCTGATCCAGCTCTTCTGCCCAAGATTACATATATTTTTAAAAGAGGAATTATTAGGTTGACTTATACTATTGGAGCCTGAATAGTCAAGAGAGTCAGAGAGCCACTATTGTGCCCAAGCCACCAGCCTATTGGATGGTGCTGTGCACACAGGGTGGGTCTTCACCCTCAGTTGCTGACTCATATGCCAATCATCTCTAGAAACATCTTCAGAGTACACCTCCAGGCACCTCTCAATTCAATCAAGTTTACAATCAAAATTAACCAGCACAGGAAGAAATACTTCTCAACTTGTTTTATGAGGTCAGTAATATTTCCTTGATAGCAAAACCAGATAAAAGTGGTAAAACAGCGAAAGCTATAAAACATAAAAGTCCTCAACAAAATATTAGCTGATATAAATCAGCAATATGTAAAAAAGAATTGAACAGCATAACCTGGTTTTAGTAATTGCAGGTATCCAAGACTAGTTTGCCATTCAAAAATTAACCAAGGGGCTGAGGAGATGGTTTAGAAGTTAAAGGCTTTCTTGCAAAGCCTGACGAATTCAACTCCCTAGTATTACATAATGCCAGACACATAAATGACTCATGTGTCTGGAGTTCATGGCACACCCATGCCTTTCTCTCTGTCTCTTTTATTAATGAATAAATAAATTAATATTTTTAAAATATGGAAATAAGGAGGATTTCACCAGATAAGCAAACTCAAACGAGAGGAAACCATGCGTTCATATCAATAAAAAGCACTTGACAAACTCTGCCAGCCTATTTGTGTTCAAAGTAGAGAGAACCAAACTTGATAAAGAGCATCTATAAGAACTCCATAGCCATCTTCATGCCGATGCTGGAAGGCTGACTGCTTTCCTCTGATATCAGAAATAAAGCAGGGACACAGACAAGTTTATACTAAATTGATGAAGAAAGACAAAGAAACTACAGGGGCCACGTAAATTTTGCAGAACAGAATGGGAGAAATAGTTCTTCCAACGTAAACATTTATACAGTTAAACAAGCTAGGAACGTCCTGGAGGATAAAGAGAAAGCTTCGGCAGGCCAGATGGTGGCAAGTGGAGACTGTGAAGGCTCACCTGACCCTCCGTTTGTCCTAATAGTCCTGGGTCCAAAATCTTCCTTAAACAATTGCTGGTACTCAGCATGGGCCAAAGAATGCCATTTGTGAGTTCCGGCAAATACCAAGTTTCTAGGCTATGACAGAAGTGACAGAGAACATTCCCCTGACTTGAGTGCTCTGGACTGGCTGGTGGAAGTAGGAGTAGGAGCTGGGCTGTGAGAGGCTCCAGGGAATTGTGACTCCTTCTCTGATGTTGAAAACAGAGAAAATAAAAGAATGAAGGAAGAGGCACTCAAAAAACCTTTAAAAGAAACTATTGATATTTGTGTAGAACTTTTTGTTCTTTCAAAGTAGTTTAATTTCTACTATCTTGTTGAATTCACACCCTGAGTGACTCTGACAAGAGTGTGAAAATGGCAGGCTTAACTTGGGAACTCTGTAGGGTCCTATCAAGTGTCAGAAGGCACCCACACTTCTTTGAAAGGCTGTGCTGCCCCCTCAAAAGGCATATTAAACTGTGTCCACCTATCATATTGAAATAGTTCATATAATTAGTATAGAAAGAGGCAAAGGATACATTGAGCTGCAATACACTGGTTGCCTGTGTCTCATTGTGTAGATATTTAATCATAATGGCCTTTGAGTTGCCTTTGTATAGTTATTCTTGTCTCTACTATTTCAGTGGGTAGGCCCCTTGAAAGCTTGGCAACCTCAGTCACCTTACCAGAAACATCTCATGCATACAATAACCCTGGTGCTTAAGGCAGGATTTTAAGAAGCCCTAATGCAGGGTATATCACTTGCTTTCTTGGGATAGAATACCAGACCAGAATTAGATGAAGAAAGGAGAGGATTTATTTAGGCTTAGAGTTTCAAGGGGGCCTTTCATCATGGTAGGGAAAGCATGGCAGGAGCAGACAGCCACCATCACATTATCACATCAGCAGGAAGGAAATAGAAAGAACCAGGGAGGCTGGGCTATAACACCTCAAGGCCAGCTCCTAGTGACATACTTCTTCTAGCAAGTCTCCAACTCTTTAAAGTTCCACAACCTTCCCAAACTGTCACCAACTGGAGAGTAAATATCCAAACACATGAGTCTATGGGGAACATTTTACATTCAAGCCACCACACATGATTTCTTAAAGTTTTTTCCTTTGTGACCTCTTTTTACCAAAGAAATTTTTACAAAATCCCAGATACATATTATACATTATGCAAATCAAACATTTGCTGGTAAATCATAAAAATTATTTCATTTATTTATTTAGAA
Source organism: Zapus hudsonius (assembly GCA_004024765.1). Lineage (NCBI taxonomy): Eukaryota > Metazoa > Chordata > Mammalia > Rodentia > Dipodidae > Zapus > Zapus hudsonius. Next base: position 159,062 of record PVHP010000165.1, read on the forward strand.
ATTTATTTTTTAAAAATTCTTTGTTGAAATAAAGCAGACTTAAAATTCACCCACCATGATTCAGGGAACTGAATGGAAGAGGGGGCAGAAAGATTGTAAGAGCCATGGTTGGGGAGAAATGCCAGAGACATTGCCCCCCTCAACAACAATACACAAAGTGGGAGGGGAGGAAACTGGCTACCTCTGGTGCAGTTCATAACTCCCTACCCCATGGACTGATCCAACGTTTGCATCAAGGAGGGTCCCCAGTGGGTATGGGAGAGAGGAGGGAAATGGGGGTACCAACACAAAATTTGCTCATACAATGTATCTAATTATTGATAATAAAGATATTAAAAACTTATTTGTTAGATTTTTTAAATAATTCACATTATTTTACCACTAACTCAACAGTAAACATAAATTTGCATATAACTGGAATGGATGTGCTTTTCATTCTAGCACTATCCAATCCAAACACATACTAATTGGATACATGTTGAGGAATGACAATAGGAAAACAATAAGAGTTTTCCATAAATAAACCAAGATGTTTCTATAAGAATAGAAAACTTTGTGCTTAGATTAAAACACTGTAATTCATAATGCATAATAGTGTTGACTGTGAGCCAGGGTGTTCCAGGCAGTGCTCATTCATGTTACATGGAGAGATAGCACACTCAGTGAGGTGTGCTCAGAACCGAGCTTTAGTGAAGGTGTGTCATGCAACACGGCCAAGCACTGCCAAGAAACGGCTCAGGTTCAGGACACATTTGATTGTGAATGAAGGTTTTGCTTATTGCACATTCAGAAACATTTTACTCTTGCCGGGACTTTCATTGCCCCTATTTTAGTGACACAATCCACAGTTTAAGAATCCTTATGCTAATGTGCCATTTTAAACTTCTGAAAAGGAGGATCCTTGCAGAATGTGACAATGAACATGGGACCAGTGGTCCGAACACCACACTTGTAAGACCTCCTTGGGGTAAGAGGCAAGGAGCCATGGCTTTGGATGGATGAGTTTGTGAGGGGGTCTTCTTTAGCTTCTCCCATGCTAAGGGAACATCCCTTAAATTCTTCAAAGACCTGGTTTACTCTTCTTGCCATGGAGAACACTCTTCTGTCTTTTGAACAGTGAAGATACAGTGTTGGTTCTGGTGCCAGTAGATCTATGCCAAAGGAGAGGAGTGGCCACATCTTCTGTGCTGAGCACCCAGGGCTCCTCCATTCAGCTTGGAAAGTTTCTTCACCCTTAAGGTGGATCATCTCAATGTCAAAGTCCACTCATGAAACCACTTAGCTTTCACCAACATGTGTTCAGAAGCAGCCTTGAGGCACTCTTGCTGACTTATTTTTATTTCAATCTATGCAACAGTTCTGATTAGCCTTCCAACATCACGGCTCAGGGAGGAACACTAGTTTTTTAAATGGATTTATACTTAGAGGGAAATTTACAGCGCAAATGGGACCTAGAACTCGCTGCTTTCTGTAATACTAGCTTTTTTGTTGTCGTTTTGCTTTTAAGTAAAAAGTAAAAAGCTGCTTATCCAGTATTCATGAGCTCCAGAGTCAGGAATTTTTTTTTTTTTTTGGGGGGGGGGCTGTGTTTCTAGGTAGGGTCTGCTTTTAGCTCAGACTGACCTGAAATTCACTATGTAGTCTCAGGGTGGCCTTCAACTCATGGCAATCCTCCTACCTCTGCCTCCAGAGTGCTGGGATTAAAGGCATGCGCCACCACATTGGTGAGTGTTAAGAGATTTTTGATGATGTTATAAATGGCATTTATTTTTCATTGTCACTTTCTATTAGTTTGTTGCTTCTATCTGGAAATATAACTGATTTTTGAAGTGACTTTTATTTTCAAGATCTCCAATACATTGACCTTCTAATTATCATAGTTGACATGAGAATCTCTGTGGATAATAACAGTTTTTTCTTCCTTTCTAATCCCTGAGTCGTGTTTTTTCTCTCTTGCCTTGCTGCACTGCCTCTGGGACATGGTTGGTTTGTAGCTGTTGGCTCCTCATTGCTGTGTGACACAAATCATTCCACCAGAAGCAGCTTAATAGAGGAGAGGATGTATTTCTTCAGGCTTGCAGTTTCATCATGGCAGAGGAAGCTGGCTCACTTAAGAAAAGAAGAGAGAGAGAGAGAGAGAGAGAGAGAGAGAGCAGTAAAAGCAAAGCTGTCTCTAAACACACAGTGAGCTGGGGTCAATCAATCCCAAAGTCTGCTCTAAGCAGCACACCTCCTCCAGCAGGGCCCCACAGTCCAAAGGCTCTAGCAGCTGAGGACTAAATAGGAAGCTGAATCACAAACACTTGAAGCTATGAGGGACATTTCACATGCAAACTACCACATGGTTGGTAGCAATGGTGGTCACAGGCAAACTTGTCTTCATTCTGACTTTAGGGGAAAACATTTGTTATTTCACATCTAAACATACTATTGAGTGTAAATTTTGTAAATTTATGGGATCTCTCCTCTGCCCCATTCTGGGTTCTGTACCTCCCCTTCCCTGTCCCTTCCCCATTCCCTCCCCTTCCCTTCCCCTTCCTCTCCTCTTCCTCTTCCCCTTCCCTGTCCCTGTCTCCCTCCCCCATCTTGTGCTAGCTGTAGCTAGTAGGAGCCATCTTTTTTTCATGGAGTTTGATCAGTGCCACACATATGCTTTTACAGGATCTTCTCCTCAGTGCTCTGTCATTCCTCCCTCATTCCCACAGGGTCTCCCTGAGACATCATGGGTCAGTAGGTACCCACATAGGTGTAACCCTTAGTCCTAGCTTTGACCAGTGGAGACATAAGCCAGACAGAAGCCTCCTGTGCTGAGAAGCTGATGAGCCCACCTTTCCAGGGAGGGTCTAGCTGCCAGTGCCTCTTCAAGTCAACTCTCCTCCCCTCCCTGTTCACCAGCTCCAGTTCCCTACACTCCAAACCCTTGGGGTTGTCTTGAACTTGGCTGTATGGGAAGCTCAGACCAAGATCACAGACAGTAAGTATGACTCTAAAAATAAACAAACAAAAAGGCTGACTCAAAATAGGAATTTAGAGCTAATTCACCCAGTTGAAACCTGAAGGATCCCATTATCAATAATATTCTGAGTGTGTGTGTGTGTATGTGTACATGTTTGTGCTCACAGTGGTACTATTAGCATGTGCTACATTTGGATAAGGAACATGTGGAAAGCCAGGCAGGTCTTAGGTGATAACGGTGGTACTTAGACGCTGTGGGCCAATGATAAGCATGAGCTATGTGGAGCACAGTTATATTTGCTAAAGCCATGAGAAGCTTTAAACACACACACACACACACACACACACACACACACACACACACACACACAAATACACACACACAATAGACTCAGGAAGCCAACTGTTGAATCCAGCTACACCTTGAAAGGGACAAGCAACAGGCTAATGTTCTCTTTTTTAATGTCTTTATTTTCCATACCCTTTTTGTAGCTTTTGATATGACTTTCCCAGGAAGTTTCTCTTGCACCCAGGTAGTTACAAGACTAAAGGCACATAAATAAGAATGCAATCTTGTGCTGTGATGTCCATGCTCCACTTTATTCATTTTATTCTCAATATTCTTATAAACAAAGGAAAACAGGGCTTTTGTCTAAACATTTAGATATTTACTCTTATTCTGTGCAATATTTACACTAAAGGGAAATTATTTTAACTGAAGTGTGAAATGGGTAACTGGTAAACAACATAGTCCACTTACAGTTACAAAGAATGTTCAACAGATAGACATTTAATAAATAAAACAAGCACTTGGGGAAAAATCCTTTGAAAACAGGCCTAGAATCATAGTGTGCATCCACTGCATTGATTTTGCTAAGAAAAGGCCAGATTTGGGGGCTGGAGACATGGCTCAGCAGTTAAAAGTTCTTGCTTGCAATGCCTGCCAGCCCAGGTTCAATTCCCCAGTTCTGACATAAAGCTAGATGCACAAAATGGTACATGTATCTAGTTTGTGTGCAGTGGCTGGAGGCCCTGGTGTACCCATCCACTCATATTCTCTCTCTCTCTCTCAAAGAAATAAAATATTTACAAAAATATATAAAGAGTGAGACTAGCTGGAAAGAAGAAGGGATTAAATGGAGAAGGTTCAGGAGGGGGGGAAAGGGAATGGGTGGGAGGGGATTGTGATCATGGTATATTGTATAAGTTGTCAATAAATAGTTATAGATAAATAAAAATGGGCAAGAAAGAAAGAAAGAAAGAAAGAGAAAGAAGGAAGGAAAGAAAGAAAGAGAGAGAAAGAAAGAGAGAGAGAAAGAAAGAGAGAGAGAAAGAAAGAAAGAAAGAAAGAAAGAAAGAAAGAAAGAAAGAAAGAAAGAAAGAAAGAAAGAAAGAAAGAAAGAAGCAAATGCAGACACAACAGGGCATTCTCAGGAAAGGCTTATGGGGAGTCCTGTACCCATGAAGCCACTTCCTCAGGCCTCAACATCTTGCCTTTAGGTTTAAAGTTATTTCTTGTAGAGAACATTTAGGGGATTCTTGCTTTCAACCAGTCATTTGACCTCTGCATTTTAGCTGAAGTATTTAGATGAAGATTTTTTTTTTAATGTCTTTTTCCATTGTTTATTATAAAATGTTTTTCTAACCACATTCCTGCCTCTTATAGAAAAAGAACTTGCTTGTAAGGCATTGTTCTGTCCTCTGATTCTCTCCAATGTATTGTGGAGATGAGATCATAACAGTTTGGGGGCCTCTTCCTCATTTCCTTTCACAATTGCCAGCCTACCCATTGTCCCAGTGCTGATGTTTATTCAACCCATTCCTACTATTGACGTTTGCGTCCAGTCTTTTGTAACTAGAAGTACAGTTACAAAGAACATCTTTGTGCGTACATCTTTTTCATATTTTTGCAATGTATCTTTAGCATAGATTTGTTGGTCAGAGGACAAGCTCATGTGTAATTCTGCTCTGGATTGCTAAATTCTCCTTCCTCATAGGGACGGTTTCCTTTTTGCATTTCACAGGAGCAGCCTCTTGAGTGGAAGCTAAGCATTGGGTGAGCAGGAGAGCTGATATCCATTTGCCTAGGTCCCTAAGTGCCAGAACACAGAGCTCTTTTCCCTGGGACATTCTGTTTCTTTAAGGAGAGTTAATCTGATTGATTGCCTGGAGGAAATACAAGTACCTTGGGTGCTTGTGTTTCTGTATCTGTGTGTGGTGGGGCAAGGTAGTCAGACTGCAATGGTATTGCATTTTCTTGCTTCTTCTTTCAAGCTTTCACAATTTTCAGATCAGATTTCAGGTCATTTTTTACATTCACCAAGTATTCCTGAGCCCCAGGACTCTGTGGCAGAGAAGCTGATGTCCTTTCAGCTTGCCATGCAGAAATACACTGGCTCATGCAGCTGACGCTCTTCCCATGGACCCTCATCTTGCTGACCTTTGCTAAAACTTGTTGTCTGTTTATGTCCCACCTCTTCCTCTTCTTTTAAGATAAGGTCTCGCTCTAGCCTAGACTGACCTAGAATTCACTCTGCAGTCTCAGGCTGGCCTCAAATTCACAGCAATCCTCCTACCTCTGCCTCTCAAGTGCTGGGATTAAAGGCATGCCCCACCACACCTGGATATCTTTTTTTGTTTGTTTGTTTTTGTTTTACTGCTGAGGGCTTATATATTTTAAACTTATTTAGTACCATCTTAGGGGTTGAGGATGGAGAGGAGATAAATTGTGGTATAATTCTACCACGTGCTTCTGAGAGCACACCAAGACCACATAGGAGTTGCTGAGGTACTTGTGGAGGAGAGCATGAGGCAGGAAGAGGGTCCTCTAATGTGTACTGCTCTGGACAGGTGTGTTTAGCTGCACTTCTTGACTTCTTTCTTTAAATATTTTATTTATTTCAAGCAAGAGAGACAGAGAAAGGGGGGGGAGGATGGGTGCACCAGGACCTCTAGCTGCTGCAAACGAACTCCAGATGCATGCACCACTTTGTGCATCTGGTTTTCCATGGGTACCAGGGAACCAAACCCATGTTAGGCTTTGTGTGCAAGCATCTTACAAAGTGCCATTGAAGAAGACATATGATGTTGACCTCTAGCCTCCACACACATGCACACACATGTGCATTCACGTGTGTGCACTCACATACACATATGTACCCACGCAATACAAATATGCATACACACATGCATATGCACCCTACACACATACAAACCGAGTCCCAGAGAGAGTTAAAGAAGTTGTGTAATACAAAGAATAGGAATGGAGCTCAAATCCAGGCCTGTGGAGAACAAGTTCAGGCTTATTCCCACTACAGCAGGCTGCCTCACAAAAATAAAAGTACCTCATGAGTTTATCATCTCTACTCGGGAATCGAGCCAAGATTTTCTGTATTGCTTCTGTTTTAATATATGCACTGTTAGAGTGAGCATGAATAAAATTGTATGTTCTGGCTATGGTAACAAAATACTTGATCTACATATTTCACAATAATAGCACCATAGCATCTTGTTAACTATTTCCTTGCTGGTACGCCTCTCCTATATCGTGAGACTATAAATTCCCTGAAATAGAGATGGGCCTATTCTCAGCACCAGGGCAGTACTTGATATAAATATGGCCCAGATTGATGAACTAGATCACTGATCTAGCCCAAATGACATTTGTCTTCTGTAAGGACAAATATTTATTTCATATCTTAGTCTTGGAAAAGAAGCACCAGAGAACATGTGTGGCACGTACAAGGTCACCATAAACTGTCAGTACATGCACAAAATGCCTTGGTTTCGACTGTTTGAGTTTTTTTGCCTTTGGGAATTTTGTTGCTTTATGGATACTTGTTTGTTGGTTGACAATAAAATTAAAGCTTCAAATGTATGTCAGCCTATCGCTGAGGAGATGGAGGCAGGAGGATCAGAAGTTCAAGGTCCTCCTCATCTATATAGTGAGTTCAAAGTCAGCCTAGGCTATATGAGACCCTGCCTCGGAAACGAAAAGAGGGCTGGAGAGATGGCTCAGTGATTTAAAGGCACTTGCTTGCAAAGCCCAACAGCCTGGGTTGGATTCCCCAGCACCCGCATAAAGCCAGATGCTCAAAATGGCACATGCATTTGGAATTCATTTGCAGCAGCAGGAGGCCCTAGTGTGCCCATTCTCTCTCTCTCCTTCTCTCTCAAATACATAGATAAACAAATAAATATTTTTAAAAGCAAAACAAAACCAAAAAAGAGAAATGTATGCAAGAAACAGATGGCTGAAACAAACTTATTAGCATGTCCCAATTTTTAAACATGAGATCTACTCTGTTTTCAAAATTAAATGGGTCATTAATCTTTTTATGCATCAAGAACCCTATGTGGTTCAGTAAAAATAAAAAAAAATACCTGTCTCACAACCAACAGCAATTTCATACGACTTCATATATTTTACTTGTCCTCAAGAGACAAGAAGTAGGGCTGATGAGATGGCTCAGCACTTGTGTGGGGGCTTCAGATTTCTCGTGTGTTTGTGTGTGTGTGTGTGTGTGTGTGTGTGTGTATGTGCGTGTGCGTGTGTGTGTGTGTGTGTAGGGTGTATGTGCATGTGGGTATGAGTATTTGTCTGAGTGTGGGTAGGTATGTGTGTGTGAGTGCACATGTGAATGTCTTCAACATCATATGTCTTCCTCAATGGCTCTCTGCCTTACCTTATTCTTTAAGGCAGGATCTCTAATGAACTGAGAGCTCCCTGATTGGGCTAGATTATTTAGCCAGTACGCCACAAGGATCCTCTGTCTCTGCCTCCCCAGGGCTGATACTATAGCATGTGCCAAAATGCCTGGCATTTTATGTGGGTACTTGCAATCCAAACTGAGGTCTTATGATTATGTGGCAAGAACTTTACCCACCAAGCCATCTCCCTAGCCCAGATTATTTCTTCTGCTTCCTCTTCCTCTTCTTCTTCCTCATCGTCTTCTTCCTCTTTTTCTTTAAGCGAGGGAATGGTAAAATGATTACTGATGTCATTCCCAGTTGAATAATCCACGAAGTGAATTCCAACCATTCTCTCATTGGAACTAACAGTTGGGCAAGGATGTTACTCTAATGCATAGTTGGGCTAAAGAAATCAAAATGACCAAGAGGGGCCTTAGGCTCCAATGTCAGACCCAGAAGCACATTCTTGGGGGACAATCCTGACGAGTTTAATAACAAAGGAGGAACATTGCTCTTTATTTCTTAAGTCCTAGGTGCTGGCTCTTTGCAACATACTCTTTGTTATATCCACGCAGAACTGCCTCACCAGCACAGTGATCAGAAGTGCAAGCTCAGATGTTAGGGACCAGTTCATCTTACCAACTCCTGTTTAGGCTGAGAATCTACTTAGGGACTGTTCAAACAGCCTGACCACTGGAGATTTATTAATAGAGCCCCAAGGACAACTTTAGGGAACCTGCTTTCAATAAGATTTAGTCAGCCAATGTGTTTTTGTTTATGATGCATTTTGAAGATTGAGCACTTACCTTGTCCAAGTTCATATGTAGATCTGTAGGAGGAGATTCAGGGATGCACCCAGGTCTATCACATTTTGAAATATATGCTGTTCACCACTCCTCGGCATTCTGGGTGGTGCAGGCGTTGAATAATGCTGAGTGGAGGTTTCTTTACTTTTACTTGTGATCAAGTACTTATAAAGTTTACCACCTTAACCATTTTGGGGTGTATGGTTTTGTAGTGTAGATATATACTGTTTTGCAATTGATCTCCAGAATTCTCTTCATTTTGTAAAGCTGAACCTCTGTACTCATTACACAACCACCATTATGCCTTCCATCTCTTTGAACTTGCCTATTCTAGATGACTCATAAAGGTGGAACTACTGTGTGCTGGCATTCTAACCTCCCCCGACCCAGTAAGGCCGTATTCAGAGGAAGGGAGTAACTAAGGTTAAATGAGGCCACAGAAGTAGTCTCCTTATAAGAAGAGACCAGAGACCGAGGTCTCCTCCAAGCCATGCGTGGAAAAGCCATCTGAGGACACAGTGAGCAGGTGCCTATTCTCAAGCCAGGAAGAAAACCCTCACCAGAAACATAACCAGGCAGATACTTTATCTTAGACAGCTAACCTCCCGAACTGTGAGAAAACATATCTGTGTTCTTAAAGCCAGTTGGCTTATAGTGTTTTACTATGGAAGCCTAAGTAGACTGATATAATAAATTTATATATATATATATATATATATATATATACATATATATGATATGATATCTGAGTTGCTTCTGCCTTGGCTATAGTGAAGAAAGCTGTTAGGAAACTGAGTGTACAAATACCTTTACTTTCAAATTTTGTGTGTATATACCCATTGCTGGAAGATACCAGCAATGGAAATACTGGAAATACTATTTGTAATTTTTTAATTAATTTATTTGCGTGTGTGTGTGTGTGTGTGTGTGTGTGTCTATGGACACACTAGGGTCTATTAGTTCTGCAAATAAATGTTCATTAAGGTTTACATAGATAACTGAGGACTTGAACTTGGCCTGGCAAACTTTACAAGCAAGTTCCTTTAAGCACTGAGCCATCTCCCCAGCCCCTTTTTTCATTGTTCAGGGACTGCACTGCTTTCCATAGTGCTTGTACCGTCTCACATTCCCACCACAAAAGTTTCTCCATGTCCTCATAAGAACTTGTCATTTTATGCTTTTTAAATAGTAGTCATCTCAGTGGGTGTGGTGTGTGGGAGGGCCTTATTTTCAAGAAGTTGAAATTGAGTGATTCTTTACCTTTTCCAGAGCAGAAGATCTGAGAGGCTGATGAATGCTTTATGCCTTCTCCCTTGGGCAGTTCCCAAATTTTGAAACAAATTTAACTGAGTTCCTATAGGGATCATGGCTCTCAGATTAAAAATCCTTGATTCATCCTAAAAATGTGTCCATGGGCCAGTAAGACATACTTAGTGGTTCAAAATAATTGCTCTGGTAATTGTCTTTTCTGTTTCTTCCATTTACTGGGAGTCAACATCTGCTGAGAGCTGTGTCTAAGGTATATGTTTTCCATTTTACAATACTACCATGGTGTAGATTCAGTCATACTTCCCACTTTATCAATGACGAAGCAGACTTGCAGAAGTAACTCATCTTACAGAGAGCCCATGGAGGAAGGAGCTGGGGTTCTTTGAGCATCAAGACTGTGATGTCATGGAGGAAATGGGATGTTGGGAGAGAAGGTAACACTGGGCCTGATGCTGAGGACTAGACTCTTGTCTTTGCCAGGAAGTACGGATTTTCAATGCATGACCTTGCTCGAGCTTGTCCACAGATGCCCTTGGTAACCTGTGCAGACTTTGGACTGTATCTGTATCCCTAAGGTTTCCTAATGCTTTACTGACCCCTTTCTTCCAGAAGTCTAAGGGGGAAGCACTGCATTTCAGTGATGAGGTCAATAGATGACCACCTCAAGCCATGGCAGGATGGCTAGGTCAGTTAGACCTTTGGGACCTAGAGGTGGGGCACAAAGGAAAGTTGACAAGAAGCTTCCGGTTTTCACTAGTACTACCATGATTGCTGCCCCTGGTTTTACAGATCTCGAAGTGGCACAGCCACCTTCCTAGGGCTACTTGCTTCCTCTTGGGACTCTGGTTTGCAAATGGCAGACATGACTGAACCATACTATCTGCTGCTACAAAGAGACTTCTCTGTCCTGGGTCAGAGCAGGAGTGCCAGGCAGGTTTCTGGCTTCCCAAACAGCCTGCAGAGTTCCCGAGTGCAGCCTGTTTCATTAGTTATGACTGTGGCAGCTCTGTGTTGCACCTGTGGTCTTCTTTGGCACAGCATGCCAGATGGCTTCTAAGTACCAGCTGCTCCATCCAAAGACACTGTCATCCACAGAATGGAGAGTTAAGAAGCTAATGTCAAAGGCCAGGCAGTTATGCTCGAGAATTCCCAGCACCACTTGCAAGGTTAAGAGTAACTAGGGCTATGGGGATTGTTCCGCTTGCTGCTTAAGCATGAGGTCCTATGCCTGCTTAAGTTGGACTCCCCAAAATTCACGTATATGTCCATGGTCTTGCATCAGTAATCCCCCCACATATGCACATGAACATAGAGTATACAAATCTCCATACACCCCATCCCCACACAGAGGAACTAATGTTTTATTGAATGCCTATTACACACGAGACACCATGCTAAGCACTTTCTTTGGGTTATTAGGCTAATGAAAGTTCATTCCCAGGGAATTGGACAGAGAAGACAATGAGTTGTGCCTTTTTGTTTGTTTTGATGCTAGATTGATAGGTGTCATCTCTGTGATCTGTTGACAGCTATGTGAATAAGGGAGGATAAGAGGGAGGGAGAGAGACACCAATGAAACAAAAAAGCTGTCCCCACCTTATACCCCAAGCCGCTATAACAAATTACTACAAGCTGGATGAGTGATTTTGAACAATAGAAATTCTTTTTTTTTTGAGGCTAGACATATGACATCCAGATGTTTTCAGGGTCATGGTCCCTCCAAAGGCTCCAAGAGAAGATCCTTCTTCGTCTCTTGTAGGTTCTGGTGGCTGTCAGCAATCCCTGCCATTTCTTGGCTGTAGGCACATCCCTTCCATATCCACATGGCATTCTCTCTCCACATCTCTGTTTCTCTACCTCTCTGTGGGTTGCTTCTTACAAGAACAACCATCATTGGATTAGGGCCTACCATTAACTAGGCTGATCTCCGTTTACCTTAACTAATTCTATCCATAAAAATCCAACTTCCAAACGAGAACCTGTTCTCAAATTTTAGGATGAACATAAACTTTTTGAGATACTACTCAACCCAGTACAGAATGTGTATCCCAATGGCATTTGGGTCTTAAAGTCTGTTCTGGATTTTCAAGGTAGAGTCTTACTCTAGCCCAGGCCAACTTGGGCTTCACTGGATAGTCCCAGGCTGGCCTCGAACTCACAGTGATCCTCCTATTTCTGCCTCCTGTGTGCTTGGATTAAAGACATGTGCCACTATGCCCAGCAGGGTCTTAGATTCTGGTGTGTTCTCAAAACTCAACCACACTGCAAGCTAAGGTGTTGTGAAGCAGGTCATATACTCATATACCTATGACAAATTCTCATCTGCATTCAACCAGACTTATGATCCTGTACAACCAAAAGTTTTTTTTTTAAGCAGGGTCTCACTCCAGCCCAGGCTGACCTGGAATTCACCCTATAGCCCAGGCTGACCTCAAATCCTCTTGGGGATTTGACCCTCATGGGGATCCTCTTACCTCAACCTCCTGAATGCTAGGATTAAAGGTGTGCACCACCACAACCAGGTCCCAAAATTATTTTGAAAATACATTTATTTATTTGAGAGAAAGAGAAATGCCAGGTTCTCTTGATGCTACAAACAAACTCCAGATACGCATGCATGAGCCACTTTGTACTTTTGGTTTTGCATGGGTACTGGGGAATTGAATCAGGGTCAGCAGGTTTTGCAAGTAAGCACCTTTATCTGCTGAGCCACCTCCCCAACCCCTAAAATAATTTTTACCTTTATATTATTTTAAACTTTTTATTGAAAACTTCCACAAATATAAACACTATACCATGATTGTAGTTTCCTCTCACCATCCTCTCTTAGCCCTCTCCCAAATCCCCCCTTACTGAACCCCTTCCTTTCCAATGAGTCTCTCTTGATGTCATCGTTCTCCCCTCCTATTGTGCAGGTCTTGTGTAGGGAGTATCAGCCACTGTGAGGTCACAAATACTTTGACCACTTTGTGTCTGGAAGACAGTACTGTAAGCACTCCTCCCCTTCCTTTGGCTCTTATATTCTTTCTACCATACCTTTAGCAAAGGAAAACAATTTTTTAAACATAGAAAATAATACAGAACTCCACTGTGACAGTTCCATTAGCTTTTACTCTGTGTCTTGTTTGTCAACCATGAAGGTGACCTCTCAGGTAGCCTGGGAGAACCATTTGTATGCATCCTAGAAAATAAAGCCCAGCGAGGCTTGACCAAACACACATCTTTGAGCAGGATGGTGCCGATGGTATTGTCTCTACCAGTTTCATAGGAAGCCCATAAGTCGAGCATGTTGAGGGGATGCTGGCTCCTGTACTGCTCTCTGCAGCCTTGTGCCTCTCAGTCTCTGTCAACTCTGTGGACCTGGAGCATTTCCAGCATCCAGAGTCTCTTCTCACATGGTCACAAGGTAACTGGAGTGGGTCCAGACATCGCATTCAAAAGCAGCAAGGTTGTGAGGCAGCACAGGCCTTTTAAAGGACTTAGAAAAGCTTCCCAAATGTCTCTCAGTAGACTTCCCTCATGTCTTCTTGGCTAAAAATATGTCAGATGCCCATATCTAAGCCCACCACCAACAAAGAGCTGCAAAACCATGATAGTTTTATAACAGATTAATTCCTCTTGAAACCCAAGGCTGAGTGCAGGATGGCAGGTGTCCGCTTGCTCTGCATCCAGAGGAAGAGGAGGGTGGGGAGAATGCATCTTAGTGGACAACCAGCAGCACCCGCTACACATGGCAAGCCTGTGCCTTCAAGATCCCACATAGCTCGACAATCTTTCCACAGGAGTTGTTAACTTACCTCGAAACAACCATCCATGTGCTCTAGGCAAATTTTGGAGAGAAATACCAGAATGTAGTAGTATCTTGCTCAGGTCTTCCCACCATGCCTCTGACGTCAGCAGCAGAGGGCAGATATCAATGCAGTCAGTCCTTGGAAGTGGCTACGTGGAAGGCAGAGGTAAGAACCTGTCAAAGAGCACATGCTTCCCTGCCATGACCCCATTGGAAGACTGTGTTGCTGTTTTTCCTGGCCAGGGTCCCTCAGGTCCCTCATAAGGGTCCAAGCCAGGAACCCACTCACCACCTTCTTAAGCTGGGAAAAGACAACAAGAAGGAGGTTCCAATCATAGCAGTGGGTTTAACCTGGTAAAATGATCTCTTGATCTTGTGCAAAGACCCAACAAATAGCTCTCTCTCTCTCTCTCTCTCTCTCTCTCTCTCTCTCTCTCTCTCTCTCTCTCTCTATACAAGTCGGCACACATGTAAGAGTGTGTGGAGGCCAGAGGTCCATGTAGGATGTCTTCCACCTTGTTTGGAGACAGGGTCTCTCCTTGAACTTGGGGCTCACTGATTAGGCTGGGCTAGTTGGTCAGCAAGCCCCAGGGATGCTCCGGTCTCTGACTCCAGTACTGGGATTACAGGTATGTGCTGTCATGCCTGACTTTTACATAGGTGCTCAGGATCTGAACTCAGGTCCTCCTGCTTACACAGCAAGCATTTCACTGACTAAGCCATCTCCCTAGTTTTTGTTGTATTGCACCTAGGGTCTGAGTGAGTCACTAGATGGCACCCTGTGCTTATAGGTCCCTGTGGAAGGCGATGGGCTCCAGCAGCAGGAAGTGCTTCTTCCTGTGGAGCAGCTCCACAGGGGGTGCCTGAACTATATAAAATTAGAGCTGGGCCAAGGTATCTGGACTGGGGCAATGGCAGTCACTTGGTGGTCTGGGACTCTGTCCCAGGCCTCTCATTCCATCCTGGAGGTTTACCACCACTGTTGCCGTGGGAAGGGGAAAGCTGTTTGTATATCCACCATGGGGTCAACATAAGAGTTAAGCACGTGGGCATTAGTGCATCCACAGTAAAGGAGGCTAGGGCTCCAAGGGAATGAGTCACTTACCTAGGTACAATAGGCTGGACCTTAACTGGCCTCCACAGACCCACTGAAAGCTTGGGCTTCAACTTGGTGCCATTGGAATATGGTGACACTTTCAAGAGGTAGGGCCTAGTGGGAGGAAGAAAGGTTTGGGGGTGGGAAGATGATGTTGAAGGTGCTATTGGGACCCTGCCCCTTCCTGTATTTTTTGTCACTTCTTGGATGCCATGAATGAGGTAAGCATTTTGCCCGACCACTTGCTCCCACGATGATGTACCACTTGGCCCAGGCTTCAAAGCAAGGAGACTGAAGCTTCTGAAATCATAAATTAAAAGATGTCTGGTTCAGATATCTTGTCACTGAGGTGGAAAGCTAACACACCAGGTCACACAGACAATGAATGGATTTAGAACCTAGTTCAGACCATGGGGGAATGGGACATGGAAATAATTGGAAGGTTGGGAAGACAGGAGATGAAGGGAGACCCATCTTACAGAAAGAAATAGATTGGGGACATAGACGGTAGGGAAGACCTTACGTAGACAGGACAGAGGGGCTCAGGACAAGCGAAAGGCCACCCTTCTATGGGCGCTTCTGGAAAAGCATCCATGGAAGCGTCTAAGGTTCATCTCTCATCTGAGAAGCATTCTTGGTTGGAATGACTTTCACATCTGGAAGGCAGGAAAGTCCCAGGGATTTCTGGGTCGCTCGTGGTCACCTGTGGGTGTGCTCCTGGGATCAGGAAGGAGAATCTCCGCTGACATGATCAGGGAGGTGAGGGCTCACATTCTATCCAGGTAATGATGCAATGATGTTGTGGGAAGAACAGCAAGTTGAGAGCCTTAGGTGGTCTTCGGGATGGTGGCGCGGAGGAGGATGGTCATAAGGGTGGAGCATTGCTAGAGCTCCCTCACCACACAGCTGCCAGGAGCCTGAGAATTCTGCTGATCATGCCGAAGGGGGAGGATGTTATTTCCCTGTTTCTTCTGAAGCCCTCTTAAGATCTAGAAAGGCTTTTTATAGGCTAAGGATAGAAAGGAGGAAGGCGGTTCTCTCTAGAGTCTATGCCTTTCCTATCCACAGGATTCTGGTTCTTGGCATCAGCTATAGATTCCCTCCCACTGAGTGGGCCTCATATCCAATCAGAGAGCAGGTGATTACCTGGGTCCATGCCTTACATTTTTGTTTCTGCAATTTCTTCTGGGACATCTTTTTCTTCTTGCATCTTTCTCTTCTGGCTTAGGAACCCGCTCCTTCTTGGTGAGGATGCTCTCCATGCAGTGGGGAGCTCAGTCAGGGGCGAATCCAACCAGGAGCTCAGTAAATACTGTGACACATAGGACCTCTGTGTGGACTCGAAGCTGCCTCTGTGTGACCTGGTTAAGGAGAAGAAGAGTCAATATAAGAAAGAATAGACTTTACTCCAAAGAGAGAAAGAAAGAGGGAGAGCTTAGGAAATTCTCGAAGGCTGTGGCAGAACAAATGGACAGTCTTGAGGAAAAGACAGCACATGGTAAAGGAACAGGGCTGGACATAGCTCCAGCCTTGTGGAAGCAAAACCCTGTCCTCAAGTTCAGCCAGGTGGTCCTGGCAAAGACACTGGCAGTGAGCCTCTGGACAAGCCCTCCGGTTCCACTTCTGAGTTTTGGTGAAACAGCGACTCCTCCTGGTCAGCAGTGGAGGGACATCCCATTTTATCACTATGCCTCAGAGGGCAGTGGCCAGGCAGCATCATGAGAGGGAACCTAGTCAAACTACCCTGGGGACCCGAGAACACCACAACTCAGGGAGATTGAATTTAATCTGCTACAGCCCAGGGAGGCAGTTGTGAAGTTAGAGGGTGAAATACAGACAAAATAAAGGGTAAACCCCTACCTACCTCTAGTGACCAGGACAGAGTCCATCCACTGAGAATAGCACTGGAGTGTGAAAGCCCTGAACCTGACTGAGTTCAGCAGGTGGATCAACCTCTCTTCCCTGCAATAGAACCCAAGAACTCTCAAGTTCATCCTTTCAGCAGGTCAGTTACTACTTCGATCTTTAAAGCTCGCCACAGTACAGATCTCGGTTCTGCACTGCTTTCCAAGGGGCACATTAGTCATACTGGTGGGTAGTCCCGGGAATCCACAGAGGGTGGAAGAACCTGCCCAACTCACAGACTGCAAAGCCAAGTGTGGCTCGCAGATCCCATGCATGCAAAGAAGGGAAGCTACTGGCAGACACCGGATACTTGTCCAGTACTGGCTGACCACCAGCGTAAACTTAGGAGACAGGAGTGTGCAACCTTAACCAACATCCCTCTGCACATCACTGGCGCTCTCCAAGTTTAGAAACCCAGAGGAAGCTACTTCAGTATCTCACCTCTTCCTTCTCCTTCTTTTTACTACACTTTGGAAAAAGTTTATTTTCATCATATTTAAACAAAATTTTATACTTTCACATTTTTTCCACTCATCTAATTTTGTTTCAGCATTTTTCATTATTGGGCATCTTTTTTCTTTTTCCCATTTCTTCATCTTTTCCTTTGTGATACTCTGTGTTTTTCCTTTCTCCCTCTCTGTTATATTTTTGGTAATATTTTGACTTTATTTTATTTTTAAAAACTCACATCCTATTATCTTTTTCATGAGCTCATTTTTATTACCTTACATTTATCTAGTTGCTCGAGTCTTCTTACTACGAAATCTTTTTTTCTGATTTCTTCTTCTAGTTTCTCCTTTACAACGACATTCTTCTTCAGTATTTTTCTTTCACTTCCATTTGTTTAACCTTTCAGAAGCATACATTGGAGAAAAAAGGCAGCCACTTAAATAAACATTCCTTAGAAAACCATTTTCTACATGTAGAATCATAGAACTGGCTCCATATTTCTCACTCTGCACCAAAGTCAATCCAAAATGGATCAAAGAACTTTATGCAAGGCTTAATAAAGAAATTTAAAAAAATCAACAAATGGGCCAATGAACTGTGTAGACATTTCTCAAAAAAGAAACATGAATGGCCATAGTAGAGGTATCTTCCAACGAAAAGCACTTGTAACAGGAATAATAGAATGAAACGTAGAAAACAAATTAGGAGAACCAGCCATTCTCTGCAGAAATTGAGGGACTAAGAGGTACTATGTCTCATCACTCTACATCACCTCTAGTGACTTATATTACTTCGTGCAATGGTAATGCTTTGTAAATAGTTGTATTGTTTGGGGATCATAACAAGGACACATACACACCTGTTCAGCACAGGTGTGGTCCCCTCCAATATTGTATTTTATTATCATTTGCTTTTCACAGACACATTCCGGACACTATTTTAGATTGGCAGTTGCTTGATTCCATAGATGCCAAACCTGCGGACATGGAGGGCCCGTTTTCTTTGTGTGGTGGTACCTCTTGGTGTATGAGGAGCCCTGGGAAGCAGCTCAGCTGTGTGGGAGAGATGTCATAGGCTCTGGAGTGACGTTTAATCTGTAAAGTGGTGGGTGTTGGGGGGCAGGTGGGCAGTGGGGCAGTGGGAGCAGCAGTTGGGAGAGCTTGTGTCTGCTCAGAGCCAAGTGGTTGTGTCCCCCTGACAGACATGGCAGGGCTGACGACCTTCTGTGGTACTCGTGGTAGGAGTGTCCTGGGACATCCTGCAGGGTGGACTGAGGGGTCCTTTACACAGCTGCTCTAAGCATGAGGGGGTTCTGCTTCCAGCTGGGAAGGACAAAGGTTGCTTCTCCCTGGGTATGCATGGGAAGCCAGATGCAGAGACAGAAAGCCAGCAGAAGGGCTTCTGCTCCCCACCTGCCCAGCTGCACCCCACTCCCCATCTGTGCAGGATAAATAATCACATCAGGAGATGACAACCCATCCGAAGGGGTCTGCTCTGGGGCTTTGCTGGAGCTGGAATGTTATTATTTGAGAAAGATTGGGGAGCAGTGCTGGGTAAATAGACTTCGCCTCTTGTTTGCTTTGGGGAAGAGATTATTTCTTCCTTAAAGATGAAACGCCTGAGGTTCACTGACAGGGACCTGTCCAAGGCCACCCATGTAGGAGTGTATCAAGTCTGGTTGGAGCAGAAGTCTGAGATAGTTTTCCTGAACACAACCTGTCAGGTTGGCAGGCTTGATTCTGGTCATCAAGCCCCAGCTCCATGAATGGGAATGCAAGCCAACCTCCCCTGCATTACTCAGGAGCTACTCCAGGGAGCTACTAGACTGCCTCATCAAGTGAATTCTAAGCATGGAACCCGAGGCACTGGCCTCATCTGTTCGTCTATCGGAGACTACAGAGCACTCGTTTTCCCTATGCACAAATGAATCGTTCACCTTCTCAAACATGAGTATTAGCCAACGCCATCTAATTGCCTGTAGTCATCTCGAGAAGCCTCACAGGTCCCAAGTCCGTCAGTGGTTACTCCTGACAGCACTCATCCCTTCCCTTTCTTTATCTGCTTTCTGCTTGTCCACTCTTCACAGCTATAACCACAGAAGGGAACCCGTGAAGAATGATGTGCGTGGCAATGTCTGCTCCGAAGGCTCTCAGTGGCTGGCAGAATCTCACAAACATGTTCATAAAGACATCAGAGCCTCTATCTCACAGGTCGCAAAGCTTGCCCACAGGGGTACAGTGAGCACAAGTGCATCGAACTGAAATCCCCTTCCTCTCCCTAACCAGCGCCCCTGCCCTGAGCCAAAGATTTGTTAATTTGACTGCACATTTGTATTAATATACATATATATTTAAGGTAGGGGCTCACTGTGACCTAGGCTGACCTGGCACTCACTCTATATCTCAGACTAGCCTCGACCATACTTTCAAAACTCTTCTCTTTTGAGATCTATAAATATTGCCCACCATATTCACCCCACTGAGCCTCAGCACTCCAGAGCTTATTCCTCTTGAGTGTAACACTGTGTCTATTGGCTGCTACCCCCCATTCCTTCCACTCTCCCCTGCTGCTGGGCACCATTATTCTACTCTCAACTTCTATGCAGTCAAAAGTGCCTGATTTGTTTCACTTGATAAAGTGGTCTCTGGGTGTAAACATGCTGGAAATGGTTAATTAAGTTCCATGCTTTTTATGGTTGAATGGAATGTCCAAGTACCATGGTTTCTTCTGTTGCTGGACATTTGGGTTGTTTCCATATCACATCTATTGTAATGTTCCTCAAAAAAATTAAAAATGGGACTTAAGAAATGGCACAGTGGTTAAAGGCACTTGCTTGCAAAGCCTCTTGGGCTGGGTTTGACTCCCCAGTCCACATTAATGAACCAGATGCACAATGTGGCCTATGGGTCTGGAGTTTGCTTTGGGCAGCAAGAGGCCCTGGTGTGCCCATACTTTCTTCCTGTGCTCACAAAAACAAAAAGGTGTGAGCCACGCAGCCTGGCTCATTAAACAACAACAAACAGAACTACATTTGATCCAGCATTAACACTATCAGGTACACACTCAAGAAAACAAAACCAGCGTGTGAAGAAGGCTGGTTCTCGAAACAGACTGCCTTGCACAGTGAAGTAGTGGGGAGTGTTTTGGAATACAGGAGACTGAGGGGCAAACGTCTTCACTGTTTGCTAGAAGAACAGCCTCAGGTAAAGCTCAATGTCATCAGATGTTTCCAGTGTCCTTCTCTGATGGATATATCAGGCTAATTTTGAATTATGATGGCCTAGATCAACCTGGTAAGAAGACCTTAAAGAAGTCCTCCTAACTGGGAAGAGTTAGAGATGAGAAAAGCCTGAGCCTGAGAAGATAGAAGTACAGAGGCCCCCTTGCTCTGTGTTTCTAAGAAGGGGTGTGTGTGTGTGTGTGTGTGTGTGTGTGTGTGTGTGTGTGTGTACAGCAGAGAGTGCTACTGTGTGGAGGAGGTGTGGGGACTGTGGTATTAGGACCAGGCTGATATAGGACGGGAATCGCAGAAACAGTTGTGTAGGCTGAATTACCTGAACACATGTTTGAATCTCTGCTGATCTCACTCTGTGGTCTTTACCTTTGTGAGTGAACAATTTCACAGAGATGGAATGGAATTTCAGTGCAAGGAAGAATTCTTGCCCAAACAGCATACAATCTGTGAGTCTTACATCAGACTTGAGAGTTTGGGGATCTTAGGTAGGATTCAAAGCTGTTAGAAAGATGCTTGTATTGGTTGGTCAGCATTAATTGGACAATGTGTACTTAAAAATGTATACTTCCTTCTTTATGAGTCTTCCTTCCTTTCTAGGAATCTATCCTAAGAAAATAATCAATTCATGATCAAAGGTGTGAAAGCAAGTGTTTCAGAATTGTTTGCGCTAATGGAAAATTAGAAACATTAGCTCCAAAGCAGTTTGCTAAATAAATCACAGAGCTGGTGATTACATGCATAATACATATGTATGAGTACAGAGACGTCTGTTTACATAGAGCAGGGGACTTTGTGCATCAATTGAGAGCTAGTTGTGCTCATGCTACAGGGACTCTAGGTTTTATATCATATTATAAACCGCAGAGAATGGATGCAATGACAGTTTTTCAGTTTCTTTTTTATATTTTATTTATTCATTTTCAAGCAGAGAAATACAGAGATAGAGAGAGGGAAAGAGCACCAGGGCCACCACCTTGTGGGTCTGGCTTATGTGGGTCCTGGGGAATTGAACCTGGGGCCTTAGGCAATGGAGGCAAGTGCCTTAACCGCTAAGCCATCTCTCCAGCCCGCAATGACAGTTTTTCATAGATTGATTGCAAGTTCTGTCCATGGGAGCTCATTTGCGTCTCTCCTCCCGATGTAGAAGCAGTATGTCTGTCCATTCACAAGCCTAGTTCAGCGCTCCTTTGTTTTCCTTTTGTGGAACAGGGATTGATTGAACCCCAAGGTCTTGCAAATGCCAGGCCAAGCACTCTACCACTGTGGTAGTCAGCCCCCCACCTCTGGGATG